>JANRFK010002741.1:5697622-5710910 GCA_030068395.1 Apalone spinifera | reverse complement strand
CAGCTGGGAACCCCCCACCCGTTGACCCCAGCCTCCATGTGGCACTGCCGCTTTGAAAAGTCACAGGGAACACGGGGCCGGGGGGGACTGCCTGAGTCCCCCGCTGGCCCTGTGCTCCCTGCAGCACTTTTGCCTTTGAAGTGTAGCAACAGCCTTGGGGCTGTTGCTACACTTCAAAGGCGGAGGCATCCTTATCGACTAATCGAATAGTTGATGCAAATTGCAGCAACTATTCCATTAGCCAATTAATCTAAATTTTACATCCCTGCCATCCAGAAGAGATTCAGGTGCTGCCCAGCTGATCAGCAGTGTCCACAGCCGGCAACATGTCTGTCTCCTGGTGGTGCACATCCGCACATGGCTCGGCACATAACATTTATTCCACACACAGATGGAAAAAAATAGCGGGAACACTGGGACACACCCCTCTGATAGCAGCACTAAGAGCAGTGAGTCTTCTCCTCTGGTGCACAGAGACGGCAAATTGTCTAGATGCTTCTTCTCCACTCAGGCTCCCACGGCCAGAGCACCTGGCTGCCCCCATCCCAGCTCACTTTCACCTTTGCTAGGCAGTCCCTTGTTACAGTCACTCAAAAGAGCCTGCACATGCCAGGTAATCTGCAGTTGGAACCTGACTCCAAACCCAGCAGCTTTTCCACCTGGTGGCATAAGTGGAAACAAGGCACAGAAACCCCTTTGGGCACTATGCTCATTCCAGGAGCCGCTGCCTTCCTTCGAAGCCGCCCCCAAGCAAGGGTCATGCAAGCCCAGCTTCAATCCAACGGGCCGGTGGGGAGGCTGCAGGGTTCGTAGTGAAGTACCACTGAGATTGTGTATTGTTAAAGGGGCATCACCCTTTGCAACGGAATTAACGGGGACCTGCCCCCCCACCTCCAAGGAAACAAAAGTTGCCTCCGCGTAAAGAAACCCTGGAAGTGGGATTCAGAATGCAGGTAGGATGTGGCCTGATTTTTTAATGTAAAGAGCAGAAGTATCAGGCCCATCTGCCCCAGAGGGCTTTCTGGACAACTCCAGGTGGAACCTCTCTTAGTCCAACACCCTCGGGACCTGACTGCTGGCGAACCAGAGAATTTGCTGAACCATGGGAGGTCAGTCTTGTCTAGCACAGGGGTCAGCAACCTTTTCAAAGCAAAGAGCCAAACTACATGCAAATTCAGAACAAGTGATCAACAAAGAGCCAGTATAAGAATGCCCATTTGCAGGACTGAAAATACACAGCTGCATACTACTGAGAACTGGCATGAGGATTAATAATAGAATGAATGGAACCACACACCCCAGCGCAGGGGGGCCCCGGGTTACAGAGCAGCCAGCCTCCCCGCTACGCCACAACGGGGCCATAAGAACATACGAATGGCCAGAGCGGGTCAGACCAAGGCCCATTTAGACCAGTGTCCTGTCTGCAACAGTGGCCAATGTGAGGTGCCCCCAGAGGGAGTGACCAGAACGGAATCGTCACGTGATTCATCCCGTTGCCCATTCCCATCCTCTGACAAACAGAGGCCAGGGACCCCCTCCCTGCCCAGCCTGGCTAATAGCCAGTGATGGACCTGGCCTCCTCGAATTTCTCTAGCTCTTTCTTGGACCCTGTTGAAGTCCTGGCCTTCACAACCTCCTGTGGCTGCGGGAAACCTGGCCACACCCATGATAAGCAGACATCCAGGTAACTAAAATCATGCCGGACTGTGGAGGTTGTCGGACCAGAGCGCCGACCCATCGCAGCAGAATCCTGCAGACACTGAGGCATGAATAGCTCATCAGCTGTTTTAAAATCACGTCCTTCTGGGGACACTGAGCACTTATTCAGTTCAAACACCCACGAATATGTGTGAGAAAAGTTCTCAGTGTTAACACATCAGCACCTTCTTGCTATGGTTTGCAAAAGCTACCCCCCGGCCTTACGGACCTCCATGGTGTCCACAGCAAAGCCATGGAAGGCAAGGCTGGGCATGCCCAGTGGTTAGGGCGAATGAGCTGGCTGGGTGCGTGTGCCCGGCGCAGCCATGGACAGCTCCGGCAGGCTGCAGCTTTTCAGCGGCACGAAGCACCAGGCTCGGGAAGTAACTCTGAAACCAGGGTGTATCAGCAGCAGGAAGGAAGCTACCTCAGCGCCCTCTTTTAGGTGTTCTGGTCAACTGTGCTCATGACCATGCCATTAATCCAGGGCTCCGCAAGGCTCTGCTGATCCACAAAGAAGGAGACTGCGAGGTCAGAGGACAGGACATCTTTTTGGCATTCTTTATACGCCCCAAAAGGGGCCTTTTCTAGCAATCCAAGATCAGACTAGCAGAGGGACTTGTGAGGAAGTCAGGCCACATGGGACGGACCCGCGCCCCAGGCGCAAAGACTGTCAAATAGAATATATATTTTAATTTACACATGTCTCCACCCGGATAGGAAGAAAAAGACTCTTCTATCCTGATAAGGCAACAGTGAACAATGATAAACCATCAGAGAACCGAATGGGGGGGCAGGAAAAAATAATATACAAGTGGGTCTAAGTTTAAAAAAGGTGTAAGGAAAGATTCCCACTCCCGTCTGTCCCCAGCCACCTCCCCATTCCTCATTCTCCTCCTGTCTTCACCACTTCTTTTTGTGCTCATCCATCGAGACGCCTCCTGGGCCTAGAGCCACCACCAGCAGCAGGCCCCCTATGACTGACATGGTCTGGAAAAAGTCATACTTCAGGAAGTCGTGGAGGGGCCTGTAGGTGGGGATGTTCCAGAATGCATTCTGTACCAGATTGATCACGAAGAGCCAGAGGACCAGGGTAAGGGCAGCCAGCTTGGTCTTGAAGCCGATAGCCACCAAGATGATGAACACCATGCCAAAGATGTCCTGGAAGATCTGGGAGAGGGGAGACATCAGGAGACATGAGCACCTGCCCAGCTTTATCTATCCCGGCAGCTGAAAGCATTTCCCACACGGCAAGTCTGTGGCAGAGCCAGGAATAGAACCCAGGTGTCCTGGCTCTCGGCTCCCTGCTCCAGCAATGCTTCTCCCCCTAGCTCATCAGCTCAATTCCTCCTCCACAGGTCGCCTCGCCCCCGCCCCGGTTAATCTCTCCATTGCGTGGGTCTTGCTCCTTCGACTCTTCCGGGCAGAGGAGCTGGCTGCACACGGAGAGCTTGGCACGCAAAAGAGGCGGTGTGGCAGATCGGATGAAATACTACGCTGTCCAGCTCCCGGCGCTAACTCGAAGAGGGATCAGGCGGGCTGGGACTACGGATGTAAAATGCCATTGAACTGGTGAAACGGGTACCCGCTGCCACTGCGTTTATCCGATTCAAGTGTTGCGTGGGTTGGACTGGCCTCCTTGCTCACTGGGCTACAGCAGGGGCTGCTGGTGTCCAGTCTGCATGGGCTGGGCCATGGGCAGGGGAGCTGCTTTGGGGTACAGGGCAGCCATCACCCTGTCGTCCATGGTGGGGACGTCCGTTACGGGTAATGCCCCCCAGGTAACCTTAACCGACTCCCTGCTGACATCCCTAGTTGGGCCACCAAAGGCCTCTCCCCAGCCCCACTAAGCAGAGGTGGAGTAACTCCTCCGCTCTCCTCCCCACAGGTTTCAAACAGGGCGAGCAGCCACACAGAGCAGCCACCTTGCTGCCAACACTGCTGCTGGGCGTGGGTTCCAGGGAAGAACCCAACAGCACTGAGGGGATAACCGTGGAGGGAAGCAGCACTGATGGGAGGGGAGGGGGGGACTTTGCTCTGGGGTTAGGGCATGTCCAACCCCACCGCTGGATGAGCTGCCTGGAGCAGCAGGAGCCCAGGGGAAGGCCCCAGGGGACGTCGGAGGCCACTTACAGTGAAGGCGCTGAGTTCGAAGTGCAGCAGCGTCATGAACATGAGCACGAGCAGGAGCCTCCCCCCCAGCTGCATGTACTGCCGCGGGGAGATGTCGTCCATGGTGGGGACGCCGGCGAACATGGACTTCCCTTCGGAGCGGGACTCCGCGAGCAGCAGCAGCAGCCCGCCGCCAAGGGCGAGGTTCCTGCAGCAGAGGGAAGGGAAAGGCTCAACAGACCACGGAGCTACTGCTTTCGAACCCGAGCGAGGCGGCCGCCATGCCAGCATGGAACCGGGCACATCGGGCTTCAAAGCAAGAGCCCATCCGCCCTTGCTGGGGCTGGAACAGACTCATCGCTGCTGTGGGTTGGGCACAGCGCGGGACCTGTAGCACACACTCGCCAGCGAGTTACACAAGCGCCTGCCAAGCCGCGCTGCTCATCTCTAGCCCTGACCACCCTGCACGTGGGTTCAATGGTGAAATCCGAACCCCAGCAGAAGGGACTGAGAGGCGGGGAAACCGAGGCACAGAGTGGCAGCGACTCGCCCAAGGTCAGATAGCAAGTCGGTGGCAGAGCTAGGTCAAGCACCTCAAAGCTCTCTCCTCCTCTTTTCCTGTTCTAATGGCTGGAGTCAGAGGTTGCCTTTCGGAGCCAGGCCTGGCCCTCGTTCCTTTGTGGCTAAGTAGCCCCAATTCCATTCACCGGCTGGAACTCACCTCATCAGGAATTTGAGGTCCCATAAAATACTGTAAGCGACTGTCTGCAAAACAGAAATCACCAGCTTAACCCTTGCGCCCAGGGAACAGTCCAGCTGCTTGCACCAGGCACTCCCAAGAAGCTGTCCCAAGTCAAGCCCCCGGGAGAGGAATCAGCTTCACAGAGGGGGGGAACTGAGAGGGGCTGTGGGGCCATGCCCCATCCTCGTCAGTGGGGAGCGCGTTGGAGTCTTCAGCATATTTATTCTGCAGGGCCAGGCAGGACTAAGACCCCCTTGGCGCAGGGGGCAAATCACGGAGTCTCGCGCTCAGCTCCAGTTCCCAATAGAACACAGGGGAGCCTATGCAACAGCAGGGAACTGAACCAGGCACTCTCCCGAGTCTCATGCTGGCGCCCTCCCCACCGCGCCATCTTTACAGAGCCAACTGTAGCTTAGCCATGACGGAGATGTAGGTGGCCATGACCTGGAAATCAATTGGAAGGGGGCAGGACACTGTGACAGGTGAGAGATTTGGTTTCACAGAATGGAGGGCGACTAGAAGAAACGAAGGGAAGAAAGGGGAAGATTTAGGCCAAAGAGCAGGACGTATCTGGCTGTGCTACAGTCCCCCTGCCGCCCGGGAAGGGATAGAAACCCTGGGTGCTTGTGACATTTATACAGTTGACTGCACAAAGCTGTAGGGAACAGCGCGGAGGGAACAGTCCTGCCCCAGGGAGGACACAGCCGAAGGGGACGCAGCTTCTAGCGACAAGGCTGCGTCGACACAGCCCTGTCGCTAAACGTCAGCGTGCGCGAATGCTGACAAAATATCCTCCCCCCCCCCAGGGGGTTTCGCTGGGCCCGCTAACAAAGCACCGTTCACACTTTCACTCGCTGCAGCAAAACTTTGCCGTTCACGCGGGGTAGAGGGTAAGCACCCGTGAATGACAAAAGCTTGTCGAGGGAGCTTGTAGACATAGGCTATTAAGGGACTGTGACCATTAATCCCACCTAGGGGAGGGTGTGAACGTAAAGCAGACGCGCGCCTCTTGAATAACTCCGCATACGACGCTCTTTCCCTGCTGTAAGAGTGCTTCATTCTGAACTAGCCTCATCCACTCTGGCACGGCTATGCCGGATTCGTTCCCACGTAGACAAGCCCTAACAGCACGAGGTCACTGGTCTCTCTCATTCTCCAGCTTTTATGGCTCTGGCGCCCATATCAGGCTATGTCTAGGAGGCTTTTTTCTGAAGGAGCTTTTCCGGAAGAGATCTTCTGGAAAAACGTCTTCCGGAAGAGAGCGTCCACACTGCCAAAGTGCATCGAAAACGGGGTCTGCTTTTTCAAAAGAGAGCGTCCACACTGAGCGGACACTCTCTCGCATGTGAGCTGTGATTACTATGGACCGAGTGGCTCCCGGGGCACCTGTGCAAAACCCACTCCCTCTTCCCCGGCCACACATGCCTTTTCCTGGAAAAAGGCTTCTTCCTCACAGAACAAGGATTACCAATGTCAGCAAAACCCCTCTGCTCTTTCGATTTTCTTTCGGAAGAACGCAATTGCAATGTGGACGTAATTGAAGGTTTTTTTGGAAAAACTCTGTAGTGTAGACATCCCCTCAGTCCGCAGGCTCAGTGCCCGCTGCTCCCAACCCACCGAGCAGCCAGGGCAATCTCTCAGCCCACACTCCTGTCTGGAGCAGCATTGCGAAGCTAACCTCTCCCCCACTCACCTGCATGAAGATAATCCCAAAGAGGCCAAAACAAGCGTAAGGAACAAACCTCCTGGCTAGGACTAGAACGCACCCAACTGCAACACAGACACAGAGAATGAGGGGAAAAAATCAGCATCAGAGGCAATGCGGGAAACAAAACCTCTTCCATCATCTGCATGAGGGCTTCGGGGCACTCTGCCACCAAGGCAGGACACCGAGGAGGGAGATTTTCACTGCCAACTTGGGAAGCTAACCATGCAAGTCTTATTAGAAGAGGAGCTTCTGCCAAGCACAGCCCACCGTGGAGGGGCATTTCCCTAGGTAACCTCAGAGATCTTTGTCCAGAGGGATGGTGGAAGGGCACAGATCTACATTCTACTCCAGACTCTACCCCCGCCTCACTGCATCTCCTCGGAAAAGTCACTTCCCTGGTCTGTACCTCAGTTTACCCACCTGCATCACAGGGACATACCATCCTGGGGCACATGAAATGTAACCCTACGAGATGCCAGTCTGGAAGGTGCCAGAGACAGACAGAGTGGGGTTATGTCAAAGAGTTCAGGTTCTGCACTGAAATACTGCCTCTGTGTGACGCTCAGCATTGGCAGAGCTGGGGGAGAGGCCGGTGAGGGGAAAGGTGGGAAAAATATCACCTGTGTACAAACGTGTACTAACCCAACAAAATGGGGAATAAGGAGCAAGGCTGCAGTACTGCAGAAGAGGATCGGTGGGGTAGGGTGGATCACAAATTGAATTCAGGTCAATTGTGTGATGCTGTTGTGATAAAAGCAAATGTTCTGGGCTGAGTTAACGGCAGCAGCATCCATAAGACGTGGGAAGTAATTATTCCCTTCTAGTCAGCACGGGCAAGACCTCATTCCTGGACCCCACATTTCAGGGAGATTAGGAAAAACTTTCTAACGCTAAGCACTGGAACGACTGCCCAAGGCAGGCCATGGAACCTGTCCCTGGACTAGCTTAGACAAACACCTGTCAGTGGTGGTCTAGGTGGCTTGGTTCTGCCTCAGCATGGAGGGGCTGGACTAGATGAACCCTCGAAGTCTCTCCTCTGACCCAGGCGCCCTCAGAAGGGTGACAGAGGAGCGAGGGCTCTTACCCAGCTGTCCCGACATGTTGAGTAACACAAACAGCGTGGCCAAGACGGTGCCGCTCCCCCACGACACGTTGATGTAATCCCGCTGCTCGTTCCACTGAAACCACATCCGTATCCCGTCCTCGAGGAAGGTGCTGATCAGGCAGAGGTGAGCCAGGTGAGGTAGGTAGCGCTTCGTCCCACGCAGGAACTGGATGGGGCAGATACGGTCAGAGGAGGAAGAACAAAAGGCGGCATTGGAGGGTCATAAAACAACGCCCCATAGCAGCCGAAGCAGCAAGTTGCCAGGTTACCCAGCTCCAACCGTGATACTACTTTTGTCAAAGGAGAATCCCAGGGCACCTCGCCCACTTCCATTAACCAGCCTTTACTTCACCTCTCACAGGCAGGGATCAGAGATGGGGAAACTGAGGCAAGAGACACAACTTGATTCTTCTAAGGTTGTAAGAGTCAGCTCCGGCTCTGACCACTCCACATGCCTTCCTAGAGCCAGGAACAGAACCCACGAGTCCAGACTCCCAGCCCTGCTCTACCCGCTAGAACACACTCTCCTTCCAAAACCGGGAGCAGGTCCCAAGAGCCCCAACTCCCAGTTTAAACTCTCCAGAAAAAATACACCAGGACACCAATGAAACGGGAGGACTGCGACCCCAAGAGCAGGTAATTCACACAGCTCGCCACTGTGCATTAGTCCCGTACAGCAGAGACTGACCGAGGCAGGGGACGAGACTGCGTAGCAGCTACCATAAGATTTACCCAGTGTGCTCGGGTCCTTAACTCAATACGTTTTGTTTTTCTTCATTTAAATCATCGCTCTGGGGCGGGGCTGGGGAGGAGGGTGCAGGCTGCCCCGGGGAGCGAGGACAACCCCGGCCCTCTCTCACCGCAGCAGCTTGGGGCCAGGCGAGAAACGCCTCTCCATGGATACTTCAGCTGCAACGGGCACAGCCGTGGGGAGGAGTGCAGGTCCCCTGGCTGGAGGATACACAGACACACAGACACACTCTCTAATGTATAGTAGATAGCTGTCCTTTTCTCCACCCTGGCTCCTGCTGCCCCAATGGAATTGTAGCTGTCCCAGTCAGTGTTTCTGCCCCCTTGTGGTCATTTTGCAGTGTAACTTCCTCCTACCAGACCCCTCCCTTTCCATTTTATGAGACACAATCGAATTGCAGGCACAGCCCATTGGCCCAGCACAACCAAACTGACTAGGGATGTAAAATCCTGGTTAATTACTTAATTGGTTAAACCTAGCATTTAACAGGTTAACTGATTAAGATGGGAACCCAGTGGGAGGTTGCCACTTTCCGGCTGCCCCCCTGGCCACGAGGGGGCTGCTGCTGCCTGTTCCTGACCCCCATGCGGGGCTGAAGCCTCTCTCCACCAAAGGTGGGCTGCAGGCATGAGGCTGCTCCCAGGTACCAGTTAACTGATACCCAATAAAGCATCATCCGGTAAGGGTGATGCTTACCGCGTAACCGGTTACCTGTTCACATCCCTAACCATGACCTTGCTTTAAGTTATGACAAGAGGAAACTGCATTCCAAATGTGGTGGTCCTAGTTTTCACCATTTAGGGAATTTGTGAACAAACGGACTCACAGATGGATGGACAGACGGACACACATTTCTAAAATAAGTAGTACGATTAGTCTAGAAGCATCTTCCACCATTCCAGAGGTGTCTAGCCAGGCATGCCAATTCCTTGGAATTGAGGTACACCTCCCACGCCCCTGCTGATTTCCTGGGCTTCACCTCACATCTCCATGTAGCCCTTAACCTCTTGCAAGATGGGGCACAGGGGGGATGATGGGACTTGTCCAAGGCTACCACGTTAGTTGGTGGCTGTGCTGTGGACAGAGCCAGACCCCCCCGGGGAAATAAAGCAAAACGTATTTGGCGTACTGCTGCACTGCCCCGGAGCGCCAGTCACGGATCCCCCTGTGCACAGAGACGATCCTCACACTAACGAATCGCTAAGTCAGAAACTACAGACAGTCTAAGGCCAGGAGCAGCCATCAGATAACCTACCTGACCTCCTGTAAGGAACAGGCAGAAAGGTCCACCTAGCCCAGTAGCCTGTCTCCTGACAGTGGCCAGTGCCAGGTGCCCCAGAGGGAAAGAACAGAGCAGGGAATCAACAAGTGACCCATCCGTGGTCACTGTGGCATAGCACAGGCCGCCTATAGCACCTACACATGAAGCTCAACAACCAGAAGTTAATTGAAAGTATTACCGCCCACAGCTCCCCAGAAACGGAGCTCCCAACTATCCACATAGCTGAATGGTTCACATGTCCCAAACCCTTCCAGAAAGCCCTTCGCTTCTTTGAGTGTGCAAAAGGCTAGACACGGGTAAAGCAGGACACTCGACCACAGCTGATGTTCACTGACACACCCTCTAACACATGTCCAGTGACACCAATACCGTTCTTATCACTCAGTTTATTAAATAACACGGGTCTGTCTCTCTTTTTGGGGGAGGACGAGGGAATGGAGGACAGCAAAGAAAGAAAAGACAGGGAGGGGAGACAAGCCCACATCTGACCTCAAAACTTCTGAATCAGAGGTGTGGAGAAGAAATTCTCTGATTTGATCTGCCCATACACTGAATCGTCGTCTCCAAACAACTCAGTATTTTTAATGAGCTCTTTGATCCGGAGTGACAAACTGGCTGGTCTGGAGGCCATAATACTTTCTCTGTGGATACAACACAACACAGGCAGTGGCAGTCTGTCCCATGCACCCTCTAAGTTACGTACAAGTAATCTGCACCTTCCATCGCCATTCCTGCGCTGGATGCAAGGGACTACCCTTTAAGCAGGGCAATGCTTTCGCCTGCAAAAGGCGCTCTGTTATGCAATAAGTGCCTTCCCAAGGTGGCACAGAATTACTGGTGGGGTCTGTGGATAAGGCAAAACAATCAGTTCTAATTGAGAATCTCTCAACCGTTAAGGCCCTGGTTGTGAAAGCATAAGAATCTGTAAGGAGATGAACAGCATCATTAAAATGCAGCTTTCTTCCCTCCATACCAGCTAGATGACACCATATTATAACATGGATTGGCTCCAATCACGTTTAAAACATTGCTCTTTTTGTAGTGTAAGTAGGATTTAAAAGTGCCCATGTGAATAACACAGGACACTGCATGTGCTATCTAAGGAGCTCAGTTTAACTTTAATCTGCATGTGCTTCTAGTGTGAGAGAGAGAACAGTACCAAAGACAACTCACTAGCTACACATGCCAGAACACAATGTTGAGAAAAAAGCCAAGTGGTTTGGCTCAGTCTAGGACATAGGTTCCCAAACTTGCGGGGGGGGGGTGGGAGAAATGACAGAAGAAATTCCAGGGGGGGCGCGAGCTGACCCAGCCCCCTCCCCCCCCAGTTTTGCTGCTATTTTTGTTTTTCGGCCCCAGTCAGTTCCTTTTTTTTCCCCCTCTTAACAAGTTTTGCTGCTATGGGCGGTGGAGGTGGGGGTGAGAGTTTCTCAAAAATCAAAAAGGGGGCATGATGCCAAAAAGTTTGGGGACCACTGGTCTAGGGGTAAGAGTGAAATTCTTTAGTTTGTGATATATAGAAAGTCAGACTATGATCTAAAGGTCCTATCTCACCTCAGAATCTAAGGACCAACCTCAGATCCCTTATGCATTACTTACATTTCTACAAGGAGTCCGATGGCACTTTAAAGACACATTTGTTAGGAAAAACTTAAAAAATGACAAATAATTAGCAGCACCTGTTTTTTAAGTCGTTCCAGTTACAGACTAACTCGGCTACCCCTCTGAAATGTATTAGGGTATTAGCTTATGTTTCAATACCCTAACAAATGTGTTCGGTTTAAAGTGCCATCAGACTCCTTGTTGTGTTTGCTGAAACAGACTAACACGGCTCCTTCTGTGAACTCTTACATTTCTGTAAGGATCCCAAAGCATTAGCTGGCTACATAGCTTTCTGGCCCCTCATGTCTGTCAGGTTTGAGTAATCAGTTGAGTCAGAACCAGATTAATCCCCAAATCCCTGTTGTCTGAAACTGGCTTACATCCTCTGAAGTCCATTGGTTATGTTAAGTGTGCTCATATCAAAAACCTTGCTTATTGGTAGCGCTCAGCGCAAATATAAAATCTGTGTCCGCATCCACTCCACCATCTGCAAACACGGTCCACGGATATAAAGTAAATCTCCACAGATGTGAGGGGCTCTGTTTATCCGAATGAACTTCCTATCTTCCTGATCTCTATGAGGAAGAGGAGATAGTCTGCAGCTGAGGTAGGCTGAGCAGGAGAGAAGGATGTAAAAACAGCTTACAGTAGTTAACCCGTTAAACGATTTGTTTAACCAGTTAACCACAAGTGGTGGCAGCTGCTGGCCCAGCAGGGATAGCTGCTGCTCTGCCCCAGCCCCTGCCCAGCCCAGGGGAGGGGTCTCCTGGCTGGGCGCTACAGTTAAATGACTGGGCGCTACAGTTAAATGACTACACACATTTCCCCCACCCCTGCTGCCTCTGTATCAGGGGGAACGGGGGGGCAATCCAGTGCCTGTGAGGAGCTGCTTAAAAGCCAGCTCCCCATGAGCACCAGATTTGCCTGCCCATCACCCCACACTGCTGCCTCTATCAGATAGAGAGGCAGCAGTGAGGCGGGGCAGCAGGGAGCTTATATGCGTGGGGGGCCAGCTTTCAAGCAGGCTCCCGTGATGTGCTGACTCTGTGGACCTGCCCTCCCCCCCATTGCTGCCGCCTACAGGAACCAGTACTGGGGGAAGCCTGGGCCCACCATGGACAGGCATCTGGTCTGTGTGGGGAGCTGTTTTTTAAACTGGCTCCTCTCATGGACCAACTCTGCCTGCCACCCCATGCTTCTGCCTCTGATACAGAGGCAGCAACGCAGGGTGTCAAGGGGCTCCCCGGCAGTGGGGCCAGCCCCACCCCGGGCACCTACTGAATAGTTGTGTAACTGCTAAGATTTCATGCACTTACCTGACTATTCAATTACAGAATATCTAACATCCCTACCAGTAAGCATGCCAGTAAGGCTAGTACTTACCAGGGAACTGTTTAACCATTTCTATCTCTAGCAGGAGATGGTCAGAACTCTTGGATTCCAATCTCAACTCTGCCACTTATTCACTGCATGACCATGGGCAAGTCATTTCTGGTTTCTTTGCTACAGCTTTCCCCTTTGCAACATGGGGATAACACCTATCTTTCAGGGGCTATGAGGTTCACAGTCAGTTAGTAGACAGACCAAAGATGCCAGCGAAATCTGATTATTACATAGCAGCAATCAGACGCAGGCGGGAATACTGGGTTACTGCTGGTGTGGAAAGGGACTGAACTAGTAACCTGAAGGTTCCCTCTCTCCTTATAGCTGATGCCTTGCCCCTTGTCCACAGTGCACAGGAGAATAAACTCCGTTTCACCCTTAGGGTTGTTTATTTGGAGGCAATGGATATCAACTGGATGTAGTCAGGAAGGCAGGTGTTTTAATCCCATCAGATACATTACCTCACAGTTTAAGGCACAAAAAGAAAATGCCAACTCAAATCAACAGATCACCCCATGTTGCACAAGCCTTGCTCCCTAGACACCTATGAGTACCAGTCAGGGGCACTGAGCTCTTTGCCCCTGTTCTGCCCCCGTCCCCATCCCCCATCTTTTACCTTTGACTAAGGATGTTAACTAGCAGTTAATTTATCAGTCAAATAGTCGATGGAATTTCCATCGACTAATCGATAGGCACTTCTGCATTCCTGCTATGAAAAGTACAAGAGCCCCCCAGGAATGCAGAACTCTACGTGTAGCCTGGGGTCAGCGGAAGTCCTGCTGACTCCAGGCTGCACGAAGGTGCCAGCTTTGAAACATACAAGAGTCCCCAGCGGCTCTTGTGTATTTCAAATTGGCAGTGCAGCATGGAGCCCGGGGTCACTGGGGGCTTAAGTGTCCCCCGCT
>JANRFK010002741.1:5655211-5670241 GCA_030068395.1 Apalone spinifera | reverse complement strand
GCCTACATTAGCCACCCTAGTTCGAACTAGAGGGCTAGTGTAGACATACCCTAACATAGTTATTAGTGCATCAGCTTTTGTAGATAAAACCTCATTAACACAACATATACACCCTGCCTCTGTAACTCACTCCAATTCACCTGATGAAGTCGGTTTTACCCATGAAAGCTTATGCCCTCATAAATCTGTTAGTCTCAGTGCCACAGGACTCCTCATTGTTTAAGTATCTGAGTAACTTTATGTAGCCATTGAAAGCAACACCAGTGCTCATATGCTATTTATTGGAAATTTAAATATGGAATGAAATGTGATCTGCAAAAGATTTTAAAAAATGCTCTTTTTTGTTTCTTTGTTGTGTTTAAAGGCCTGGTTTTTTTTCAGTTAATTGCTTTTTCCTGTTTCATATCTCAGAACTTTGGGTCTTTTGTACCTGGAGCCCTATGGTTAACTGGAGAGCTACTAGGGTAATGAGTTCAAAGGTCCTAAGAAAGTGAAACGTGTTGAGAGAGAAATGATTTTTATTATTCTGTTGTTGTTAATTGCCATTTCAGCCAAACATATGGGCTAGTGGGTAAAGGGCTACAATGGCCTGAACTGATTCTACCACTTACCTGCAGCATGATTCTGTGCAAGTCAACTTCCTTCCTTGGTCTGTCTTGCCAATTTAGTCTGTAAGCTTTCCAGTAGAGCTACTGTCTCTTTCTACGCAACGTACAATGCCTTGCACAAGGAGCCTCATTTCTGTAGTATCTAAAGTGGGTTAAATGAAAGGTTAACATGTTTTAAAACAGCATAGCCCAAATCACCACCAAAGCAACTACTGCTGTGTAAGAGATCGTGTCAAAATTAGAATTTGCCCTCCTGGCTTTGAACCCAGGCCCGGCAAAGAGATGCCATGAGACCCATACAACAAAACATCAGGGCCAGATTACTCAAAAGTGGCCACTGATTTGGGATGCTTCCATTTTTTGGATGCCTCGGGCCTGATTTTTTTTATATTCTTAGAAGCTGCAACAGGAATGGTGGGCAATCAGCAGTTCTGAGGAGTGGGTTTCTATAGGAATGGGGGTTTCAAAAGCCCCCCCCCCCAAGACACATTAGTGGGCTCAATACAGGAGTAACTGAGTGAATTTATATGTCTTGTGAAATACAGGAGATCAGACAAGATGATCTAATGTCCTTCTGCCTTTAAAATCTAAGGGTTTGTCTGCACTTCAAGTGGGGCATGTGATTCCCTGCTCAAGGAGACTCACACTGGCTCTGCTTAAATTAAAAGTGCTATAGCAGCACTAGCAGAGGGGCTGGCTCTTCCAAATATGGGCCTATGGTTTCTGATGGGTATGTACTGTGGAGGCTGGCCCCATCTGCTGCTTGTGCTGCCACATCTACGCCCGATTTTCAGTATGCTAGCTCAGGGTCCAGTGGTGCTAGGTGCTGTACATACATTTCATGAAAAGATGCTCCTTGCTCCAAAGAGCTTCCAATCCAAAGATGAAACACAACAGGTGGATAAAACAAAGAGAAAACCAGAGAATATACAGGAGTAGATCACAGCTTGATGGCAAGACTAGCTTATCTCTCAATTTGCAGGGTTTAATCTCTTTGGGACAGGGATGGTGCTGTTGTTAAATGATGGTGCAGCTTCCTGATTATGGCCGCTCAGCTCGACTTCAGTACAAGTGATAATCTGCTATATAGCTGAGAAAATGTGTGTGTCTGTCCATCTGTGAATCCATTTTTCAAGAACTCCTAAATGGTAAGAGCTAGGACCACCACATTTAGAATGACACTTTCTCTTATCATGACTTAAAGCAAGGGCAGGGTTTGGTTATGCCAGGACAATGTGCTGTGCCTGGAATTCAATTGTTTCTCATAAAATGGAAAGGGAGGGGTCTGGTAGGAGGAACAGCTATATTGTAGAATGACCACAGGGGGCAGCAAGGGGCCAGATATGGGGACTGGGACAGCTATAACCCCATTGGAGTAGCAGGGGGCAGGGATGGAGAAAGGGACAGCTACCTACTATATATTTCAGAGAGTTTGTCTGTGTGTCAGTCTGTCCCCCAGCTGGGGGACCTGCACCCCTCCCCTGGCTGCGCTTGCTGCCGTGGCCATGGACAGGTACTTCTCACCTGGACCCAAGCTGCTGCAGTGAGAGAGGGCTGGGGTTGTTTTCTCTCCCCAGGGCAGACTGCACCCTGAACTCTCCTCCTTAGCCCCGCCCTGGAGCAATAATTTAAATGAAGAAAAACAAACCTTATTTGCGTTAAAGATCCGAGCAAGGCCAGATCAATCTTCTAGTAATAATAAGAATTTGGCAAGGCTTTCCTTTGCAAAACATTACACAAACCCACGTTGGCCCAGCCAAGAGATGGAACAGGCCATCGTCTCCCTTTTACAGATGGGGAAGTGACCTTCTGAAGGGCACACGGGGAGGCAGAGTCTCTTCACGGGTGTCCTGAGACCCGCTTAGCCATTGTAATCATCCAGGCTTCCCCAGGTTACCTCTTGGGCCTGATCTTGGTTTCAGCCAGACTGTGCTGGAGCGAAGAGAATCAGCTCCTGAAGCTCTGAATCCTGAAGCAGGGGGTTTTCCAGAGGCAACCCTGCTCGTTCGTTCCCCAAGAATGGACTCCTCGGTGGGGTGCTTTGTTTTGTTCAGCACAGACTCTCTCCCGATGATTAGAAAACAGGCAGGAAAAGGCTGCCAGAGCCAACTCATTCTGTGCGACCAGAAGCCGCCCGAGGGGCTTCAGCAGCTGTAGTTTAATTACCATTTTTTTCGGTTTGCATAAATAATTTAAATTGGGTTCCTGTCACGAATTGTTTTATGTACTTAATAACCAAGCAAGGAGGGGAAACTGAGCAGCAGTTCAGGATGGGGGAACCAGGGAGGAAATCACAGACTGTGCAGACAAGAGGCTGGAAATGAAAAATAGCAAGGTCTCTCCCCGCCCTTCTCCCCCAGAGAACGAATGAATAGATGCTGGCGATCTTTTTATTGAGAGGTCTGGTAAAGATGGGACTTACCTGGCAGAGGCAGGGCAGCGCAGAGAAAGGGTTTACCAGACTGATCGTCCAGAGAGCTACATCCTTGTGTGGAGTCAAGTCCAAGACAGAGAGGGCTCCCCCACTGCACGCAAAGTGAGGGAAGGGGGTTGGGTAGTGGCTTTCTCCCCCTCCCCCAGTTCAAAGCAGTGCTTCCCCCGCCCCTTCTGGTTAGTACAGAACTGAAGACAAGGCACAGCAAGCTGATTGATTTCTCCTTCCTAGCTCTGATCCCCTCCCTCTTACTCTTCCCTCATCATCAGGGAAATCTCCCCCTCCCCCTTCTCCCAACGGCTGGGACTGTCACCTGGCACTGGTTCATTTTGAAGCTGGCTTCTCCAGGGGGAAGCACCATGCCCTGAGCTTGGTTGGGATCCGTACCTCACCTATCTACCCTGCCTTTCCCCCCACCTCATCCCACATCCTCTGGCTGCAAGCGTTCTGGGAGAGGGATTATTTTTCTTCCGATGAAGAGATGGGATGCTGAGCACAGCTGGCTGCATTAGCCTTTTGCTGGGTGCAGGCAGTTCTTACTCTTTTCTGAAGAGCTGATGAGATACAGGTGAGTAGCACATGCCGGGTGTGGTGGTGGGAGGAGAGGAGAAACCTTGGGGGATGACAAGAGGCATCTCTCTTTGGAGTTTGTGTCCCCTTTGCATGCTGTCAGACCCACTTCCACAGGTACAAATACAAGGCAAGGGAACGAAGCCACAAAACGTGACTCCAGACACCAGACTCCCCACTTCCCAAGCTGGTGGCAGTCCCGGTTGTATTGCATTGGGGGTTTAGTTCAGCCTTTTGTAAAGGCAGGGCCCACTTGTCAAAAACCAGCATTGGGGCTCAGAGGTCAAACACCATCCCCCAAGTTCTTGGGGTGTTGGTTCAAGCTCATCCTAGAGTAGGAAGGAGCAGCAAGACGCGATCATGGCCATTTCAACTCCTCAGTTTGGTGGTCTTCCCCAGGTCCTCAGTGCCCTCCTCCCACACCGGAGTCAGTATCTCCTTGGTTACATTTCCCCTCATCACTCTTTAACTCCACTCTCGGGCTCTGTTCAAACTCCCAATTCAGAGGTCTGGGAATGTGAGCCAGAGCTAGACGCTACCTGCCTAGGATATTTCCAGGTGCCTGTGATGTAACATCTCAGCTCCTGGTCCATGGGACATCTCTTTCCCCTATGGTTTGCAGGAGCATTGGTTTTGATCCCCTGTGCCTTTGCTCTTTCTTCGGTGGGGTGGGGGAGGAGGTGTGTTACAAAAAGGGAGGCAGACAGGATTTGCTCTGTAAACCCTTCCCTCTCTGTTATATTTCATACTCTTTTCCCCCTTTCCTTCCCTTTCTCCCCAAAGTCATAAAGCAACGTGGAGCTTTCCCATCTTCTCTGCCCAAAATTGACTGGGATTGTTCCCTGGATGCTTTTGTCCTCCTCCCCCTAGAAACCCTAGAAAGACCAAATGAGAGAGAGTGGTTCTGGAGACAACAGTATTATTTTGTCTCCTCCTCCCCTGCTCCACAGAACAGATGCTTCTGGCAGGCATGAAGTGACAGTCTCAAACTGCCTCTTTCAGTCCCTTTCTTCTTCTCAGGCACTACTCTGGCTATGGCGTGACCAGAGCTACTGAGCTGAGCAGAGCTAAGGGCAAGGGAGCTGTCAGCTCAGAAGGGTCACCGCAGAGCCTCCAGCTTAGCTCAGCCATTGCTCAGCCTGTGACTCTGAGATGAGTTGATGTCTACTGCCTAGCCCCTGGGATGCTGCAGCTGGAGGTGTGTTGGCCTGGACTAAGATCAGTCATGGTTGGAGACAGAGAGGGACTTTGTAGGGAAGGACTGGGTGATTCAGTTTGAGGAGCACTGGAGCTATTTTCTTGCAAGCCGAAACCTGCCAGGGTCAGCAGCAGCCAAAACTGTCCTCATCTGACAGCTGGGTGATGAGCTAAGCATGTAACGAGTTAGCTGGGACTCAGCACCACTTCTGGCAGGACCAGGTTCATATCACAAAGCTGCCACCATCCCTGGCCTTTTAGCCATGTGACAGCTGTTTGGAGGCCCCTGTGGGAAAGATGCTGGTGGCTTCTCATTGCAGTTCCCAGTCTGGCAGGTGGTCATCACTGAAAAGTCACTGTCACAATGAGCCTTTGGTGGCTCTCTCTGTAGACAGGCCAAGGGCAGAGCGAGCCAAGAGACCCTTCTCCTGTCCCTAGAGGAGGCAAGGTGAGACATAATAAATAGGGTGTTGGGAAAGGGTGGAGCCTGTTTCCCTGACTACACCTTTCTGGAGGTGTCAAGCCAGAACCTGTAAGAGCTGCATTGGTCTGAGCAAATGGATTCTGCGGTGGGGGATCATTTCCCCTGTCCTGGAAACCATTCAGTGAGGGTTTCTAATGATCCTGGAATGAACCTCCTCTATCCTATGTACATCGCTTCCATCACAACCTCCAATCTGTGCTATGCAGGGAAACGCCGGTTTCACTGTCTTGTGCCTCCATTTCTCCATCTGTGAAGTATACTGCTACTGGGTTAGAAGCTCTTCGGGGCAGAGACTGACTTCTTGTTCTGTGTCTGCACAGCACCTAAAACAATGAGGGCCTGGACCAAGGCTGGGACTCCTAGGTACTACTGTAATACACCTAATAAATGCTCTACTGTGCCCAGTACCATGAAGTCCAGGTCTGTTACTGGGGTTCCTAGCAGATACCGTAATACATCTAATAAATAATGTGTTCTTCTTACAACAGTCCCTATATCCGACTGCTAGTAATACTTACCTCTGTGGGGCTGTGTGGTGTAGAGTCCACAGAGTGCTTTGAGATCTTCTCGTGACAATTGCTGCAGCTGCATAAAGCATGGCTGCCAATAATTAAAAGTATGGTTTAGTCATTATTATTAGAATTATTGATAGGTATTTAGGGAGCACATGACTTGGGGAAAACCCCACCAGGAAGTGTGCTGCATAGGGAAGCAGCTTGTGCTGTAGCAGCCAGGAGACGCTTGTAAGGCAGATCCATCTGTGGGGATGTGAAAACATTCTGTTTCCAGCAGAGAGATAAATCTGGGTGATAGACGGGTGAGCAGGGAGCATAAAAGCCTTCAGGTGTGAAATCTCTGCCAATCCTGGATCTCTATCCTGACCTAGGGTAGAGCATGTAGCTTAATGGTTAACACAGCTGCCAGGGATCAGGCCTATCTCTGAGCTGTTGATGTGAGAGAGGATCTGAGAGACCTTTGTTCTATTCTTAGCTCTGGAAGGAAATATTGTCAAGTGGTTAAGGAAGGTAAAGGTGGCTCAGGACTCCTGGGTTTTGTTTCTGGCAGAGAGAGTGTAGTCTAGTGGTTAAAGCAGCAGACTTAGGATTTGAGGCTCCTTGGTCTAGTGATTAGACATGGGCCATGCTATCTCAATAGGTACTATAGGAAATCTGTCTGTTGATAGATAATAAGGGAGTCAGGACTCCTGGGTTCTATTCTGGCACTTGCTGTGCAAATGACAAGTCTCTCATGATGGGAACAGGATTCTGGGGGCCACTGGCTGTGTTAGGAGAAACAGTAGTAACTGCTGCTTTTGACTGTAGGCTTATGGCCTTTTGCTGGATGAATCCCTGCAACACTCCTCACTCCATTTCTGATCTGAGTGAGGCTCCTCTGCTCAGATTTCAGGTGCTAAACTGGGCTAGGCTGGATCAGCACCTAACTCATCAGCTAAGGAAAATCCAAGTGCAATGTGAAGTGGGGTTGATGATTCATTTTGGGGGAGCATCCATATACTTAAGGCCATAGTAAATCAACTGGGTGCTGGCAGGCACTGAATTGCAAGAAAAAGTCATATACAGACCTGGGATCTGGCTTTTTGTGTTCCTTAAAGGAATTTTCATAGTTTGCTGAAGAGTTGGGAGGTTAGCGCTGATGTCTTGAGCAAATCCCAGTTTAGTTAATTCCATCCTTCATCCATCCCTAAATCGCCCAATGGTTTCAGATGGAAATGGGATTGTCCTTCACTTCCTGTCTCAGACTATTGTGGGGCATTGCTGTTCACCGTTAAGTGACCCGTGTGACCCATGGTGTGTGAAATGACCTCTACACAGATCCTGTGCACTGTAAAGCATTTTGGGAGGAAAGGTGCTAGACAGCTTTAAGCCACCAGAGAGTGACACACTTCAACTCTTTTTCTGCTGGTTCATCTTTCAGCATCTTCAGTGCCATCAGGAGCAGCCAGTGAATTTTAGAAAACTCTTGACCTAACCTGCTCCACCTGACATATGCCAGTGGCTGCTCTAGGACAATGGAGCTCCTTCAGCGCTCAAATACTCAGTAATGCCCCAGCCAGTGTGGGATAGGATCTTGGGCCCCACATGCTGGCTAAGTCTATGGGACCAGGCATTTGTGCCCTCATTTATCTGGCAGAGCAGGGCACATTTGAATCGATTGAGAATGCTCTTTATTTCCCTTCACCTCGCTGGCTGCAGAGGAGGAGACGAAAGTCGGCTGCCATGATTCAGGTCATCAGAGGGTGAAATGTCAGTAGGAGAGCACTTTACAAGATGTTTACTGCACCTTGGTCAGCAGCCCACCCATCCCATTGGCTGAGTCTCACCTGCCTTTGCTGCATGCCTGTGCATTTTTTAACCATGGAGATGTTAAACTAATGGCTTCGGTGGAAAACCACTGGCCCACTGCAGCAGAAAATTGTTAATGAGCAATGGGAATTGCTCACCCAGATGTGCACATAGCTGTTCCACTCCCGTCATGGGTCCTGGGTAGTGATCACAATGCCTTGGGGACAGCAGCCATGTGAGAGGAGCTGGGGGGACAGCTAATGCTTGCTGCTCTCCTATAGGCAAGGGCTGCTTAATCTTTAGGCCTTCCTACTCAACCCTTTCTGCCCAAACAACTCAACCTGACACCATTTCTCCCCTGGGAGATGGGAGTTATCCCCGTTGGATTAGGACTAGAGCTGAGCAAAGGGTTTCAGATGAATAGTTTACTCGATGTAAAATGTCATTTCAGTCACCCTGAAATTTGTTGAGAATTTGACAGTGAGAGTTTTGGACATTCACAAAATGGGCAGAGGCAGGGAGAAAGGGGGAGTGGGGAAATAGAGCTGCTTCTGCAGCCCCTCTTCCTCCCCCTGCCTCTCCCCCCCTCAACTTTTAGCCTGTTAGCTCAGTGGCTCATGCACTTGGAGGAGAGATAAGCAACTCAGGATGGAATCCTCAGTCTGGGAAAAGCGCTAGTATGGATTTTCCTGAGTCACCGACTATTCCTAGCTCCCTTCCTTAGAAGCTTCAGGGGGTAGGAGAGTTAGTCTGTACAGGATAAACTTAAAAAACAACAAATGGTCTGGTAGCACTTTATAGACTAACAAAACATGTAGATGGTATCATGAGCTTTCTCCAGTCATCTGAAGAAGTGGGCTGTGACCACGAAAGCTCATGATACCATCTACATGTTTTGTTAATCTATAAAGTGCTACCAGACCATTTGTTGTGTTTTAAGTTTATCCCTTCCTCAGGTTCACTTCAACCTCAACAATTCTTTTTTCAAAATTTTGGAACTGCCATCAAACCAAAAATCAGCCTTCCGCTATTATGTCCGCATGGCACTGTACAGACTCGGGAAGATAAGGGCTGTGCTAGGAAGAGCTTACAGAGTACAGCAAAGATTTTCAAAGGTGCTCGAATCCCAGTAAAATGTGACTCCCTCAGATCAGACTCCTTTGAAAAGCTCTGACTGGATTGTAGGGAGAGGTAACCTGAGGCATGGAGGGTGCGGTGACCAGTTTGAAGCCTCGCAAGATGTCAGTTCTGACCAATACACTTCTCCCAGAAGCACGGCCAAAGTTAGTGAGCTGGAGGTGAAAGGCTCTCTATCTCAATCCAGCATCCCCAGCTCAATGGATTCTTACTGCTCCACCCTGATACCTCTGGCCCTACCTCTCTCGGGCACCTATTAAATCTATTTGCTGTAAATCTGCAAACAGCTCAGCATCATCCCCACCGTACTCCTGTGTCAATATACCCCTCCCCCATGTTCTCGGCTTTTTTAAACAACCGACACACATGTGCCACGGAAGCCATTGCAGGTTTGTTTTGTGTACACGCCAGGCACTCAGACCTTCTGCTGCAGCTGGGGCTCCGGAGAGCAATGTTTGCTGAGTTCTTATCAGAAATCACTCTGTCCCTCTTACCTCTGCTGTGCAGCCGGGGCAGCCGCAGCTGTCCTGTTCTTCCTGTTTCTGGCCTGTTAGTTAAAGGTGCCACCTGCACCCAGCAGAGTTTGCACTGAGGCAGGAAAGCTGGCCTCAGGTGAAGGGGACAGGCTGGCTCAGGGTCAAGGAATGGTGTACAGAGCCTTCGGGATGGCAGGTCCACTGTGGTCCTAAATTGGTGGGATTGGCTGGAGGTAGGGATCAGAGATAGGCTAAGGGGTCTTTTACTTCTAGGACTCGAGTTCCAATCCAGCTTTACGTTCATCGTGACCAAAGATCAGCCTTGCTCCTGTTGGCTTTGCAATCTGGGGACCAATGTCTTGGCAGGCAATAGTTATTCAGAGAAACTCATGAGGTGGTTCACTGGAGTGTCCTACCGGAGCTCTGGGGAAGGAGGTGCAGTGCAGTCAATCACACTGGCATGTTAGAGGAGATGCCCTTAAAAATATCCAACCTATCGGCTGAATGGATTCCAGGCTGAGTAGGGAGACCCGCCACTAACTTCCCCAGTTACTAGGAGAGTATTAGCTGGTTTGCACAGCATGTTGAAGATGAAAAGCACCAGAAGTATGAGCAGGGAGAGAGAGCATTGTCTTGTGATCATTCAGACTCTAAATCCACCTTTTGTCATCAGATGTCAGTTAGGGCATGAAGAAGGCACTGACAGCCCTGCCTACTGTGTTGTTTGGCGGAACGGCTGCAGTGTTGTGTTTCTGAAACTCAACTTTTTCACAAGGATCAGTTGTTGGCCTAGCACCCCTCCCCCCCCCCACACTCTCCCGGGGATCTGCAGAGCCAGTGGTTTGCTTTTCCTCTGGTTCCGAACCCTTGACCTGCCTGGCTTTGGTGTATCTAGGAAGGTGTGGTACATGACAGTCCTTGTCCTGAGAGCTTTCAGGCTTGAAGGGTGAGTTTTACAAGTGTGGGAAACAGGGTTCCTGACTTCGGGTGCTAGCTCTGTGGGAAACAGGGTTCCTGACTTGTGTGACTTAGGGAAGTCGCTTCCTCTTTCTGGGCCTCCTCTTTCCCATCTGGAAAATGGACCATAATCAATTAATGCATGTGTGTGTGAAAGAGTGAGACCACTGCCTCTACAGGATAGAATCAGTGTATATAGGCTGTACAAATGGTGATCCCCTTTTACTTATACTGCCTTTGGTTAGATTGCAGGTACTATGGGCTGCTTTTGAAAACATTGACCCTTGCTCTTCTAATAAAAGCTGGTTAAAAAACAGAGGAGGAAAACAATGAGTACCGTAATTTAGCGAATATACCCAGCACCCAAATATAACCCGCACCCGAATATACCCCATGTTTTTTCCTATTTCAGTAAAAAAAATCATGTATACCCCACGCACAAGTATCACCCGCAGGGCATACAAGACTTTTCTGTGCCGGGGGTATATTTGCCGGGGGTATATTTGCTAATTTATGGTGTGGGGGAGGGGGAATTACCCGGTTCCTGCACAGCCGCCAGCCTCCGGGCGGAGGAGCGCTTATCCCCCGTTCCTGCGTAGTCGCAGGAAATACCATCTTTTGGGCAGGGGAGCGCTCACCCTCCCCTCTGTCTCCCCCCATTCATGCACAGCCGCAGGAACCACCAGCCTCCAGTGAGTAAAAAACAACAACTGGTGAGTAAAAAATACCCTATATACCCTGCACCCGAATATACCCCGCCGGGGTGGGGTTGCGGGGTTTGTAAAAACGAATATAACCCATGGGTTATATTCACTAAATTGCGGTAGTCCTGCAGCACGTAGAGACTAACAAAATATATAGTATCACGAGCTTTCCTGGGTAAGCCCACTTCTTCAGATCAGAGGAGGAAACGTTCATGATCAACTTTTTGAATTCCTGCCTCCGCTTTTCTGTGGATATTTGATATGTTGGGATTCAGGAAACTTTGCCCAGCTCCACTGAGAATCATTTCTGTCGAGTCCCACAGCAAATTGCAGTGAGTTATTCTAATATTTAGAGAAATGCCTTTTCTATTAGCTAACAGCTTTAACCAGGCCACATGCTGCATTTGATGCTGCATTGTTTCATGCAAGATCTCATTGGCCTTGTCATGACCAGGAAAAGGGGTTGAGTTTAGGATTCACTAGTGAATTAGGATTCACTAATGAGCTAGCAAGGCCTGCCCTGAATTTCAGGAGATTGAAGCTAATATTTCGTTTTAGCAGGCCAAGTTAACTTAAGGGGGTTAGCCTCTGTCTCTTCACAAGAGGGCAGATTATCCCTCTTGGACCTTTATTTGAAGGATCTGTCAGTGGCCACCATCAGAGACAGGTGACTGAGCTAGCTGAGCCACTGGTCTGACCCAATATGGCCATCCGTATGTTCCTATGCATATTTTTCTTGGTTTTTTAAAAATAATTCTTTAACACATTAATTCCCTGTTGAAATATTTCCAGCATCTCTCATGGGTGCTCAGAGCTCCCCCTTGTGGCCAGTTTAACCCATGAAGATTTTTAAATGATTCATTTGGTGCCTGTGAGAAGGCTGGTTTTATTTTTGCTACAGTTGTAACCAAGCTGTCAATTCAGAACCTGATGTTGGGTTGGTGTTTACATTAGAAATCCTCAGAGGTGGCTCTTTATCTTTTATTTATTTTTGTAATGTCTAAAAGAGTAACTAATTTATAAAATCTCCATGGTCCTGAACAGAATTTGAAAGAAGTGTACTTTTTCAAGCTTTAAATGCCATCTTGAAGTAAGATGAATTGGTAGAGATGGTTTGGAATTGGACTCCCAGAGCCAAACAACCCTGAAACTCCGATCCAGCCTCAAAATGTTTCTGCAGAGATGTGCAAATGTGTATACTCCTCCTCCTCTCTGTTT
Source organism: Apalone spinifera (assembly GCA_030068395.1). Classification (NCBI taxonomy): domain Eukaryota; kingdom Metazoa; phylum Chordata; order Testudines; family Trionychidae; genus Apalone; species Apalone spinifera. The sequence continues at coordinate 5,658,153 of JANRFK010002741.1, read as the reverse complement.
GCCCCCGAGACACATAATTGTTACATCTAAAAGCCACTTAGATGGCACGTCACTGTTAGCTCTCCTACTACATCAGAACATGGGGTCTGCCTCTGTCCCTCAGTCCTGCCTCACACCAGGGAAGGAGTGGTCTTTTCTGTCCTCTCTCCAGTCCCATCCTTTATCCAGAACACATCTCCTCCTGACCCCCTTTTATGTGTCCTGTCTCCACAGCTTCACATTCACAGCCATCTGGAAAGGCCCATGGATGGCGAAACGTACCGTGGTCCACACTTCCACGCTGTCCCCTCCCAGCTACTATGATGCCGTGCATGATGGCCGAGGGCCAGCCACCCCAGACTACCCCTTCCACAGCGTCCAGGACATGTGCTACCACCAGATGAGCCATGGCCAGGAGGCCCCTTCATTCAAGAGGCGCGGGGGTGTGGTGGACCACCGAGATGTCATCATGGCGCATCAAGCCCACAAGGTCCACAGCACACCCCAGGCGCGGCGCAAGGAGTGGGAGTAAGTACGCAGCCAGTTCCACATTGTAGGGCTGTCTGTTCTGTCAGCCAGGCTACAGGGTTTAGACCAGTCTCTGGGTGCCAGGCTGTTGCCCACAAGAAGACCATGTCCTGGGAAAATCACGGCTTGCTTTTTGCTCTTCTGTCTTCCCACCCCTGGAGGCCTCCCTCTGTAAGCTCTCGCTCCTCTGGCTACTTCAAGGCTATCTAGAAAAATTATACGTGTAGGGGTATTACTGTAGACCACTGATCCAGCATGGCAGAGAGAGGGACTTACCAATTTAGGGGAGCCATCAGCCTGATGGAGTGCAACAGGGAGACGGAGATAAATGGGCCACTGGTCTAAGGAGTAGTAGGGGGGAGAACAGCAAAATAAAGACAATGGATTTCAAGAGGGCACACTTTAGCAAACCCCAGGGAAGTGCGTGTAAGAGAGTTGAAGGGAGTTGGCAGTTTTTCAAAGCGACATTATTAAGGGAAGAAGAGCAAACCATTCCACTGTGTAGGAAAGAGAGGATGTGTGGCAAGAGACCACCGGCTTCCCTGGAAGATCTAAAAATAAAAAAGGAGTCCCACAAAAAGTAGAAACTAGGTCAAATTACAAAGGATGAATATAAACAACACAAGTATGTAAGGCCAAATTAGAAAAGCCAAGGCGCAAAATGAGCTCAAACTAGAGACATAAAGGGCAACAAGAAAATATTCTACAAATATGTTAGATGCAAGAGGAAGGCTAAGGACAGGGTAGGCCCACTGCTCAGTGAAGAGGGAAAAACAATGAGGCTACATCTACACTGCAGTGCTATTTTGGGATACTGGAGTATCCCGAAATAGCTATCCCATGTCTTAACAGCAAGCCCTTATTTCAGGCTTGCTATTCCGACGTCCCTGTAAATCTCATTCCACAAGGAGCAAAGGACATTTTGGAATAGCGGGTTATTTCAAAATTTATGAAATAAGCTATTTTGAAATAAGATTGAAATAAGATACGCAATTTGCATAACTTAAACTGTGTATCTCATTTCGAACTACAGTGCAGTGTAGATGTAGCCTTAACAGAAAATATGGAAATGACAGAGATGCTTAATTGCTTCTTTGTTTCAGTTTTTACCAGGAAGTTTGGTGGAAACTGGAAACCTAACAGTGAATGGGGCAGGTTCAGAAGCTAAAATAGGAAAAGAACAAGTTAAAAATTACTTAGATAAGTTAATTGTCTTCAAGTCACCAGGGCCTGATGAATTGCATCCTAGAATACTCAAAGAGCTGACTGAGGAGATATCTCCGTCATTAGCTATTATCTTTGAAACATCAAGGAAGATGGGAGAGATTCCAGAAGACTGGAAAAGAGCAAAGACAGTGCCCATCTATAAAACGGGCAACAAGGACAACACAGGGCATTACAGACCAGTCAGCTTAATTTCTGTACCAGGAAAGGTAATGGAGCAAATAATTAAGGAATCAGTTTGCTCCGTGAGGAGTAACAGTAGTTCGAATTAGGGTCTCTAATTCGAACTACCTACTCCGTGTCGCGTGTAGCCGCGGACACGGAGTTCGGACTAAGGGGGATTTAAAAATGGCGGCGCCCGGGATATTTAAATCCCAGGCTTCATTTGCAACTCTGGTTGCCCTCATTTGCCTACCGAGCTCGAACTAACGAGCTAGTGTAGACATACCCTCACAGTCTTTGTTTAATCCTAAACTGATAGTATCAAATTTGCAGATGAATTGTAGCTCTGCAGTTTCTCTTTGAAGTCTGGTCTTGAAGTTTTTTTGTTGTAGGATGGCTACGTTTAAATCTGCTACTGTGTGTCCAGGGAGATTGAAATGTTCTCCTACTGGTTTTTGTGTATTGCCATTCCTGATATCTGATTTGATATTTTCTTTGTTGGGCCTTTCTCGTAGCAGGAGGCTTCTGGGTATACATCTGGCTTTGTTGATCTGTTTCCTCACTTCCTCAGGTGGGTATTGTAGTTTCAAGAATGCTTGGTGTAGATCTTGTAGGTGTTTGTCTCTTTCTAAAGGGTTGGAGCAAATGCGGTTATACCTTAGTGCTTGGCTGTAAACGATGTAAATGAGACAGGCCCATCAAAGAAAATAAAAGAACACCACTGGCTATCACCTACAGTCCCCAGCTAAAACCTCTCCAACGCATCATCAGCGATCTACAACCCATCCTGGACAATGATTCCCCACTCTCACAGACCTTGGGGGGCAGGCCAGTTCTCGCCCACAGACAACCCACCAACGTGAAGCAAATTCTCACCAGCAACTATACACCACACCACAGTAATTCCCACTCTGGAACCAATCCCTGCAATAAACCTCGGTGCCAACTTTGCCCACATATCTATACCAGCAACACCATCACAGGACCTAACCACTTCAGCCACACCATCACGGGCTCATTCACCTGCACATCTCCCAATGTAATATATG
>JANRFK010002741.1:5634036-5653922 GCA_030068395.1 Apalone spinifera | reverse complement strand
AAGCGTGGGATATTTAAATCCCCGCTTCATTAGCAATTTTGGTATGTCTAATTTTCATCCCTCTGGCAACAGAGGGATGTAGTCTAGACATACCCTTGGTGTTCACACCTCCACATCAGAAGTGAGCCTCATCCTCCCTGACTGAATTGACCTCGTTATCTTTAGCCTTACTCTTGATTGGAACTCTTTTCTTATGCCTGTATATTTATACCTGCCCCTGGAATTTCTACTACATGCATCTGACGAAGCGGGTCTTTTCCCACGAAAGCTTATGCTCCAATAAATCTGTTAGTCTATAAGGTGCCACAGGACTTCTCGTTATTCCCAGAGTGTAGTTATCAATGGTTCACAGTCGTGCTGGAAGGGCATAACAAGTAGTGTTCCACAGGCATCTGTTTTGGGACTGGTTCTGTTCAGTATCTTCATCAATGACTTAGATAAATCCATAGAGAGAACAATTAAGTGCTTTGGAGGATAGTATTGGATTATAATTCAAATGATCTGGACAAACTGGAGAAATGGTCTGAGGTAAATAGGATGAAATTCAATAAGGACAAATGCAAAGTGCTCCACTTAGGAAGGAACAGTTAGTTGCACACATACAAAATAGGAAATGACCACCTAGTAAGGAGTACAACGCAAAGGTATCTAAGGGTTATAGTGGGCCAAAAGCTAAATGTGAGTCAACAGTGTAACACTGTTGCAAAAAAAAAAAAAAATCAAACATGATTCTGGTATGTATTACCGGGAGTGTTGTGAGCAAGACACGAGGAGACATTCTTCCGCTCTACTCTGCACTGATCAGGCCTCAGCTGGAAAACTGTGTCCACTTCTGGATGCCACATTTCAGGAATGATATGCACAATTTGCAGAAAGTCTAGAGAAGAGCAACAAAAATTATTAAGGGTCTAGAAAACATGAGCTATGAGGGAAGATTGAAAGAATTGGGTTTATTTAGTTTAGAAAAGAAAAGACCAAGGGGGAACATGATAATAGCTTTCAAGTACCTGAAAGGGTGTTACAAGGAATGAGAAAAATTATTTTCCCAAACCTCTGAAGATAGGACAAGAACCAATGGGCTTAAACTGCAGCAAGGGACGTTCAGGTTGGACATTAGGAAAAACTTCTTAACTATCAGAGTGGTTGAGCACTGGAATAAATTGCTTAGAGGAGTTGTGGAAAATCCATCTCTGGAGATTTTTAAGAGCAGGTTGGACAACGCCTGTCAGCGATGGTCTAGATCAGGGCTACTCAACACATGGCCCACGGGCCGCATGCAGCCCGCGGCTCATTTGTTTGCGGCCTGTGGTGCGGTTGGGGTTTATGCGGGGCTCAACACATGGCCCATGGGTAGGATCCTTTGAACATGGCCTTCACTGGGAACATGCTCTTCAATGGTGAGTCAGCTCCGAGGCTGGGTGAGCATTGAAAGATGCAAGCGGACAGGCTGGCTGGGTACAGAGTGTCGGTGTTTCTAGCCCCGAGGGAGGAGGTGCCAGGAGCGCCAGGGCCTTGTATGAAAGAAGCTATTTGCATATATTTGCAAATATATTTGCATGTATATGCAACCACACTTAAGTTGTGGCCCTCAGCATGTGCTGTGAGTATCGTGGCCCCCGGGGCTTCCAAAGTTGAGCAGCCGTGGTCTAGATGGTGCTTGGTCCTGTTGTGAGGGCAGGGGACTGGACTTGATGACCTCTCAAAATTCCTTCCAGTTCTATGATTCTTTGATTCTTTTCCTGTGTTCTGAGGGGGGGTATTGCAGTGGTTCTCAACCTGTGGTCCCTTGCCCCCTTGAGGTTTACAGACTTTGTCTAAGATTTCCAATGGGGCCTGTACATTCATTTGAAATGTTTAGGGGGTTACAAATGAAACAAAGCTTGGGAACCACTAGTCTCAGGCTACTGTGTGATCTCATGTGATAGGGAAGGAGAAAGCACCCAGTTAGTGGGCCCCATGAGCTGATCCAATGCAGTAGGAATGGAGGGGTGGGGATACTGGACTAGATAAGAACATCAGAATGGCCAGACCAAAGGTTAATCTAGCCCAGTGTCCTGTCTGCCGACAGTGGCCAATGCCAGGGGCCCCAGAGGGAGTGAACAGAACAGGGAATCATCAAGTAGTCCCTTGCCTGTCACCCATTTCCAGCCTCTGACAAACAGAGGCCAGGGACACCCTCCCTGCCCAGCCTGACTAATACACTTGATGGACCTAACCTCCATGAATGTATCGAGTTCTTTTTAAAACCCTGTTAAAGTCCTGGCCTTCACAACATGCTCTGCCAAAGAATTCTTCTCCCCAATGCAACATGAGACCATTGCTTCTCATTCTGTCATCTGCCACCACTGAGAACAGCCTCTCTCCTTCCTCTTTGGAACCTCCCTTCAGGGAGTTGCAGGCTGCTCTCAAATCCCACCTCACTCTGCTCTTCTGCAGGTTAAATAAGCCCAGTTCCCTCAGCCTCTCCTCGTAAGTCATGTGCCCCGGCCCCCTCATCTTTTCTGTCATCCTACACTGCACTCTCTCCAGTTTGTCCACATTCTTTCAGGGGGAGAGGGGACTGGTCACAATACTCCAGATGTGGCCTCACTAGTCCCGAATAGGGGGGAATAATTACTTGGCTTGATTTGCTGGCAATGCTCCTACTAATGAGCCCCAATATGGTGTTAGCCTTCTTGGCAACAAGGACACACTGCTGACTCATGTCCAGCTTCTCGTCCACTCAATCCCCAGGTCCTTTTCTACAGAACTGCTGCTTAGCCAGTGGGTCCCCAGCTTGTAACAGTGCTTGGGATTCTCACATTCCAAGTGCAGGACTCTTCCCTTGTCCTTGTTGACCCTCAGATTTCTGTTGGCCCAATTTTCCAATTTGTCTAGGTGACTCTGGACCCTATCTCCACCCTCCAGCATAGCTACCTCTCCCCCCAGTTTAATGTTTGTTGTGGGTGCAGTCCATCCCATCATCCAGATAATTAATGACGATATTGAACAAAACCAGCCTAAGAACCACCCCCTGGAGCACTCCACCTAACACTGGCTGCCAACCAGACATCAAGCCGTTGATCAATACCCATTGAGCCCAAGGATGTAGCCCACTTTCGATCCACCTTATAGTCCATTCCTTCAGTTCATGCTTCTTTCACTTGCTGGCAAGAATAAAAGGTCCCACTGGGCCAGTCCAGTCCATCAGGGATGGGGGGACACTGGGCTAGATGGTTCCATTGGTCTGATCTGGAGTTACAGATCCTCTTGTATGTTCACATCCTTTCCGTTTGATAAACTTAAAAAGCAACAAATAGTCTAACAGCACCTTAGAGACTAACAATACATGTGGATGGCATCATGAACTTTCGTGGGCACAACCCACTTCTTCAGATGAATGGAGTATTAAAAATCCAGATCCAAGAATAAATAGGGGAAGGGGGAGGGAAGGAAGGAAGGGGAAAAATAGTGAATTAGAGTGTTCAAGTTGCAAGAAGCTGATAAGAACAATTTGCACCTTCTCTAAGTGCCCATTGTTTAGTTGGTTAAGTCATTAGGATGAGGAAGGTAGTGTGCTAGCCAGCTAATGTCTTTATTCATACCTCTGTGATAGGAATCAAACTTGTAAATGAACTTAAGTTCCAGCCCTTCCTTTTGATGTCATTTAGCACCATGCTTTGGTGCTATCCCTAGGCTCTGTGTCAGCTGACATCTGGTGGCTGCTTAGCCCCCTCCCCCCATTGTGAATTCATCCATTTCAGAGGAACTCTCCATTTGCGTTTAGGGCCGTTAAACTGGTTAAACCATAGCACTTAACTGGTTAACTGTTTTAATCTACATCCCACCCTGCCACAGCCGCTGCCCACCACCTGGCCCATTGATCCTTCTGTGGAATTAACAGTTAAGAGCCAATAAACCAATTAACCAGTAAGCATACTGGTAAGCCTCATTCATACTGATATGCTTACCAATGAACAGTTAACATCTCTATTTGCGTTAATGGTTAAGACTGACTTGATGTACCAGGCCCCCATCTTTTTCCTCACTCTTGGTCCCTCAGGTTCACTTCTCTTGCTTTCCAACCTGTTTTTTTCCTTTGTGGTTTTAAGAAATCCCAGCTTGCTGCCTTGGAGGTGCTGCTCTATGCGCCAGAGGATCATGGTTTACCAGCGGCTGGGGGAGTCCCCCGGTGAGAGGGGCTGGGGGAAAGGGCATACCCTGATGCCAGGGACTAGCAGGGAGAGTGAAAAACAGATGCTGCAGAAAGAGGATGGAGCTGGAGCTGAGCCGCCCATACTGTGCTACACTCAGTCTCACAGCAAAACAGGTATAGGCTTGTGCAGTGTGAGAGGGGACCCCTGAGTGATGCTGGGGATCCAGAGTATGGTGCTCCCCTTTGCCTTCGGTCTCTCTCTGGTAGGAAAGGTGTCCCTGGCTCAGCGTGCACTCCAGCTTTGGAAGAGCATTGGGCTGCTAGAGGCACCCATGTTCAAATTAGTTGTCCCTACAAAGCTTGCGGCCATTAAGGATCCTGGGGCACTTTTTGCAGGAGGCCCCGTGTTACCATGAGATGATTGGCCTAATTCCAAGCCAGATCATTCAGTTCTGCCTTCCTCAAATCTCCTTACAGTTTCAGTTGGATACAGAATTCTTCTTCGCTTCCTGTCCTAAGGCAGCCTTGTTCTGGGCTGTTAAATGCAGTCCAACCCCAGAGGTGGCTACATTTCAGCAGGTGGGGGAGTGGTTTCTAAGTGCAGAGTTTGTACCATTTGGTTGGAAAGCACAGGGGGAGCTGTTTAGATGAATGACTCTCTAGCTCCGAGTCTTGAATGTGCCTGTCACGTGGTTGGGAGTTGCTGCTGCCTCATCTGCCCCTGTCCCAACTATCTGCCCTTTGGTGTTTCCATTGCTGTTTATTTCTTGCTCCAGCATGATCCCCCTCAAGCCCACCAGGTGGCGCTGTTGGACTCCCAAAGGCTGCCCCAACTGGAAAGTGACCCCAGTGGTTGAGAATGAAGGGGAGGCAAATAAACTGCCCCATTTCAATCACTTCCAAGGCAAATCATGCTCCTCTGTGGCTCCTCATGGCCTCTGGTGCTGGGGTGTGGGACTCCCGCATTCCATCCATGGCTCTAGGATCGAGAGTGAACTCATCATTAGCGGGGGGGAGGAGAGGCTGGAAGTCAGGACTCCTGAGTGCTCTCCCTCCGTTTGATGGCATAGTGGTGGCAAGTAGCTACAGGAGGTGACAGCATTTTGACTCTACTTGTCAGCTTTTACCACTGCCTTGCTGAGTAAGCCTGGGCAGGTCGCTGCTCTGTGCCTCAGTTTCCCCTCCATACAACGGGGATGATAGCAGCCTCCCAAGGCCTGCTCAATTTGTTTAGTGCACTGAGGTCCTTTGGAAGAATGTGCAAAGCTGTGTTGCAGCTTTGACACAGAGCAGGGAAGCTCAGGACTGGTGGGGTTTGACTGAGCCTTGCTTTGGATTTAGAGATTATTGGTCCCTGAATTTCTGGGACAGTGGGACTCCCTGGGAACCACAACTGGGAAAATGGCCTCCTGCCATCCCCACTGAGAGACCAGCCTTCATTCTGAGCCCTGAGGCAAGCCCCAGTCCTGCCCTGTGCTCCCAGAAACCCTGGCAATGCTTCATACAAGTCAGGAGTTACTCTGTCTTTTCTGTTTAATGCCCCTGTATTGCCGTAGAGAGGTGCCCCTTGTTATATGCAGCTGCATGAGTCACAGGAGGGTTATACTTTCCCCATCCTCACTCTCCGAAAAGCAAGGGCTTAGCCCCCTCCTCCTCTGTCATCCAGGACTCTTCCCAGCAGGCATGGTTGTGCCCCCGGGGTTCCCTGCATCTGTTGGCCAAGAGGCCAGTGGCCAAGGAACAAGTATGTGGGGGGGGGGGGAAGGGAGGGGACGGGGTTCTGTGTATGGGTTTCCCTGGTGGATGGCAATGTGTGGGCAGGGAACCATGTGTCCTCCTCCTGCACCGCCTTGTAGCAGCAGAATCCGCAGTGTGCCCTCCAAAGCCTCCGCCCAGGCACGGGGAGCAGCTTGCTTTCTCCTGCTCAGCTTTAATTATAGCAACACATTGGTCATTCAAAGAGGGAGATTTATTACTGTCACAGGGGCCTGATGAATAGACCTCCTGCCTCTCGTTTCCTAACGCTCCTTCTCTCTCTGGCCTTCTGCTTGTCTCCCCCTCACTGTTGTTCCATCTGTGTGAGCAGAATGTAATGAGAGCTGCAGGTTGGACTGTAAAGGGAAGCTCCCTCAGCTCAGCATTTATGGCCCAAAGGTGCCCCCAGATAGGGCACTCCTTGCCAGCTTGCCCTGGGGTGATAAAGCTCTAATCCTTCTAAAAGCAGCCCCTACCTCAGACCTGCCGGTTCCCTCCAGCAAGGCCAGCTAGTGTGCACTCATTCCAGCTGCCTGAGCTGAAACCCTGCAGGTCCTCTTCTGAGCAGCACATCCCACCTTCTCTGCACAACCAGCAGTTGCCAGACCAAGGCACCAGGTGTTCTTGTCATTAGTCATTTGTATGAGGGCCTAGGAGTCCGTCATGGACCAAGACCTCATTGTGCTGGGTGCTGCATCTATTTGGTGTATTATGGTAGCGCTTGGGCGAGAGCCCCACTGGGCCAGGCCCTGTACAAATGGAGAACAGATAGACAGATGATTGCACAAGGTGCCAGGCAAGGGAGATTCAGGCCCATGGCACTGGTGCCACTCACCCGAATGGAGCGATGGCACCATACACAGTTTGCCTGGGAATCCTGGAAAGGACCTTTGTTTAAGCTAGCGAGGGAGAAGAGAAACAAAGTGGTAAATAACTCAGCTCCTGCAATCCAGCTTCCCCTCCCTCTGCGGCCCCTCCCCAGCTGGCTAGTTCTGGCATAGCTAAGAAATGCTTTAGGATGCATCCCATATCCATTTGCTTGCTCCCCAGTGTATTTCATTTGGGGCCTTCTCAAAGTGGAGGAGGAGGGGGGCTAAACTGTCCCTTATGCCCTCCCTTTCTCTAGGGTGGCCGTGCAGTGAATCACAAAGTGGATCCCCATCCCACATTCAGGAGGTACCAGGAGCTTTCGCATGCAAAGATCTCTAGTTGGGCCAAGTTATTTGCATTCACCAGCTGGGCGAGAAATACCCCCAAAAAGCCTAGACTCCTGTGATTCTGAGCCCAGCTTTGCAGATGGTCTTTTCTGCTTTTCTGAATCCCAAATACTCATTCGGCCCAGTGCCTCTGTGGCTAGAGTTGATTCCTGATTACCGGATAGGGTGGGGACTGCAAGATGAGCACAGGACCGAACAAGCGAGAGTCCTAATTCCCACTCCCATGCTCTGGCCATTAGATTTTCACTGGCCTCATTCTCTCCAAGATCTGAGAATTGAGCCTAGGGGACCTTACTCCCACAACCCTAGTCCAGCGGTTCCCAACAGTGGGGCGGACAACATTTTATTTGCATATTTGCATATTCATTATTTGCATAGTAAATATTGCAAATAAAATGTTGCCGGTCCGCCAAAAGTTTGTGAATGGGTTTGCCAATCCGCTGTATAAAAAAGATTGCAAACTACTGCCCTAGTCTAACCACTAGACCTCGTTAATAATATTACCTTCCTGGGAGCTAGGGCTTTTCATCAGTAGCCTCAAAACATCCCCATTTTCCAGATGGGGAAACTGAAGCACAGAGCAACAACATGACTTGCCTGAGGTTACCCAGCACGTGAGTCACAGAGCCGGGAACAGAACCCAGCTCAAGCCAGCGCTCTCTCCGCTTGGCCACATTGCCTCATAGTCTCTTCCCAGAGTGGGGAACAGGGGTAGGCTAGACCATGCCCCTCTCCCCGTTGTGGATACTCCCAGGGGGCAGTTCTCCAAGAAAGCGGGTGGGCAAAGTGCAGCCTGAGTTTCATGCTCGCTATCAGCTGGCTCTGCAGACAGGCAGACTCCAGAAGGAGACAAAGTCTCTCTGGAATCTGCTAGCCCTGAGCTCCAGCCAGGATGAGTCTGGAACTGTATCAGGGCCTGTAATAAGCAAAAACAAAACCTCCACTGGGCCTGCTACCCAGGGCTGGGCGGGGGGCCTTTCCCTTGAGCCTCACTGCTGGAAGGGTGCAGTCGGCTGTGAGGCTGCTGCACCTTGCTGTTTCTACAGCCCTGGCTTGCTGTCCCTGGGGTGCCCATTCTCTTTCCTCTCAGGCACTTAACTGAAATGGGCCTTTTGCTCTGGAGCGCCTATTGTGGCCTGCTGCTGCCTGCTTCCCAGAGCGTGAAGGGGTTAATGGATTTCCCAGCAGGTCGCTCTGCTGCTGCTGGAGGAATGAAGCACTTAACAGACTCCTGGTCTCAGCACTTTCAAATTTCAGGGCGTTGGGAGGCAGCTGATCTGGGGGAGGGGGAAGGCAACGCTGGCAGCAGGCCCTTGGCTGAGGTGGGGGGGAGCCGCCACAGAGGGGAAAATGAAGCAGAGGCTGTGCAATTGCTCAGGCCCTGGAATAAAGCCTGGGGAAGAGCCACCTGGTCCTGGTCACCTGCTGCAGAGGAAGGGAGAACAGGATCTTTGGATGCCCAGAGGCACTCAGGGCAGGTATACATTGCAGTTAGAGAGCCACAGCCAGTCGCAGCTAGCTAGCGTGGGGGGCTCTGATGAAGGGGCTGTTTAACTGCAGTGTAGATGTTTCAACTAGGGTGGGAGCCCAAGTTCTGGGAATATCCCCTCTCTTCCAGGATCTCAGAACCTGGACTATAATCTGAGCCCAAATGACTGCACTGCAATTAACCAGCCCTGTAGCCTGAGCCCAGCCAGCCCAAATCGGCTAGCATGGGCCAGCTCTGGGTTTTTAATTGTCTTGTACACATTCCCTCAGAGGAACAGAGGCACTGACGTTATTCCGAAATGAAGTGTGCGTCTACACAGCAAGCTGTTATTTCGAAACAATGGCGAGCTGGAGGACTTCTGACTCCGACTCCTGTAACCCTCATTTCATGAGGAGTAAGGGAAGTTGGAGGAAGAGTGCTCTCTCTCCGACTTCCAGCTGTGCAGACAGTGCCAAAAGCCGAATTAAGCTATTTTGACTTAAGCTACGCAATTGACATAGCTGAAATTACGTAGCTTAATTTGACTTTAGCCCTGCTGTGTAGACATACCCAGAAAAAGCACACATCAGGGGATACAGTAAGGAGCAGGCAGCCTTGGCTCATGTGCCTCTAATATCTAATCCAGGTTAGTGGGAGAATTAGGAGAGAGCTTTCATAGCGTCCATCAGATTACATGAACAAACACGCGCATGCATTATCTTGATCTGGCCAGTATATGAGCACCCCTGTCTTCTGGATGGACTCAGGGCTGCTCAGGTATGTGTCATAGACCCTGTATTGCTGACAGCTCATGGAGATTATCCTTTTTAGCTCATGGCCTGTTCTTTAGGAGAGAACGATCTGGATTCTACCCCTGAGAGCCAACTGTGAATGTCCTGTATATTAATGTACCCCCCTTTTCATGGTTTCCTGTTTATTTCCTGGGAGCAGGGAGAGGTCAGGTTTTTGCTTTTCTCCAAAGCAGTTTGGCCATAGTGGCACCATGCGACAGCAAGAGGAAATGACATGCTGTGGGACAGGAAGTGACTACTGACTAATCAATACAGTGACTTCCTGCTTGGAAGGAAGGTTGGAGGAAATGGATTTAATCAAAAATGTGTCACGACTTGTGCCATGGACCAGAAGAGGAAAGTAGGTGAAGGTGGCATGAGAGAAGGCACCAACCTAGTGCCATGGGCTGTGTGCAGGGAGAAAACCCTCTAGCCCGAGAAATGTTCCAACTGGACACTATAGGCGCCTAAGTGAAATGTAATGGACCCGAAGTGCAGGCCTCAGCTTCATCATACCTGCCTCCTATGCCCTCCCTGCCACTGTCTCACACCCAGTGGCGGCGGTCGGGTTGGATGTCATCGTGGAGAAGAGCCCCCAGCGTGGCGGTGTAAATAATCGACAAGACAAGCATGTCAGATCCCTCTCGTCACTCTGCGGCACAGTCTCTCCTCTCTCCCGCTGTCATCTCTTGCTTGGCCAGAGTGACGTGTCCGAGGTTTGGTACAGAGAGGAAAAGGGAGACCTGAAAATGCCACTTGTCTGGATTTGCCTCTGGAAGTTCTCTTTCACTTCCTCATCTTTCTCTCCCTCTTCCTTTCCTACCTGGGGATTTCTATGCCTCTAATCCCACCATCCACCCAACTGAGGCCTCCTGCAGGGACCAAGGGGTCTGGATTTTAAGCATTCACACACAGTGTGAACTGGCTGATGCTGTGGCTAAGATGACAGTGAACAGCAGACCTCTCTACCCAAACAGATTACAGAATTGCAAGCAGTTCTGTCTAGTGGCTACAGCCCAAGGCCTGGGGGCTCTATTCCCAGTTTTTTCATTAACTCATTCTGGTCTTCAAGGAAGGCATTTCTCCTCTCATGTCTTACCCCACTCACCCTCTCAAAACACTTGGAGATTCCTCACTCTTCACATCACTGGCTGTCATGCACTACTGTCCTGTGGACTCAGAAGTCCTCTGCTGCATGTTCTAGGCCCTTTACTGCAAAAAGAGAGATTCTCCTCTGGCTCAGATGGCAGGGGTCTGTGGTGTTAGGCCAGAGAATATGAACCCCCTCCTGCAGCTGTGAGCTTCTGAGAGGCCTGTGTGCACCATAGTGACACTTGTGACGTTTAGCTCATGCTGCTGTTGTCCTGGAGCGAGCAGAAATTTGTTGTGGGTTAGCCTCACCCAACACAAAATGCCTCCTGTTATCCAGGGTTAGTCTTTAGCCCAGGGTGATGTGGGAAGGGTGCCAAGGGCTGCTTTTGAGGACCCACAGTTTGGCCTGCAGGACACAATAGGACCCTAATGTTCCGGGGCTGCAGGCTTAATTTTCAGGGACACTGAGCGCCCCCAACGCTCACTGAAACCATTGGGAGCTGTGGGAACTCAACACCTCTGAAGATCAGGCGTGGAGGAGGGTACAAGGAAGAAGCAACTGTACAGGGTGAAGGGGCGGGTGACTCTGAGGGGACAATGGGGGTGGCTCCTCTTTGCCTCTCTCCTTCATGGTGGCAGTTCTGTTGCTGCTGTGGGGGGGTTTATGCCAGTTACATTTGCTCTGGTGTGAGGATAAGGACACAGATCAGAAAAGGAATTTAGCACACCCGGGGCTTGGAGGAGCTTGCTGGGGAGTGGAGAGGGTATGCACCCTTCCCGGCCTCTCTCCTCTGCCACCATGGCACTGCAGGGGAAGGTCTGCACGGGCAGGAGCAATGGCTGGCCCAGCTCTGATGCACCACAGACAGGCATGTGTCATGCATGCAGGTTCCACCCACTGCCTTGTCCACCTCCACTGCAGGGTCCCTGTGCTACCTGCCTACACACCTTGGCAGCAGGGGATGTGTGGAGTGCCTCCACTCTCCTGCTGAGTGTGCCTGTGGCTTTAAAGGGACACTGCATTGCCAGCCTCCGCAGCCCAAATCTTCTGTGTATTCCCAAAGCAGGGCAATCGCCCTCTGCCCCAGAGGGACCCCTTTTCTAGGGGAGATGGGAGCTCGGTCTCTGTGGCCCATTCAGTCCTCAGCCTCTTGCCTGGGGCTGCTGATTCTAGGAATACGCACACGTCTCTGCTCGGACTGAGACCCCCCATTTCACGTGCTCAGTGACGTGTGGTCACTACAGACCTACGAGGCTGAAAGGCTCTGTTGTTTGTTACTGAGCCTCATTGAGCCCCCCAGGCGAGAGCTCGCACTGCAGCTGGGACCTGCAGTCTGACGCTGGAGAGCAGGGCATCCATGGATGCCACAGAATCTGTGGAGACCTGGGAACTTGGAGAAGCTGCTGGCCACAAAGTGGGTGTGGCCATTAACCATTTCAGTGCTGCTCCACCACGAAGACGGAAAGCATCTGCTCTTGCTTCTAAGGGCTGCGCTCATCCTGATGCTCCTTCGCCACCTAGCCTGTTTTATCAAGGTGCCAGAGCATCTTCCATCACCGCGCTCTGAGGATCTGGCTAAAGTTACACCCGGCTACCCCATGCTGGCACCTAGACACCACAATGGTGGGTGCCCTAAGCATACATGCATGATGGCTCTGATGTCTAGGGACTGGGCATGTCAGTTGTCCCCAGTGTTTCCTCTAATCTTTTCCATCCATGTGTGGAATAATTTTATGTGCACTGAGGCATGTGTGAATGTGCACCACCAATAGAAACACAAAACATAGCTGTGGGCGCTCTGCTAATCAGTTGGGCGGCATTGGAGTCTCTTCTAAGTGGCTGCACAAGCGCCCAGCTTACAGGAAACACTGACCAGGACTCCTGGCTCTGGGAGAGATTGAGAAGACAGAACAGAAGACTACTTGGAGCAAGGGCTCATGGGGCCTCCTCCCAGTGCTGGAAGGGAGTGTGGTGTTTGCAGTTACTGCTGAGGGCTGGAGCTCTCAAATTGCTGGACTCCCAAATTGGCCTCTTTGCTTTGCTGGTACAGCACTGGGCTCTCTCATCACCTTGGCACAAAGAACAGTCACTTCCGGACCCTGCTCTCCTCCAAGAAAATTGATGGGAGTTTTTGAGCACTGCTGGCAGCAGGGCTGCCACTCCATCCCTGTTGTACTCCTGAGTCACTTCCAAGCAAGACTTCATACTCTGACGGCAGCACTGCCCTGTGGCAGGTCATCCTCGCCTTTGTTATCGCTTCTCTCCCCTCTTCCATCCCATTGGCATTGGCATGCTCCCAGTGTCTGCATGCTGGGAGAGTTAGTGCCGTCTGCACATGCCCATGCATGTATAATGAGCACAAGCAGGAGCACCGCTGTTTGCACAATCATCACCATTAGTGCCCTGCTTACTCGTACACATTGGCACAATCCTCATTGACATTGTTAGTATTGCTTGTTTGCTATTGGCACAATCAGTACTGACTCCAGTACAATTGTATGGACTCTGTTGAAGCCACTATTGATACATTTGCTGTCTGTGTTCCTCCCCTTCCCTTCTTCCTCCTGTGACCTGAAAGATCTCACTGGCTGCTGAAATGCAGCCACCTCTGGGTATGTTTAGACTACATGCCTCTGCCGACAGAGGCATGTAAAATAGGCTACCTGACATAGTCAATGAAGCGGGGATTTAAAATAAGCTACCCAACATAGTCAATGAAGTGGCGGCCATTTTTATTTTAATGAAGCCAGGAATATTTAAATCCCCGCTTCATTGACTATGTCGGGTAGCCTATTTTACATGTCTCTGTCAGCAGAGGCATGTAGTCTAGACATACCCTCTGCGATGGAACACAGCAGTTGTTTAATGGCACCACAGAACTAGGTAGAGGTTCAGCACAGTCTTTGAAGATGAAGCCTGGGCCACGCTGAAATTTCAGAAGTGAAGGATTAGGGAGGTGGGCCTAATATGCAGAGTCAGTATGGTCTCATTGTTAGTGCACATGGCTCGTACACACTAGCTCTGGCTGGTTCCTGGCTCTGTCACTGATTTCCTGTGGAACTCCGGGCAAGTCATTTCCTCTGTTCCTGGGCCTCAGTTTCCCCATCTGTAACCATAAAAACGTGTATTTTCCTTCCCATCCTTTGTCAATGTAGATGTAAGCTACAGGGGGCAAGGACTATCACTTATTATGTATTTGTATAGCACCTAGCATAACAGGGACCTGATCTGACCACGAATATATTACAGAACTATTGCTATTTTATCCCATATATGACAATTCTACAGTGTGGTTTTCTCACAGGCCCAAAAACCAGTGCACAAACTTATTATCAATATGCCGTGATGAACAACTATCCATCCCATATGGCTCTTTACTACTAATAATCTTTTAAGAAGTGCTTTGCAAGACTGTTTGTTTACACATCTTCCATCTCGGAATCTTTTATCTTCCAGAACAACATGCTGAAAGATTTAATAACAGCCCGATTGGATTAGTGTGTATGATTTCCAGTGTATTACCATAGTTAAGTCCACATAGAAAAGGGCAAACCTCATGTGAAAGATCTAAGGGCTAAGAACATTTTATAAAAAGAAATTAGCGTATTGATTAATCAGCTCTCATTAGCTCTGTAAATGGGAGACACAGCAATAAACAAACAGAATCAGACAAATCAGTTACTAGAACAAGGATTATAACTTTCACAAAGACGCTTTCTTGCTTTTACAAAATCTTGTGATGCAGCCCTGAACAAGAGGGGTTAAAAGGGTACGTAAAGGAGCACTCTAGCTTGGTGTGTCTAATGCATTTGCCAGACTCAAACCCAGTTCAAGTCAAACTGGTTTGCATGCTATTGGAAAAGGATCATAAGGAGAAAGGGGCCACGCATGTTAGCTAATGATTGGGGTTCTCTTCCCGACTCTGCCTCATGTGGTTGTGAGCATATTGCTGCATTTCTGGGCCTCAGATGCCCATCTGTGAAAGGGGTGTTGCCAGGCTAACTGTGGGTAATAAGTACTGGAGACGGAGGAGAATTGCCACCTTATATCAGATGAATGATCTACATAGTCCAGGGTCTTGTGGTCAACACTAGAAGCTTCACAGACAGGTAATTAGGCCTCAAGTGTCTTCCCCACGAGTCATCCGGTTGACTTCATTGGAAGAACGAGGGCCTTATAAGTTTCTTCTTAACCTCCTTCCATTAGAGTTTGCCGTATGCCATGGAGCGTGGGGGTTTACAGCACAGACTGTTGTACAAAATGCTTGAATTATAAATTCTGAAATTGGATCAGAGCACAACATTAAGCTGGGGTTTAAAGGGAAACTGCCAGGACAAATTTGATCCAAAATCTAGGTTTACTATAAGAATGAAATAAAGCCTCCTAAAGCTACACAACAGTGGAAATGTGTCCATGAATGACAAGAACAAACTTCCAGCCCAATCCAATGGGAATGAACATCCTCCTGCAATATGTGAACAAGTTGCCGCCATGGGTCAGCGCATGACAGAGGGAAGCGATTGGAAACAAAAAGTGAGCGTGATGCATCCCTTTCCCTGGCAGAGGCAGGCAGGCGAGTACATAAGCAGTACCCCAGCGCAAAGTATTGATTTCAAGCAGTCCTTTCGGTTTGAATAACCAATGGCAGAATGTCTCCTCCAGTGGATTGCAAACCCCCAGGGGTCACCGGAGCCAATCTGGGGCCGGGAGGGGGTTGGAAATGTTCTTACAAACTAAAGAAAAGCAAATCTTGTACCCCACTTCCCACACACCCTTGCCGTTGGAGTATTCTCTGAGAACTGCCACACACACACACATTGCATCGGCTTCCCAGTGATATCACCACACATTTTTTACTTTAATGTTATATGGGGGGGCAGGGGGCTTGTGAATATTTTTTACTTTGATTCTAAGGTTGCTGTCTTGAAAAGATTTAGAAATGCTAATTTAATGGTGTATTTCCTATGTAGGCAAGAGTTTGGGTTTCAAAACGAGGATTGTTGTCCTTGTGAAAACATTGTGTACTCCAGTCTGTGCGTTCCCCCCCCCCCCCGAATATCAGTCAACTGCGTGGCACTATTGCGAAAAAAAAGCCAACATCATTCTGGGCTGCATTAACAGGAGTGTTGTGAGCAAGACACGAGGAGTCATTCTCCCGCTCTGCTCTGATTAAACCTCAGCTGGAGTGTTGTGTCCAGTTCTGGGCACTGCATCTCAGGAAAGCTGTGGAGAAATTGGAGAGGGTCCAGAAAAGAGCAGCAAAAATGACTAAAGGGCTAGAAAACATCTCTTTCCCACCCTGCTCAACCTGTGGCTGAAAGCAGCTTGACCCTGCTTGACCACCCAGTGTCAAAAGGCAACTAACACCTCCAGGCTGCTGCTGGCCACTGACTTAAGCCAACTGCCTTCTGTGCTCCAGCTACATAGGCAGGAAGGAGTTAAGTACTAACGATTGATTCATTGTGCATCAGGGCCCAGGGAACCTGACTGCAGGGGCTTTAGCCAACCCAGACAGAGAGGTGGCTCTGCAGGAGGCGGGGGGCTGCCTAGGGGACAGAACAGTTCCACGCTCCCTGGGTCAGGACCCAAGGCAAAGTGGGGAAGGGCAGCTGAAGAGGCTGCTAAGCCCGTCATGGAGCATGCAGCCTCAGGCACAAACAGGCTGGAATTCACTTCCCCTTCGGCTCCAGAGCTTAGCTGAGGGACAGAGAGGCTGCCCCGTGCCAGTGTGATGTGGGGCTTTGGCACGTGCCGAGCTCAGCTCCTTCTGGCCAGCACCCCAGGATGGAGGGTCTTGGGCATCCCAGGTATCAGCCCAGGCAGGGGCCATGGGGAAGGAAGGAGCCTGCTGGCCAGACTGTTGATGAGCTGAGCACTCTGACGAGGGGCTGCTCCCCACTGAGAGAGGTATGAAGGAGCAGTGGGGCTGGAGGGGCAGTGAAGTGGCAAAGCACGGAGAGGACAGTGAGGGGGGAATACATAAAGGGCTGCCAGGTTGGCAACAGAGGCGACACATAGCCGGCTGTTGCCTGGTGTTTGCCCACACTCCCCATCCACAACAGCTCGCAGTGGGCAGCCTGGGCCAGCTAGAAATGGGATGGGGAACCAGGCCCTGCTGGCCAAGAGCCAGCATGCAGAAGGGACTGCGCTGATGGACCAACTGGGAAGCAGCTGGCCCCACGTGCTGCTGCTTTGCCTTGCACGTTCACCCCTGTCATTGGCCACTGGACACCCCCTCTCCCCATTGGTGGGAGGGTGGCTGGAGAGCAGGGATATGGCCGGCAGCAGGACCCACTGGTACTGATGGGCGGGGAGGGGGGAGGAGGACAGAATATACGTGACAGTTTGCCTGTTTTGAAGACAAAGTTGGGACACATGCAGAAGGGCTTAAGTTACAGGCTGTCCCTTTAGAAACAGGCCGTCTGATCACCCTACTCCCATCAAATTGTTCCTGTGATTAAGACTTTGCAGGATGTGGCTCTTGATGCAAGTTGTATGGTCTGTTGCATGCTGGGAGTTGTAGTCTTTGTGGGCTACACACCTGCACCGTGGAGTTGGAGAGTTTTAATCTGCTCCTAGTTATCCGACATCTATTCCAATAGATTAGATGGTCCTCCAGCATCTGATGAGTTACTGACTCAGTCCTCTGCCAGCTGATAAGTCTACCCAAGAGGTTCTTTCCCTTTTTGTGAAGTCTTTTTCACTACATACTTATTTGTGCCCTGAGGTACACTTGTGCCAGATAGGACTTCTTGATGCAGAGCATTGTAGCCTTTGGAGCTTCATAATGGTGGCATGGATAGAATTGGGATGCTTCTGCTCCAAACCCATAGACTCCTCTCCTGAGCTAAGGAGAATCACTTCTACCTGTTATCAGTATTGGGCCAATGACACACAGCTGAACTTTCTGATTCCAGCCAGAAGAGGGCAGCAGTTCATTCCAATCCAGTGTGGGAAGTCCCACTTCCATGGCTCATTCAATCCAGGTCAGCTGCCTAGGGGGACAGATTTTGGTGCATCTAACTCGTGTCACAGATCTGTAGATTCCAGGGCCAGAAGTGACCCTCTGTATAATCAAGAGCAGCCTATTTGGAAGAGCAGCCAATCTTGATTTTAAAAAGCTCTGTGATAGAGAACCCACCACAGCTCTTGGGGAATTGCTCCACTGGTTAATTACTCTCGCCCTTGAACATGCATCGCTTATTTTCAGTCTGAATTTGTCCAGCTTCAGATCCCAGCCACTGGGCCACGTTCCACCTTTCTTGGCTTGACTGGAGAGTCTGTTATGAAATCTTCGTTCCCCATCTAGATCCTCGTAGTCTGTGACCAAGGGACCCGCCAACCCTTTGTGAAGCGAAAGCAGTTGAGTGCTGTGAGCTAATCACTACCAGGAATGTCGTGACAGAAGGGCAGCTGGGCCAAACCTGAGTGGCCACAGCCCCATTTGGTCATATTTGGCCCAGCTGCCCCTCTGTCATGGCGGAGCAGATTTGAGAGGCAGCCCATAGACGTGTTGCCTAGCACGGCACAATGTCCTGAGCTGCCTCTGCCTTTGCCTCTTGTAGAAGGAAGTAACAAGGGGCCCAGTTAATGGCAGCTATGAGAGTGGATTTTGCAGCAGTGATGCCTGCTGGCTAGGGGCTCACCAGGATCACATTCACTCCACAGAAGGTGGCTGCAGAGCTGTCACCAGACAGCAGTGACTCTCTGCTCCTGCCAGCCCTGGCTGACTACAAACCAGCCTGGTCAAGATGAAAAGCGCTGTAGCTGCTTTGCCCAATCGGCCTAGGCTCCTGCAGTGGTCCCACGTCTCTGCTGCACACAGAGAGCAGGGTGGAGGGTCAAAAGAGCCGGCTGCTCCCTGAATCTGTGGCCTGTCCGACATTGTTCCTGACTCCAGTGTAGCTCGGAGAGGCAAGTCCAGTCAGTGCTGATGACTGGGGGACAGCAGCATATTGCAAGCAGCATGCACTGTGGGTGTATACCTGTGCTGGAGTGAAGAGGAGGAGGAGCTGGGTGTCCTGGCTGGCTGGGGAAATCCAGCTTACCCTTCCTGTGTGCCATGGGAGCAGCATGGCTCCCACCACCTGCAGGACCCTGGCCGGCAGCACAAACCCCTTCCATCTGTCTCCATCACCCAGCCTGATCAGGGATGCTGCCAAACTCTGCCTCGCTGCCAGCAAGGCATCCAACACTTATCAAAGACTTTTTTTTAAATAGCCATTCCAAAAAAAAAAAAAAGTGGCTTTAACTAATGCTTTCTCCAATTTGTTTTTTCTCTCTACAAACCACCTTTTAGCCTAATTAAAAACCCTCCTAGGAAGGGGGACTCAGCAGCCATCTCGGAAATTACAAATTGCTGCGCTTGTTCTCTCAATCCAGGAGCCTCTTAGACAGGCACTTTAGACCAGTTCTTAAGACGGTGCCTTAAGCACTATATTTAGGTGGTTACAGATCTGCTGGCATGGGACAAAAGCGCTATCTCGAACAAAGGGTCCTGGTGACGTCAGGGCAAGTGGGAATGAAAGAGAGAACAGAAAATAGGTTAGGTCCTCTATCAAATCAAGCCATTATGCCTTGTGCAGAGCATGGCAGCAGCTCTCTCTCTAGAGTTCTGTGTTCATATTTAAATGAATTCATGCTTTAAAAAGGGGGTTCTGCCCTTTTACGTGTGTTGCTTTATTCTTTTGGTTATTTTCTCACCTCAGTCCCCAAACTGCCCCTCCTCCCGCATCCAATCACATCCACCATCATCCAGTAATGTATATTGGAGATCAATGGAATGGTAGGAAGCATGGCTGGAGTTTATTTGCTCTGTGTGACCATAAAAAATCATACATTCTTAGATTCCAAGGCCAGGAAGGACCACTGTCTTCATAGAATTCAACATAGAATAGACTCATAGAACTGGAAGGGACCTCAAGAGTTCCTCGAGAGTGCACGGCAGGGCCAGGCACCATCTAGACCAGGGCTACTCAACCCGCAGCCTGCGAGTGGGATCCTTCGAACATGGCCTCCACTGGGAACACGCTCCACAATGGTGAGGTGTCTCCCAGGTCAGGTGAGCATTGAAAGACACAAGCGGGCGGAGCATGTAAAGGACTGCCAGTGGGCAGCAGAGGCTACATTGAGCCAGCCTCTGGCTGGAACAGGCGGGTACAGCGTGTCAGCATTCCTAGCCCCCAGGGAGGAGGTGCCAGGAGCACCGGGGCATTGTGGGAAGTGCTTTGTATTCATGCCCGTCAGTGTGAAAGAAGTTATTTGCATATATTTGCACATATATTTGCATGTATGTGCAACCACACTTAAGTTGCGGTCCTTGATGTGAGTGTCATTGTGGCCCCCTGTGACTTCTAAAGTTGAGTAGCCCTGATCTGAATACTGTGTACAGGTATGGTCTCCTCACCTCAAAAAAGATATTTTGGCC
>JANRFK010002741.1:5610519-5631737 GCA_030068395.1 Apalone spinifera | reverse complement strand
GGGGAGAATATCAGGGCAGTTTGTGGGAAGGATAGGATCAGAGAATACAGTCCCTAAGGAGGTAGGAAGGGGGCTAGAGTGGCAGAGGCCGTACAGCCAGTAGGGTGCAGTAGCAGACACAGAGCATCTAATAGGGAAGAAAGGTCCCCTCCCCCAAGGAATCCCCAGTGGAGCAATTTGAGCTGTGTGCCAGGCATGAGATTTCGCCCTAATTTGGGACTATATTGTTAACTTCTTTAGCATCTTTCAGCCACCAAGATCGCGAGAGGCCTTGTAGATTCTCTGTGGAAAGATCCCTTGACCCGTTGTTGAAATGTGAGCGATAGGGCACAAAAGCTGGTAACCGCATGTTGCAATGCCACCCCCTGGATTAGGACAACGAATGAAAAAGTACCCAAACCCAATGGAAACTGCAGACAAGACGTGGGTCAATACTCCCACACTTGCCACTGTGCACAGGTGATGGGGACCTCACTTCTCACTCCCATGAGACCATGCCCACAGGAATCTCGCAGGCCTGGGCACCATGCTGGGATACCAAGGTCAGTGCTGACCCTAAGGGGGAAGTCCCCCTTGCTGAGTCCCAGCTCAGCACGCCAGACTGCAGCATTTGCTTGGCACAGAGTGAAATGCTTCCCCTAGTGACCAATACCGCGGCCTGTGTGCTCCTAGCAAGT
Organism: Apalone spinifera; assembly: GCA_030068395.1. Lineage (NCBI taxonomy): Eukaryota > Metazoa > Chordata > Testudines > Trionychidae > Apalone > Apalone spinifera. Next base: position 5,631,060 of record JANRFK010002741.1, on the reverse strand, counting down.
CTCCCATCCAATCACAGACTTAGCCTGGCCATGCTCGCCCCAAGGCAGCCCTATCCCAGGAGTACTAAAGCTAAAATATGGCAAGAAGACCTTAGGGCTTTGCCTTGAGACAGACCAGCTGCTTCAGAACCCATAAGAACTCACCTGACTTCCCTCCAACGAAGTCTCGGAACCTTTTCAGGTTCCCCTCTCAGTTATGAGTAGCTCAGGGTGAAAATTGTCCTTGTATCTCTTAACACCCTTCTCCAAGACAGGGCTGCCCTCATGCAGCAGTAGCCCCCGTGCACCCTGCAGACGCCACGGAGAGACATGCCAAGGAAGCGATTGTAGGGACCTGGGAATCCACTGACCCAAGAGACCTCTGCAAGAAGTGCAGAGCAGTGCTGGCCTGTGGCTGGCAGCCTTGTGCCTCTGGCCTCAACTCCGCATCCGGAACTGTCCCGAAGCAGGGTCTGGAAGGGGATCAGGCAGGAGGCTGACACATGGAAGAATTTTCCCCAGAGATGTCACCCTGCCTGTGCCTGGGCATGTTGTCAAGGAGAAGCAGAGAAGCCCATTAATTGGGGTCTTCTCAAGGCCCCACCCATGTCAGTGGGAGCAGGGAGAGCAAATTTGAACTCTTTGGCCCCACCTCTCAGAATCCACCCCCCACCACCTGCCTATAGCTCTGCCTTCCCATGCCTCACCCCTGCTGTTTTCCCAGCCCCCTCCCTTTGCTGCTGTCACCATCTTCGGCTCCCATTCACAGCTCTTCCCTCCCTCACCCTGAGCCCTGCCCTTGTCTTTGCTCCTCAGGTGTCTCTCCCTTCCCTGAGCTCTTACCCTGCACCTGCCTTGCATTACCTGGGATAGACAACAGGCTGCCCCTGGCATAGCTAGCTTCATGAGACCTGTAAAGCACTGTTCCCAGCTCTGATCCAGCTGTTGCACATGGGCAGGGCAAGCTGATCCTTTGCAAGCTCCCAGGGGACTAGTCCTTCCTGTGCACTAGCTCAGGTGGAGTTGGGGTGGGTCTGTCTGCTCCGGATGGAATTCATCCCTCCAGCTCCCATGTAGACTAATGCCTCATTTTGGAGTGTATGGCCAGAAGGGACCCGGAGCTCACCTGGTCTGACCTCCTGAAGCAATTGCTTTCACCTGGTTATGCAGCCCAAAGCTATAGTGAAACCAAAGCGTTTCACACCTGTGATGAGCCCTCCCGCATGGGAGGTGGGGCACTCAGTTCCCTGCAGGATGGAGCCTCCACTCCGGCTCCCTTTTAAACTGGGGCAAAGCTCCTGCCAGCTTCAACCAGAGCATGATCAGGCTTATTGTAAGTGCTGTATCACTTTCCCATGCCAGATACATATTTCACAGTGCAATGAAGGAGGCTGGACTGGAAGGCAGGATTCAGCCCGGGTTAACACCAGAGCCGGATGCAGCTCAAGGCTTGGAGTCTGGGTGGTGAGCATTTCCCACACACCTTTCTCCTTCACTCTGCCACTGCTGGCTCTTCCTCTGATGTGCCCAAGGTGGCTTCAAACAGCCCCCTGTGCAAAATTAAACCAGCGCATCTGCTAGTTGATGTTTCCTCCTCCCATGCCTTTCCTCCTGCAATGACTCCAGCCCAGGACACCCCATCCCGTTCAGTCCTGGATCAGCACCAGGGTAAAAGCCCCTTCTCTTGTCACATTACAGTGCTAGAAACAGGAGGGCTACGTCTAAACTGGCATGATTTTCCGCAAATGCTTTTAACGGAAAAGTTTTTCCGTTAAAAGTATTTCCGCAAAAGAGCGTCTAGATTGGCACGGACGCTTTTGCGCAAAAGCACTTTTTGCGGAAAAGCGTCCGTGCCAGTCTAGACGCGCTTTTGCGCAAGAAAGCCCCGATCGCCGTTTTAGCCATCAGGGCTTTTTTGCGCAAAACAAATATCAGCTGTCTACACTGGCCCTTTTGGGCAAAAGTTTTGCGCAAAAGGGACTTTTGCCCGAACGGGAAGGGCAAAGTATTTCCGCAAAAAGCACTGATTTCATACAGTAGGAAGTCAGTGCTTTTGCGGAAATTCAAGCGGCCAGTGTAGACAGCTGGCCAGTTTTTGCGGAAAAGCAGATGATTTTCCGCAAAAACTGGCCAGTCTAGACACAGCCGAGGCGAATCTTGGTCCCATTGAAGTCAATGGGAGTTTTGTCATTGACTTCAATGGGACCAAGATCTCATGTGGGAGCTTTATTGTCTCTTTGGAATAAAGTGATTCCCACTTTCAGAATGGGACAACAGGGTGGCCACTCACCCTAAAAGGTCCCCAGCTGTCACATGACCACCTGGGCTAACTTAATCAATATGTGTAACACACCATTCAATGTTCTCTACTGCTAACAACTGTTGGTCACTGTGGCTTTGAGTTTGGACTGCCCTTGACTCAGAAATTCAAGCCCATTCAAGCACCCTATATTCTGAATACCTAACTTATCTAGGGTGCTGTCTCATCTAGTGTCTCACAGTACTTTGCGCAGATGGATCAGTATTGCTGTTTCCTTTTCACTGAGGGGAAATCTTCAGGACTAAAAGGAGATGCAATTTATCACCTACCAGACAAGTAGGAGAGCTAGGGCAAGACCACAAGCCTTGATTCCTCCTCCTGTGGGCGACCAGGCTAGAGGGCTTCTTTGTAAGTCCTAGTGTGTTGTTTTTATAAATGTTTTAGGAGCAAAATATGATTTAGGTTTATTGTAGCCATCCCTTCTAATAAGGAGCTCTGGTAAATTAAATCAAACCGTCTGAGAAGGATTGTAATTCCCCCCCTCCCCTATACGCTAATCTTACTTGCGGAATCAGGGACTGGAAATTAAATCCCCAGTTAACAGATTAGAACAAATATCTCGATCCAATTGCTGCAGGCTGCTTTGCAAGCTGGCTAGGATTGCCTGATTCCACCTGCCAGATTCCACTAGGAGAGCAGCATCTTCCAAACCGCACTGCTTGATGCTGAGAGAGAAAGCCCGGTCCAAAGCATTAATAGACCCAAGCTCAATTTCCTGTTTGACTTTAGGCAAGTCAGTCTCTCAGTGCCTCGGTTTCTTATCTGTGCCCTGGGGATAATAGCATTGCCCTGCGTCACCAGCGGGGTGTGTGGGTTAGCATAGGAGGTATTCCAATACTATGGTAATGGGGCGGTATATACGTAGTGCAGATAGTAAAACCACCTAGACCCATGCCTGCTGAGTCATCTATTCAGGAAACACTCCAGCACATCATAAAGATGCGGGAACGCCTCTGAGCTCCATCTTGCTGGGGAATTCTCCACGTGGGGCAGCAACAGACCCCAATTTCCCAGCCTGGGGCCAGGAGAAGCCACTGCTCATTCATCCCTGTGAATTCCCAGGATCCCTGTGAATTAGCCCAGGAATGGCGAGCAATCAGGCTCGAAGGCATTGCGACAGCTACTCACACTCCCTGTGCCAACACCACCATTGCGCACTAACAGGGCCCTCGGGTGGCTATGCTCAGGACACTTCCAAAATGCACCCAGCTCATGGGCACATGGGCACTGTTATTGTGCAGTAAAAGTGCCCCTTGAGGATGTTAGTACTCACCAGCTGGGGTGAGCTCTTCCCCTGTTCAGACAAGCCCTTGGGTGAATTTTAGTTAATCTAGCTCTCTCCCCGCCCATGCAGGCTGAGCTAAGCCACCAGGCTTTTAAGACCTAGTGATGCTGCTGTTTTGAACATGGACCTGCAAGCAGGAAGCCCAACGTGGAAGAGGTTTTCTATTTGGGCATCTCAGCACCAGCTGTGCCCTTAACATCAGTGTCAGTGATACAGGGCTATTTTCCAGCCCTAAAACAGTCTGGGCTTTCCATCACTTCCGTAAAAGTCCTGCTAGGAGAAGTATCTGTAGCTCCCCATCCCAGAAGGTCTTCGTGGACATTTTCCCCTCATTCAAGAATCCTTCTTCCTTGAGACCACAGTATCATGTTAGCAAAGGGGATAGGTCTTCCCTCTGAGCCCTTGGCAACCTTTCTCTGTGCTGCCTGTCAAGGCAGACAGTATTTCTTGGTGCCATTGGCTGGGGGACAGGGAAGATGCAGGCCATCATGACAGGCCCTCTTTATAGTGTCTCATAAGCACGGGGCAGTCTTGGACCTCACTCCAAGAGACTTCCCAAGGTTGCCTCACCAACTCTGCTCCTAGCCCTCACCCAGCTCCAGGGGAAGGTTGGCATCACACAGCTGGTGTAGTGAGGACAGGTTTTTTATTTAGACAGGACTATCTGTGGCCTTTGTTGCTGAAGTTATAGGTCTGCACCTGTATAAAGGACAGGTTATGAGTTATCCAGGGTAGAGCACGCTAGCCACATTGGACCCCATCCCCCTCAAGCTCACGCCCCTTGTCTGGAGACTTTTCCTGCATCTGCAATTTGTAGAGCAGCTCCCTAGTCCTCACATTTACAGGACACTCACTGTACCTGAGTAGCAGCCGCCGGATCAGATTGGCTGTCCTGTGGTTGTCATGTAAGTAGGCCTCCTTTTCCCCAACGCCAACCAATCAAACAACCACTTGTTAAGTCCCCAGGACAATCACTCAAATTGAGAACATTACTGACTCTGGATCTGCAGGAACTGTATTTCTTCGAGATGTGTTGTCCACCAGGGTTCCACAGTGCACCCTCCTTCCCTGCTATTGTGGAGTTCCACTTCTGCAGGATTGTGCACCAGTGGGATGGCTGGTCCTGGTCCACACAATACGCCCTCAGGTTGGAGAGCAGGAGGGTACCTAGGGCACAGATGGAGCCTTGCTTGACATTGCTGGTCAAAAGAACCCAACCCCACCTGCCTGGGGAGCATCTCAGGTGTGGATCAGCTCTTGGCCCGCTGCTATTTCACATTTATTATCAACACTATGGAGGAAACATCAAATCGTCCCAGCTAAACTTTAGTGTGACGCTGTGACCAAAAGGCGTAATGCAACCCTGGAAGCCATAAACCGGGGCTATTTTCCCACTCTGTTTGGCAACCGCTGCTGGGATCCTGCATCCAGTTCTGTGGGCCACAGTTCAAGAAGGATGTCGATAAACCAGAGAGGCTCAGCGAAGAGCCACGAACATGATTAACGGGCCAGGAAACCTGCCTCATAGTGATGGACACAAGCTGCTCCATCTATTCACAAGCTGCTCCATCTAAAGAGAAGGCTAAGGGGTGACTTGATTACAAATTTAAGCGCCTATCTGGGGAACAAATACTTAATAGCGGAGCTCTTCAGTCCTGCAGAGAAAGGTCTCATGTGACCCTAGGGCTGGAAGCTGAAGCTGGACAAATTCCCCCTGGAAATAAGAGGAATTTGATAATACTGAGGGGAATTAACCACTAGAACCATTTATCCAGGGTCTTTGGGGACTCCTCACTGGAAGTTTTAGATTCAAGATGGGATGTGTTTCTAAGGGGTCTGCTCGAGGGAGCCTTCTGGGGAGATCTTTGGCCCTTGCACATGCTCACAATGGTCCCTTCTGGCCTTGGAATTGCATAGGCACCAAGCATGGAGTCCATGTGGACGAAGAACCCCAATTACTTGAGGATAAATAGCTGTTCTTTCTATCCCCATTTGCCTTGCCTGTGCTGCAGCGCATGGACACCATCGGAGCTGGAGGCCCCAGCAACGTGATACTCTAGCAGTGAGGATGCTAGCTAGGTGAGGAGAATTCACTCCACATGCCTCACTTGGCCAGATCTCCCATGGCCTTCCCTGGGCATTCTGCTTCACTAAGCAGGGCAGGTTCAGGCCCTCAGCGCAAGACTGATTCGTGCTCAGTGAAGTGTTTAATGTCAGAAAATACTCTGCCCCCCCGGGACCGAGTCATGCAACTAAATGGCCCCTTGAGCACACCCAGGGAAGATCTGTTAACAGGCAGAGCCTGGCCATACCCCTGCTTAATGTGCTCATTGCAGCTGGATAAATATTTGCACATCTGTTTCAGGATTGAACCCCCTGGGCCCAATCCTGGGAGGTGCTCAGCACTCGTAAGGCCCAGGGGAGTCAGTGGGAATCTAGGGTGCCCATCCCTCTGCAGGATGCAATACGATAACGGAAGATCAGGTTCTGCTCTGCTCTGGAGTTTGCTGGAGAGACTTTATTTACTTCACTGTCTGAGTGACTGTGTGCTGGTGTAACTGCGAGCAGGTATGAGCTGCTGGCTGCAGCAGTAGCCTGCATGGAAGTAACTTAGGAAATTATATTACAATAGCCCTCCCAATGGATTCTCTTAAAATACAGGAGGCCCCCGAGATGCAAGCACCCGAGTTCCAAACCCCCGCACTTACAACCATTTTTGTAAACGCGGAAGGGGCCGGAAATCCCCGACTTACGTCCTCGGCCCGCATTTACAACGGCACACGGCGCCTACCGTAAATGTGGGTTCGAGTTACGACGCCCCCGACTTGCAATGCTTTCTCCGGAACCAATTGTGTTGCAAGTCAGGGGCCTCCCTGTACCAACAAAGGGGGACCCAACTGAAGGTCCTTACCCCAGGCTTCCTCACTTCTTATTTAGGCCAAGCGCCTACTGAAGGGAGAGGAAGTAAATTTGCCCAAATAAAGACAGAAACTCCTCAGGATCTGGCTGGTGGAGTTTCTCTGGATTTACATTAATGAAACTGAGCCCCCAGAATCGTCCCAGCTGTTGTTCTTTCAAGGAAGATGTCAGTTTTGTGTAGAGTTTGCACAGGTGGTTTAGCGTCTCATATGCATGACAACACAGATAGACAGACATGCACACACAGACATACATGTTCTCTTCTTGCTCAGGCAAATCAGGAGTAATTCCCAGCTATACTGTTCTAAACCTGGGGCAAAGTCAGAGGAGATTCAGGGCCCACTCACTTCTTTCCCCACCTGCCCCCACAAAGAAACAGGAGACCTGCACTGACCCAGAAACTAGCAATGCAGCCCAAGGAGCAGACTTGGACCCCCATTTCCCCAGTATAAATCCTCAGCCCCCCGAGGAATCCATCTGGGAACATACTTAGGGAAACTGCAGTTTATTTCTAGGGTTTCCAAACTGGAAGGGAGTGGGGGGAGAGAAAAATCGGCCCCAACCTCCCTTTGCTCTCTCTCAACCTCTCTCTTCTCCCAGAAACTCCACTGGGTTTGGTTGGGCAGCAGCTACTGATTGGTCCCAAGCCATCATGTGCTAAGCCCTGCTCAGGCTTTGGGATGGTCTGTGCTTGCATTAAATTGATCAGTTGCTGCACATTATAGCTCAACCTGCCAGTGAATCAGATCTTTTTTTTTTCATTTTTTTCTCTCTCTCTCCCAGTCCCTCCCTCTCTAACACCGTCTTATTTTAGCTATAACCCAGGAGGAGGAGGAGGAGGAGGAGGAATACAGGGCAGAAAAAATACTAGACATTGCAGCATCCAGGAAACCCTTATGAGTAGATGGTGGATGGGACCTGCTACTTCTCTCTTCTTTTTCATTGCTGGATTTTACTGGATTTCTTTGCTGCATTCAACTCCAAGATGATGCAAAATTGACATGCACGCACCCGCACCAAAATAATAAGAAAAATAAGGCAGAAGCAGAGACCACTGGTGAAATTGCAACAGGAAAAAAAATCCAGCCTACATCTTAAGAAGCCAAACAAGACCCCCAAAAGCCTTTTTCCCTCTCCAGATCTTGCAACATTTTGAAGACAGCAAGATGATGCACAAGTGAAAGCAGAGACCTTGGGGGGGGGGATTTTTTTTTGGCTTTTTAATAATTATTGTTTTCTTCCCTGTTGCTAATATTTTGGGGGGTGAGGGGAATGCACTGATTTGAAAAACAAATGTTAGGGTACATTTGTTTTCAGGTGTGCACAGATTTTTTGCAAAGCTGAGCAGGACAGAGGGAGGGTTGCATTTTTTTATTGATATTTTTGCAAAAAAAAATTGCTTTTGCAAATATATAGTTGCTGGCCCATTTTATGTATTTTGAGGGCACTTTCCCACCCCCAGGGCTTGAAGTGAGGAGTTGGTGCATTCATTTTTTTTTAAATTGCATTTTGGTAGAGAGGAGGAGCTGCACTTGCTATATTTAATTGCAATTGTTTTGATTTATGCATTTACTTTGCTCGTAGGGAGGCATTATTTTGTAAATTGCTTTTGTTTTGGTTTTGGACTAGCGGTGCCTTGCCTGTTTTCGTTACAATTCTTTTTTTGCGGGGTGGCTCGCTAATTATTCTTTTTAGAATTGGAAAAAAAAATTGGGTGAGGTTGGTGCAGCGACGGGGTCTGATTTGTACTTGCCGAGCACCATTTTCGGAGGGTGGTGCATTGGGGTTTCATTGCATTTTTCGGGGGGGCTGCGTGTGTGGGGCGCAGCGGCCCCTTTCCCGAGAGGCTCGAGGAAGGATGGCCAGGGTCTCTGGTGCTCTCCCCGGCCGAGCTCCCGCCTGAACACCCCTCCCTCTGCTGCAAGCCCCGCAAGCAGCAGCAGCAGCAGCAGCCGATGGGATGTGATCCGCGCCTCTCCTCCAGCAGCAGCCTCCGCAGCGTAACCCCCGGCCCTTTGCTCTTTGCAGGATGGCTCGCTTCGGAGACGAGGTGCCGGCTCGCTACGGGGCTGGCGGCTCCGGGGGAGCGGGCTCCGGGGGCGCGGCGGGCGGTGGAGGCGGCCGGGGAGCCGGGGGCAGCCGGCAGGGCGGACCGCCCGGGGCCCAGAGGATGTACAAGCAATCCATGGCCCAGCGAGCCCGCACCATGGCTCTCTACAACCCCATCCCCGTCCGGCAGAACTGCCTGACTCTCAACCGGTCCCTCTTCCTCTTCAGCGAGGATAACGTGGTGAGGAAATACGCCAAAAAGATCACCGAATGGCCATATCCTTTCTGTTGGGGACCCCCGGGCTCGGGCACCCCCCAGAGCCAGGCAGCTGCACCCCTGATGCATGCAGCCCCAGAAGCAGGCAGCTGCCCCCCTAATGCATGCACACACCCCTCTGAGCCAGGCAGTGGCACCTCCAATGCATGCACCCCCCCAAGCCAGGCAGCCGCACCTCCAATGCATGCACCCCTCAGAGCCAGGCAGCTACACCCCTCAATGCATGCAACCCCCAGAGCCTGGCATTGCACCCCCAGATGCATGCAGCCCCCACCCAAGCAGCTGCCCCCAAATGCATGCAACCTTCCTCCAGGCAGCTGCCTCCTCCACCTATGCAGCTGCACCCCTAACTCATGCATCTTATCCCTGCCTGTTCATCTGCCCTCCAGCCTATGAATCTTCCCCCACGGAAGCGCTGGCACCCTGTTGTGGATGTCTCCCTCCACCCGCATATTGGCACCTCTTAATATGTACCCGCCCCACCTATGCATCTGTCTGTATCCCCTAAGTCATGCATCTCCCCACCTGCTCTTTGGCCCCCCAATCCATGTGTGTTTCCTGCCACCCACTCATCTGCACCCCATAGTGCGTGCGCAGCACCCATGCATACACCCCTTTGTCTGCACATCCCTTTCTCTCAGACATCTGGCTCCGGAATGTAGGCATTTGCACCCCAGCCCATGCATGTGGGCCTCCCATGTACCCCAGCCCATGCACTCCCATCCCAGTCAGCTCACCTGTATCCCTCCATCCGCACAACTTCACCTCCCTACACTGTCTCTGCCCCCCAACCCCCACCTTCCTCTGCATGCTGAGCCCCCTGCCCCCTGTCTAGCTATCGGATATTCTTGCCCATGCTACCTGCCTCCCCCTCACCTGGCCAGTCCCCTCATTCCAGGGGAAGAGGCTTAGGGTGCTCCCTGCTCAGACAGCATTTCCCTAGTGTGAGGGGCTCAGGGCTTGGATTGCAGACTGGTGAGACAGTTCATCGGCAGGGGGCTTGGGACTTCCCCTGCCACACAGATGGGTAGATGCCCAGCATCCACAGTGACCATGGACTTTCCAGTAGGAGGCAGTGCAGGGGTTGGTGTGTGGGGTGGAAGGAGGAACCATGGGCCTGAGTCTTTACCTATGAGAGGGTCCATGAGCCCGTGCAGGAGAAATGGAAACGGGAGTTCCCCAGCGAACCCCTCAGTCCAGTGAGTGGGGATCGGGGATCTGTGGTCTCTAGAGGAGCAGACAGCACAGAGTCCACCCTGCCCCCGAAGTATGGCCCAAAGGGAGGAGCGCAGAGAAGGCTGCGGATGGAGGTCTCACTTGCAGTGGGGTTTTGAGACAGAAAGCTTCAAGGCTATTAGAAGGCTGGGGAGCTTGGGTCCTTACTGCTGCCGCCCACGGCCTTTCTGCAGACGCAGCAATGGGTGGATGGTGCATGTTTGCACTATCCAGACCTGTCCATGCACAAGGCCGGACTCTGCTCTTGTTTACACCAGTCCGGAGTCACGCCATCCAAGTCAGTGGGGTGACTCTGGCTTTACACAGAGCCGAATTCAGCCCTCAGAGAGGTCATGTTGCCCCATGTTTATTGCACCCAGAGAGAGAGAGAGACAGTGTTTTATTTGTGCACCTCTGTATGCAGGATTACAGGAGCCACTTTCCTCTGCTCCATGGGCACAGCGCCCATTGCAGCCAGCAGCAGCTATTCCCATGTATTTGGGTGCAGAATCAGACTGGGACCACACATTGCCTTGGCAGAATAGGACAGGGCCTGCCCCAGCCAGCTTTCAACTGCCCCTGGATGGACATTTAATTTCATAAGCAAGAAGGGGTTGGGAGTGAGAGCATGGACCTAGGAACCACTTATGGGCATATCTGCGGCATCTTTCCATTGGAAGTGGTTTCCCAAGCTGGGTGGAGAAACTGAGGAATCGCTGTGTCTGCATCTGATGCTTCAACTCTGGTATGTAAATACCTTATGCTCCATTATGATTTTTTACTTATTTGCCTTTGTCTAGAGGGAAAGCCAGCAAACCAGATAAAGCCCCACACCCTCTCAAAACATGGCTGAGGAAAGCCACCGGGTGTATTTCAGAAGGCATAGTTTTAAAAGGAGCGTTGTCCTTTTGTAACATGTTTGATAGAGATCTTGCATCTGTTGAAAGCTGGTGTTGTCTGGGTGTTGAGCAAGATGCTTTGGTGTCTGGATGGGAGAAGGTATCTCTATGCATTGAGTTATCTGGATGAGAAACCCATAGCAGTGTGTTCACCAGTAATCTTATGGGCACGCTGTTGGTATCTGATACCTTTCTGTTTAAATTGTGCTGTGAAAAATTACCTACATGGGACCTCTCTTAAGCTTTTTTGGTAGAAAGTCTCTTTCTACAAGCAATTTCTAGATGCATGTGTTCCCCCTCAGCTTGATTTAAACCCCCTCCCCCAAAATACGGCACCCAGTTTTGGAACCAGGTTCTAATTTTGTTTGCACCTGTGTAAATCTGGAGCAGTTCCTTTCAAGCAAGTGGATTTATGCTCAGTGCAACTTGGATCAGAACCTGCCTCTTGATTCCTGTGGTATACCTGACCCTTGCAAATACTTCTTGTCAATGAGAAGCAGTTTAGATATTCACCAGCCTGATAGCTGGCTAACTGAGCATGTGCGCTGCAGTGCTTAGACACTGTGCTGATGAATGCTGTAAGAAGCGGTAGACTGGATGGTCAGATAGATTTCTTCTAAAATCCTTTTTCCACACCATTTTTGGGGCACTGGCTTAGTAAGATACACAAATTATTCTAACCTACAATTTTCTGGTGCATACATCTCCCTTCACCTTAGGGAGAATTTGGGGGCGGGAACAATGAAAAAACAGGGTTTTTGCTGTTCTGTGTCTGGAACCGTAGCAGTTAGAGATAGATAAAAGCTCTTTGGTTTCATATAGGCCATACTACCGGTAATCAATGCAGGATCATTCCCGACAGTCTGTTTTCTAATGCTTTTACTACCCTAATATTCAGCATCCTGGTGCTAAGAGCCTGTTTGGTATTTCAGCACATCTTCTGTGTTATTAGATTATACACTAGTACTGGTATGCGCCTTCCACTCCTTGTTTGCCTAGAAGGGCAGTCTGGGCACAGCATTGCAAAGTCCAAAAACCTCAGGGGAATGCAATGCGCAAGGCTGCTAACAATGTCTTGGGGGGTGGGGGGGGGAGGCCTGAAATTGACAATAGGTGAGAAATTTGGAGGCTAACTCTTGTCCTTCTGAACTCACCCGCTTTTGTGCCTAGATTTTGCAGTTCTGATGTTGCGCTAGAACAGATGACTAGACGAGGCTGAGCCTGCTTCCAAAGAGCAGTGATAGGATACCTCATCAGAGCTGGGTAAAACAAGGACAGAGGGAGAGATTCAGAACTCAGTTATGCTGGTGTGAATTGGCATTGCATTGAACAACGTGGAATAGCTCCCGTTTCGCCATGCAGCAAGTGAGATTGGGTGTTGAGCGCTTAAGTGAGAATTTCCGTGGTATCGTGGAATTGTGTTAGGTTTTGAAGCACTAGTAACGCTTTTGGTTAATGGTCTATGGTCTATGTAACGGGATACGAGTGTATTTTGGAGTGGACAGTGAAGACAGGCATGGAAGAGGTGTGTAGTGGTCAAATTATGCGCTGTGTGCATGCAAGTACAGATGTCTAGAAAGAGTCATTGACCGGGACGTGTTTAATCAGCAGAATTAGGTCTCGTATGGTTGTCTGCACCCTGTTGTATGAATTAGGCGGCTATTGAAATATTCATTTAATGTATATATATAAAAATGTACTTGAATGGGGTGATTAGGAATCTTTCCCAGGTGTGGTCCTCAGCTTTTTTAAATCTAAGGTTTCCTTTAAGAAATAGTGCCCTGTCCTTAGGGTAGGGAAGAAAGCTTTGCTATTTTGTGCCAAGTGTAAACGGACAGTCTGCTGTTTTCCTTAGTCTGCCCAGACTGCTGCAGTGCCTCTGTTGCAGCTGACAAGAGCTTGCCACTGTGGAAACTGAATGAAAGTCTTTGAGTTCCCTTTCTGGTCGTATAAATCCCGGGGGTAGAAATGGTAGGCAAGGAAATCTGGCCATTTTCAGTCTTCTGCTGCAGCTTGGGAAAGCTCTGTGGAGCTGCTGGAGAACCACAGATGCCTTGAGAGGAGAACAGAAAAAGAGGGCCGGAGTCACCTCTCACTTATACCAATGTAATTCCATTGATTTGAGCTGGGAATCTTTCCTGATTTAAATCAAGGCGAGAATTTGTGGAGGGGTAGGAAAGAGGAGACCTCATGTTATGCCCACCCCTCATGCAGCTGCCAAAAGATGGGAAAATAAGAACTCCCCCCCCCCGCCCTTCTAATAGGAGATGGGCTGTGGGGAGTTGGAGACAGACCCACACTAGCCAAATGAGGAGCCCCTGCGCAGGATCCAAAGACTGCGCCCTGGTGGAAATCCCACAAACCCTTTTCCTTAACCCAGTCGTTCAGTAGGGGGGGTTGGCTTCTCAGACGGGCACTGCCACTGGTACATTGGTCTGTGACTAGTAGATTTATTCCTTTGGCTATCACGTATCTAGCCACATCCCCATGCCTTCTTTGTGGGTGAATGGGTGGCTGTGGGATTGGGTGGGTGAGAAAGTGGGAGGGATGAAAAGGTAAGAAAAGAGAACACGGTGTATGTAGACTGGAAGTACCGTCTTTTGTTCGGTGGCTGTACCACACCCTGCACAATCCCTAGGCCATTATGGAGTCTAAGCCCTATTTTAATGCACCTAATAAATAACAGACAGACCCAAGTACAGTGGGGTTCGGGTTGGGTCAATGGTCTCTCTAATTTTTTCCATCCATGTGCAGAATAAATGTTGTTATATGCACCAAGGGATGTGCACAGCCAGTAGAAACACATGCTGCCGGCTGTGGGCACTCTGCTTATCAGTTGGGTGGCATGTGAATCTCTCCCGGACGGCCACCCAAGCGCTCTGCTTAGTGGAAATGCTGATCCTGGTCTATAGTTGGGGTTCCTAGTGGCTACATAATGCACCTACTAACTGCAGTAAGTGCCCGGCACAGCAGGGTCTTTTCTGGGCCATGACTGGCACTATAGGTGCTACTGCAATCCAAATAATACCAATAAGCAATGGGGGAGTGAGTGTATGTGACCTTGGGAAGAAAGAAGTAGAAGCCAGAAGGAGACAGAGAAAATATAAAAGCAGAACAAACTGTGGAGAAAGAAAAACACAAACCATAGGAGGAACAAGTGAGAGGGAGAAGAGGAGAGACACATTGATGATGCCTCAAGAAAAGACACACTGTGACCTGTGAGAGAAAAGAAAAAGCGGAGTGCAGACAGGGAGGAAAAGATGGTAACAGAAGCCTGTTGGAGCAGTGGCATCAACAGGGCTGGATGAATAGTAACCCTCAGGCTAGGTATGTAATAGTGTAGTCCAGGGCTTCTCAAACTTTGTGATCCTGTGACCCCCCTCTAAGTTGCTCGCGACCGCCCGGGGGGTCAGGACCCACAGTTTGAGAAATGCAGGAGTAGTCGATTAACCTTATTGGTTAATGCTATAGACGGTTTGCATTCCCCCCGCCCGCCAGTACATTTTTTAGCAGGCTGGCCAGCAGTCTGGCTCAGTCCTGGCTTGCATTGGGTCTGGGACCTATCCCTGCTGCGGCTCTGCATTTAAAGTATATTAGGGGCTAAGCGAGCAGGCAGCCCAGCTCAGTTCCAGTTCATGCTGGGCCCGGGAGCTCAGATGCCGCCCCCAACAGAGGCAGTGCTGTATCAGAGGCAGCAGCACGGGGCAACAGGCAGCCAGTCCACGAGGGAAGCTGGTTTTTACTTGACTATTCAATTAACCAAGATTTAACATCTCTACTGGGGCTACTGTTTGATGGATTTCACTAGGATTTTTTACAGACCCTGGAGTTGGTGGTAAGTGATCAAACACCCTTCAATGACAAAACTGTTCCACCTGTGGCCAACGGAGAGTGATTCCCTTTACTGGTCCTGCCCTAGCAATGGACTTACATTTTAAAATATGTATCCCTACTCAGTTGGCACAGGGTGGCCTAGGGTTAAGGTGCTGGGCTACGGCTCAGAAGCCAATCTTGGGCAATTTACTTCATTTTTTCTGTGCCTCAGTTTCACCAGTTGTAAAATGTGGGTAATGCTTTCCTTCTCCCACCCTTAATCCATCTAGCTCCTGGTGCTGCAAATGCAGGCCTGCCTAACTTCACTGCAGTCTGGCACTCTCTGGTCCAGCAACATCTGAGGTCCAGCATGATGTTAGTTAGCCAGATGGCCACTTATCATGTGGGTGGCCAAGTTTCCCGAGGTCCCATAAAGTTTGTTTACAGCCCCCAGTTCTGGCTGTCCGTGTCCTGTGCTGTTATTTAGCTTCAATTTACCCTAAATGTCTTCTCAGAGCCCAGTAAGCAGTAGAAATGTTGGCAGTGCTGCTAGACAGTATTGACCGCCTGTGGTCCGGCAAATTCTCTTGTTCGGCACTGGTCAGGTCTCGAGGGTGCCGGACTAGAGAGGTTCCATCTGAATTGGGACTGCTTCAGGTAGCAAAGTTAAAACGTGTTAGTAGGACCAGAGCCTCAGGTTGTAAGTGTGTATCTTAAGGGACACACCGAGGGCTGAGAGCTGAATTTATGAGCTGCTCCAGCTCCCTGACATACTCCTCTCCTCTGGGGATTAGGCACCAGGGGAGTGCTGGAGCACACCCTCAGCCATGGGTTACATGGCCTCCTGGGGAGGGACCGGGTAGAGTTCCTTCCGCAGACAGTGCCGAGCTCAGATCTTGGTGGAGCCTTTTAGGCTCTGCTGCAGTACAAGTAAGATCGATAAGGAGAAAGTTGATTGTCGATAGGGTACAATTAAATGAACTACAGTAAGCAGCATGTGGCTGATTTATTCCCTGGAATTGCGTCGGGTGGCTTCGAGGGGGAGGGGGTTTGGCAGCACAGTTATTTACACCCTGGGCAGCTGGCTTAGTTTTTGATCTGGTTATTATTGGACAAGTTTTTCAAATGAATCTGGTATGGGGTCTGAATTCAGAGACCACGCAGGTCTGTGGAAAGTCTCCCTTGACTTTCACATGCTTTGAATTTAGGTTTTCAGTTTTGGAACTGCTTAGATAGTGGAAGAGTCCAGGACCCATGGGAGTGTGTACTGTTAGCATCTGATATGTACATCACATTAGTCCCAAAGGCCCCAGTCAGAATTCGGGCCTTAATATGCTAGGTGCTGTACATAGGAGTACATAGCCACCCTTCAGTAGAACCAACATGCTGGACAAAACCTGGGACAGATGAAAGATCAGGGTGAAGAATGGAATTAAATCTATACGTGTTAGACACGTTTGAATTGTACATTTTAAAAATACAGATGAAGTACAGGTGGAACCTCTTTAGTCCAGCACCCTCGGGACCTGATCAGTTCTGAACCAGAGAATTTTACGGACCACAGGAGGTCAATATTGTTTAGCAGCATCACCAGCATTGCTGCTGGGCTGTTGGAGGACATTTAGGGTAAATTAGGACTGGTGGCTGAAAACAAACTTTATGGGACCGTGGGAAACTTGGTCACACCCATGAAAAATAGACATCCGGCGAACTAACATCATGCCGGACAATGGCCGTTTCTGGACCAGAGAGTTCTGGGCTAGAGAGGTTCAATCGGTACAAGTAAGCTATGCCCATCTCTCCCTCCATCTAATCTCTGTCCAATGGCTGGCTGCAGAGAGGCACTGCAACTGAGTTGAGACTCGAGGAGAGATTGGGGCTGTGTGTGTGTTGCTTGGTACTGATGTCTCAGCCTGGAGCACTTCTTCTGAAGTTTCATTCTGGATTTCCTGTTAAGATCTTGTTTTCCCAGGAATTAAAACACAGCCATAAACAAATTTGCTCCTGGCTAAAATGTTAATGGATGCGTTAACAAGAGTGTTGTGAGCAAGACACGAGAAGTCATTCTTCCGCTCTACTCTGCACTGATCAGGCCTCAATTGGAGCAGTGTGTCCAGTTCAGGGCACCACATTTCAAGAAAGATGTGGAGAAATTGGAGAAGGTCCAGAGAAGAGCAACAAGAATGATTAAAGGTCTAGAGAACAAGACCTAGGAAGAAAGATTGAAAGAATTGAGCTTGTTTAGTTTGGAAAGGAGAAGACTGAGAGGGGACATGATAGCTGTTTTCAGGTATCTAAAAGGGTGTCACAAGGAGAAGGGAGAAAAAATTTTCTCCTTGGCCTCTGAGAATAGGACGAGAAGCAATGGGCTTAAACTGCAGCAAGGGAGGTTTAGGCTGGACATTAGGAAAAACTTCCTAACTGTCAGGGTGGTTAAACACAGAAATAAATTGCCTAGGGAGGTTGTGGAATCTCCATCATTGGAGATATTTAAGAGCAGGTTGGACAGACAACTGTCAGGGATGGTCTAGATGGTACTGGGTCCTGCTGTGAGGGCAGGGACTGGACTCAGTGACCTCTCAAGGGCCCTTCCAGTTCTAGGGTTTTAGGATTCTATGATTCCATCCTGGAAGGTCAGGCCAGGAGCCTGTACCACCATAAAGTGTGCACCTGTGTCTAGCTTTCTGCTGCTGGTTCTAAAACAGACATAGAGCCAGGGAGATGGAGCTGTCCCGTGTGTCACTCCTATGAACTCAGGGAGGATTGCCCCACCAGCGAGTGAACACTGTTACCTAGCGCAGGCCCTGCCACCGCTTGCCCACAAGCACTAGCCTGCGTAAGAAGGCCAAGCTGGAGGGCTGTCAGACCCTGGTTTTATTGTTGAACCTGTGCAGCGGCAGGCCAGGAGGGGAAGAAAGCCATCTTCCAGGGAGAACTCCAGGCCTCCACTCCTCAGCATTCAAACCAAGGGGCTCTCTCATAGTCCCCTTGCTCTCCGAAATCAGCCCGGTGACTTGTACGAATGAGGGCTGCAGGTCAGCAAAAGCAGCCAGCTGCTCTGCAAAAAAGACGACCCAGATTCTTAGCCCTTGAATCCAGCTCTGACACATTACAACATTCCCCTCCCCCCCCCGTTGCAGCTGTAAAATTTCCACTGTCTTTGGTCCTTTTTAGTGCAGCTTAGAAAAAAATCACAGGCCTGATTCTCCCTGTCCCACAGCATGCACCATTTACATGCATTCAGAGTGGGTGCAAAATGTTATCACATCAAAATGGTGATTTGCATCCTCTTTGCCCAGGTGTAAACACGCACAGAGCCTGACCCACCCATGTCTTAGTGCAGTACCCGTGCAAAACAAGTGCAAAATGCCACCATACCTGTGCAGTAGCTTTGTGCACTCACTGTGCACTCCCTTTGTGTTTATGCCCTTGACTAGTGAAGGTGCAGGGCAAGTTTGAATTGGGCCACATCTGATTGAAACAACAAATATTGCCCTTCATTGTGTTACTAATATCTGAGACTGACATGAAAGCTCTGTTAGCCGGCACGTTGGAATCGGCAATGCCAGTTAACTGATGGAATATCACTTGTCAAAGAATTATAACACAGGTTGAACCTCTCTAGTCCGGCACTCTCTGGTCTGGCTACTCCATGGCCCAGCATGATCTGAGTTAGCTGGAGAGCCACTTGTCGTGGGTGTGGCCACGTTACTCATGGTCCCATGAAGTGTGTTTACAGCCCCCAGTCTTGGCTTTCAGTGTTCTGTGCCCTTATTTAGCTCTAAATTACCCCAAGGTGTCTTCTAAGAGCCCAGCAAGCAGTGGTAGTGTTGGTAATGCTGCTAGTGATATTGACCTCCTATGGTCCAGCAAATTCTCTGGTTCGGCACTGGTCAGGTCCCCAGGGTGCCAGACTGGAGAGGTTCAACCTGTACAATACAATGAATAAAGTATAAAATAGTACACAGGGAGTCCCTAATCCAGCAGCAGCACTGCACTGCAGGGTGGTTGGTTTCTTAAAGCACATGGGTGTATACAGGTGATGCTTTCTATACAGGGGGTTATCTTAGAATCATAGCACACTAGAGAACTGGAAGGGCCCTCGAGAGGCCCTCGAGTGCATTCCCTTGCCCTCACGGCTGGACCAAGCACCATCTAGATAATCCCTGATAGATGTCTGTCTAACCTGCTCTTAAATATCTCCAGTGATGGAGATTCCACAACCCCCCTAGGCAATTTATTCCAGTGCTCAACCACTCTGACAGTTAGGAAATTTGTCCTTATGTACAACCTAAATCTCTCTTGCTGCAATTTAAGCCCCTTGCTTCTTGTCCTGTCCTCAGAGGTCAAGGAGAACTATTTTTCTCCCTCCTCCTTGTAACACCTCTTGAGATACCTGAAAACCACTATCATGTCTCCTCCCAGTCTGCTCTTTTTTAAACTACACATGCCCAGTTCTTTCAGGCTTCCCTCACAGGCCATGGTGTCTAGACCTTTCATCATTTTTGTTGCTCTTCTTATGACACTGCACATCCCTGTGGGCAGCATAGCGCAGACCACGGAAAATACATTCTCCACGACAGCTGCACGGAACAGGAGTGAATCTGCCTTTGACGCTTCAGAAGGCACTTCAGCATCTTGCAGTGCCAGGGTCATTATCCGCATCAGTTCTCACTGTGGAGGGGAGATGGTGTGGTAGATTGGGCTGAACCTCTATTGACCCTGACACACCCAGGAAGCTGCCCTGCAGGCTGCTTGTCCTCTGCCTTTTTTGCATAAAAATAGAGTGCAGACTATGCAGTCACATAATACGCGGGGCAGCATATTTGTCCTGGCGACTCGACTGAAAAGTTGTACTGGGAGATGTCCAAAATGCTGCTTCAGTGAGCTTTCAGGGTAGGTGAGTGAGTGTGTGATAACAGAGCTTTTACTGTAACACAGAAAGTCAGGCCTGGGTCCTCAGCTTGTGCAAATGAGTGGAACTGTTAATAGACTCATAGGGCTGGAAGAGACCTCAGAAGTGTCCCTTACCCTACTTTTATACCAGCTGCACATTTTTGTAAATCTCCCAGCTCTGTACTCAAGCGAGCTCCGTTTTGATTTGGTTTCTGGTCAGTTTTCCTCTTCCTACTGGGCCCTAAAGCACAGGCTGCTAAATGGGACTGTTTATTTTCCATAACCATGTCTGCTGGGAGTACGAGACAATTAATGCATCTGTTTCTCTTGCGCTTTGCTTTTCTAAGCCCTTGTTTTGACAGAATCTGTGTTCGTGGCAGGAGGTGAGATTTGGGGCTTCTGGGCTTTGCTTTAACTAACATGTACTGCCCAGGTGTTCCTGATGCTGATCTCATCTACACCAGTGTGGAGCTGGAGGATGTGCCTTCGAAATCTAAGGGGTAGACTTCCAATTTATCACAGGTGTTGCTGAGGTCAGAATCTAGCCCTAGGCAGGGATGTGACAGGTTAATAGGTTAACCAGGAAACCTCACCCTTCACGGGTGAGACTTATCAGTTATGGATAACGTGTGGGGGCTGGAGCAGTCCACCATAGGCAGGGGGTGCTCTAGCCCGGGTGTATACAGGTGGGCCTGGCCCAGGTGTGCTGCAGGAAGGGGTGCTCCAGCCCAGCTGGAGCAGCCCCATCTGTGGCAGGCCAGGGGGCCGCTTTAGCCCAGGTGAGCTGAAGCGCCCTCCCCGCCCCCACCTATGCCTGTTTAACCAGTTAACTGGTTACACGTTGGCTACGTCTAGACTGGCATGATTTTGCGGAAATACTTTTAACGGA
>JANRFK010002741.1:5596036-5610419 GCA_030068395.1 Apalone spinifera | reverse complement strand
TTTGCGGAAAAGCGGCCGATTTTCCGCAAAAACTGGCCAGTCTAGACACAGCCGTTAAGTTTACCCAGTTAACGAATCGAATGGGATTTTACATCCCCAGCCCCAGGTGGGTAAGTTAATGTCCAAAATAAAGACAGAAGGTCTGATTTCGCAGTGCTAGTTCCCTTGGCCTCACCGAGGGTTTATAGTAGTGCTAGTGATGGGAGACTCGGGCCTATGCAGAAAGCGTCTGGCCAATGGAACTGGGATGTTGGAGGCTAGCTGGAGAGAAATCAATGTTACCTGTGTGGCATGTCTAGAGAGGGGGCATGATGGTTGAGGTGGAGAGCGGAGTGGGATGTGAGGGGCCTGTGTGAAAGGAGGGGAAATCCTTTGGCCACAGTGTTATTGGGAAGCGGGCCTGCAGGGGCAGGGGGTTAAAGTGCCATTCCTCTTCTCCTCCTTGTCTGAGCCCTTGGAAACCTCTCTGCACGTTTGGCTGCAGGCAGGTGTAACCAGCTCCCCGTCGTGTGCTGTCTGCCCAGTCCACAGGAAATACGGGTATGTTACAGTCCCAGCTCGGGCGCTTTCATACAGGCGATTGAAACTCAGGCTTTTAGCTCTGAAGATCTCTGCTCAGTCCCTGGTATGTGGGGCAGGATGGTGGCTGTCACGTACACATGGCTGGATGGCTGACTCGGGAACTAGTATGGCCTACTCGGTAAAGCAGTGGCTTTAGGACTCAGGAGACCTTGGGTCTGTTCCTAACTTAGCTGCTGGGTGACTCCAGACAAGTCACTTTCCCCTGCCTGTGCCTCAGTTTCCCCATCAGTAAAATGGGGATGCTGTTCATAACCTCCTTTGAGAGGTATGGCTTGAAATGATGGTTAAAGGTGCAGTGTGTGGTGGTGTCTGTCTGCCCAAGTTCAGTCCCAGCCTGTCATTTTATGCTGATTCCCACAGCTTCATGCACACCCTAGTAAGGGAGAGATTCCAGCCAGACCCCACAATGCTCAAGGGAGCCTCTCTAAAGGAGACTAGCTGGGCCCCCAGCCAAGGAGCCCTCCTTCGGCTGGCTTTTCCACCGGCTTGGGGGGTGTTTGCACATTTAGGCGGGCAACACTCCATTCCCCGTCTTGCCAGTGGGTTGGATTCGCATCCCTGCCCCTGACTTCCTGTGGGAGGCTGCAGCTCTGTCCTTACCAGCAGCAGCAGGAGGCGGGGCCTCAGAGACCTTGCAAAAGTGTCGGAAGCTTGCTAGCTGCACGCAGTCCTCTCAGCGGCTGCTTTCTGCTGAGGCAAACAGTGCCTAGAATTACCTGCCTCTAGAGTTTTCCCTGACTGCAAAAATTAAAGCTCCCCTTGTCCCCCTCCCGGATTCCTGATCTGGAAGAGCCACCGGGGACTGTCCCATCTGCTGGTGGAAAGAAAGCTGGTGGCAGCCGCCGGCAGGGTTAGCTTTAGCAGGGGTGATGCTTGGAAGGTCATGGGATGAGTAGCACCTGCAGGCTATTGTGACGGTCCTGAGTGAGGGAGCAAGGGCACGCCGTCCGAGTGAGGCCTGCGTCCTCCCGCCCCGCTGCAGTTCTGCTCTGAGTCACTGGCTCAAAAGGAGCCTGAAATCTCTGTTGAAAATCCAGTCAAACTAGGGATGTAACAGTGGAGTCGATTAACCGATTAACCAATAAGCAAAAGCCTATACGTTAATGCTACAGACTACATGCACTTCTCGCCCTGCCCCCGCCAATACATTTTGTAGCAGGCTGGCCAGCAGCGCGGCTCAGTGCTGGCTTGCAAGGTCCGGGACCTACCCCCATTGTGGCTCTGCATTTCAAGTGTATTAGAAGCTGGGTGGGCAGGCAGCCCGGCTCAGTTCCGGCTTGTGCTGGATCCGGGAGCTCAGACCCTCCTCTAAACAGGGGCTGCTGCCTCTTTATCAGAGGCAGCAGCACAGCGTGACAGGCAGCTGGTCTGAGGGGAGCTGGTTTTTAAACTGGCTCCCCTCGTGGACCAGCTCCCGCCTGGCACCTTGCACTGCTGCCTCTGATAGGCAGCAGTGCGGAGTGGCAGGGGGCTCCTCAGGAGTGAGGCCAGAGTGCACTGGCTGCTGGCCCCACCCCTGGGGACTATAGAATAGTCGAGTAACCACTAAGAATTCATGAGGTTACTCAACTATTCAGTTAATTGATATTTAACATCCCTAGTCAAAACACCAGGAAAGTGCCAATTTTCCAGCATTGTTTAGCGGGTGAAGCAGAGGCAGGGTGGGGGGCCCTGAAGCTAGCAAGGAAGGGCAGGTGTGCTCGTAGTTGGGTGAGCGATCAAGGAGTCGAGACTTTCTTCTGGCTCCAAGGGGTTATTGTGAGGGATGGAGAGCCGGCGTCCTGCATTGGATTCCTTCCTCAGGAAGTGTGACCGAGTGAGCCTTGTGACAAGGCCCCAGGCTTTGGTCTAGCACTGAGGAGGAGTGTGGTCCAGCAGTTAAATTAGGGATGAGTGAAGCAGAGCATCATGGTCCAGTGGGCTATTGTTTCTAGTGATGAAGGCAGGGGTCTGGGCTCTTTCAATGGGGGTTGTCAGGAGTGAAAGCCAGGCACTTGGGTTCTGTTCCCAGTTCTAAGAGTGCCTCGTTGCAGGCCCTATGGAAGTCTTCCCCCAGGTTTCCCCCCGTCAAAGGGCTTTGAGATCCTCAGACTGCAGGTGTGAGGGAGGGCAATGGGTTGTTACTAGTGAGGCAGAATTGTTCACCGGGCCCAGGTTTGCTCAGATGGCCCCCAAGACTGATCCAAGTGCTGGGCGTGCAGCTTGTCCCAGGAATCGGCGAGGTTCAGGGGCTCGGATCCCAGTGGAGCAGCCTGTGCTTCTGTCTGCAAAGTAGAAGCTCCAAAGTAGAAGCTACAGAAGCAGCAGAAGGGCCAAGGTCGCTCCCAGGTTTAAAAGTTCCCTGCGGAGAGAAGAGACGAGAACTCACCATCTCTAGCTACCATAGTTCCCCTCTCTTTCCAGGAGAAACGGGCCATGCTGCTGCCTGCAGGAGCCACACACCAAGCTGCAGGCGTGGGCTGGAGAGAGGGATGCCGCAGTTTGGTGACTAGTCCCCCCCACTCCTCTCCTGTCACCGCCCCCTCCTGAATGTCTGTACCTGGAAGCAGGGGTCCTTGTCAAAATGGAAACTACAGAGCGGCTCTCAGTCCCCTGGGAGCTTTGCCCCTCGGGCCTGCCTTCAAGTGAGGCAAGTTTACCCAGTTAATTGATTAAGCAGGGGCGGGCGGGGGGCACGGCTCCAGCCTGGCTGCTTCTAGCCCCAAGTGGGGCTGCTGGTTCCCAGCCTGCATGGGGTTGGAAATGGCAGCCCTGCGTGGGGCTGGCAGAGCGACTGCCACATCTGGGAGCCGCTGCTATGTCCAGGGGTGCTTCTGCATGCAGCAGGCCACAGGTGGGGGGCTGCTCCCCAGGTACCAGTTAACCATTAGCATCCCTAGTACGGAGGCCCAGTGGCATTGTGGCAAAGGACGGCAGGTACAGTAGCTGGGGTCCCAACTCAGGGGTTGTGAGAATGGAATTCAGGTCTCTGTGCTGCCATAGGCATCATGTGCAGTCTTGGGCAAGTCACTTTGGTCCATACCCTTACAGCTATTTAAGCAGCCATTTATTTGGCCTTCACCTCTCTGCACCTGATTTCTCCATGACTGGGGGAGACAGTGCTGCCTGACCCCAGAGGACATTTTGAAAACAAAGGCATTGGAGACCAGGAGATGCTCGGGTAGGATGGTGATGGGGGTAGGTTCAGGCCTGGGCTCCTTTTTCTCAGATCCTCCCACCACTTGGAAGGTTGAGAGAACTGATTCAGTGTACAGATGGATATGGGGGGTGGTCTCAGCATCCGTCTGGATGTCAGACCCTCTGGGGTCTAGATACGAAGGACAGCTGTGCTCCCACTAGCAGCACACTTCCAGCCAGCTTTCCAGAAGACTTTGGTGCCTGGTCACGCCAAGCACTTTAGAAAACCTAGCAACATGTTGTGGTACCGCCATGGGGCAGCAGACATGTGGAATGCTGGCCCGTGGCTGCTCCATGCCTCAGTTTCCCCACATGTAAAATAAAGAGATCATTATACAGCTCAGCCTCCCAAGAGGCGTAGCAGAGTTGACTGGTTAATGCTGGCAAAGCATAAAGGCCAAGAGAGATGCTCAGTCCTCAGCTGAGCCACCTCAAGGTTCGAGTTAGGCCAGGATTAGTCCCTAGGTTTTGTCATTATGTCTCCACCCCTCATTCCCTTGTCATATAGTGCAGCAGGGTCAGAGAGGGACTGAAGGCTGGTGAGGCAAGGCAAAGGCAAAGCAATGGCTATGGGATGGGCATGCTAACAATCATCGTCCCATTCAATTGCCTTGTTATTCCTTTATTATGGAAGCACTGAGGAACCGGTCGTGGCCCAGCACCTCATTGGACTGGGTCTTGTATGCTGTTTATTAGGTGTATTATGGTAGCACCTCAGGGCCTTTTTCATGGCCCAGGGCCCCATTGGGCTGGATTTCACGTGCTATTTATTAGGTGTATTACGGTAGCACTCAGAGTCTATTATGTGCTCAGGTGTATTACAGTAGTGCTCACTCACAGCTAAGGGCCCCACTGGGCTGCACCCTGTACATTATTGTTTAGGTGTATTACGGTAGCACCTCTGAGCCCTATTTGTAGTCCTGGGCCCCATTGGTTTGGGTGCTGTATGCTATTTATTAGGTGTATTATGGTAGCACCTAAACACCTCTGGCCTGGGCCCAAGCCCAGTTGGGTTAAGTGGGGAAAAAAACCCCAGAACATAATTGGGTTGCTGCATGCAGCTGCTGTCTCTGATCTTGTACATAGATTGCAAGTTCTGAGTGGCAGAGGCCCTCTTTCCAGGCCACTGCCCCCGGCTAGCACAGCAAGGCGGTGGGAGCTGGCAGAGCTCTGGTGTGCTACGGAAGTGTAACTAAGCCCCTGGACAGATTCGCGAGATCTCACTTTGACTCCTGATTCTGCTGAGGGTTTCCTGTGTGACTTGGGGCGAGTCAGTGCCCCCTGCCCAAGTGTGACACAAGATTGAAATGTTCCCCTACTTCACAGGGGCTGGGGCTATGTGGGAGGGTCACTGATCTCTGAGAGGTGCTCAGACAGAACATGGGGGGAGCAGGGCCAGATGAATACTGAGCCTGAACCTTGGTCACACCCCGACATCCTGAGCCTGCCTCAATGTACTCCCCTCCCGCGGTGAGTCTCTGCTTGTGGTAACAGTGCTTGGGGTTGGCAGGGCTACGTCTCGGGATTTCTGTCACCGCACCGAGTGTCTGGTGAGACAAGCTCTGTTGCTTTTTTCTTAAGGATATTATGTTGCTAAAGTTCTGGGAATTAATTGCATGAGAGGCTAATTTTGGCATAAAGGTCTTGCCTGACAGCTGCTTCGGGGAGATCTTGGGCTCTGTGTGCCATGTCCCTTTGGGTCACTGGCCCTGAGCCTGAAGTCAGCGCAGAATCTGTGGGGTCCGACAAGGTGGTGAGGGCGGTGGATTAAGTGGCTGGATTGAAAGCCCTGGTGCTGAATTATCCACAGAATGGGTACAATGTGGGCAGGAGCAGTGCAACACACACTCACAAACACACTCATACGCACATTCACACTCACTCTTCTCTCTCATTTTCCCCTGCCCTGTAGTTCAGCTGCATTCCAGGGAGGGGATTTCAGTGCAGAACCTGGGGGCAGTGAATGGGGTGACCTTTGTGGCGTGGGGGGTTCCTGTCCTACTAGGAGCCACTGAGACCCACCACACTCATTTCACGCAGGCCACCAAGCCCTGCTCTGATGAGTGGTAGGGGCTGGCCAGGGCTGAGGTTGCCCCAGTGGCGGAAGGCTCCATCTCCCCATCTCTTGAGCCAGCCAGGCCTCAGGCTGGGAGCCCTTTCCGGGCTGTGGATATTGTGGCCTAAGGAAAAAGCCACTGGGGATGTCGGGGAAGAGGGAGGCGAGAGCCTGACGAGGGCGTGAGGCAGTTTGGGGAGGAGGAGAATGGCTGTCTGAGGCGGGGGTGGGGGGTTTCACTGTTGCCCTTTGCTAATTAATAATAGTAGTAATTAATAGTCTCTCTCACAAGGCACATGCACAATAGTCTCATAAGGCGCATGCATTGTGATTGTGTGTTTCCATGTCTAGGCGCCTAAGGTTGTGTGTATCTCTCCCTAGGTGCATTGGGGTGTGTGCATCTGTGGGTAGTTCCATCTCTGTGTATGTAGAGGAGGTGTTTCTGTGTTTAGAAAGGTGTGCTTCTGGAGCTAGGTGTATGGGTGTTGTGGGAGAGTTCTGTCTGTGGCTGTACCGTACAGGTGCACCTGGGATATTTCCCATAGCAGGCATATGGGGTGTTGTGGGGACAAGGACAGGTGTGTCTGTGTTTCTGTCTGTGGCTCTGTCATCCTGGTGTATCTGGGATATTTCCCATAGAAGTTTTGTGAGGTGTTGCAGAGGCTGGGTCTGTGAGAGTTTTCCTTTATGGCCTAAGGCTTATCAGGTAACGAGTTAGCCATACAACCATTCACATCCATAGTCTCAGCTTGCTTTATTCTCCCTGGCATCCATTGCATTCTGAAAGCCGTTTGCTTCTGTGTTTGTGGGTAGCATCTAGGGGCTTGGGAATCCTAACTGGGGCCAGGTTTTCTCACCAGTCCAGTGCCCAGACAGCTGCTGTTGCTGGTGGGTGGATGGGGGTGTGTGTGTGTGTGTGTGTGTGTATTCTCTGTTCTCAGGGCGAGCTGCTGGTTACTGGTCTCTTGAGAAAACTTGGCACTAGGTTGCATGGGCTTTCTGTACCTATGATGTGGGGTATGCAATGTTAGTGTGTGCAGGAGTCTGTATCTAGATGTGCTCCCCTGTGAGTGTGCATGTGTACAAATTTCCTGGGGTGTGTGTGCGTGTGTGTGGTGGGGTGTGTGTGTGTATGCCCATATGTATATTTGGGTGTATCTGCACTGCCGTTAAAAACACAGCTGGCCCACGCCAGCCAGCTTGGGCTCACGGGCCTTGGCCTAAGGAGCTGCTGAATGTTGGTGTAGACGTTCCAGTTCGGGGTGGGGTCAGAGTGTCCCAGAGTTCAGGTTGCAGCTTGAGCCCAAATGCCTGCACTGCAGTCGCATGGCATGAAGCCCACTCAGCCACTCACCTCTGGCTTGGGACACGACAGCTGTTTAAGGGCCCCAGAGACCCCTGCATTTGGAGACAGGACTGTTGCGCTGTGAAGGATTTGGGGTGCCTGGGTGAGTCATTCTCAGCCATTCCGATTTTGCACTTTACTGATACCTACGGGATGTGGCAAGCCCCGGTCAGTGTCATTCTGTGAAAGACGCATCATGAGACAATCCCTGGTCCCAAGAAGTTACAGGGTAAAACTTTCCTAAAGGAACTGGGCTAGCCAGGGACCAGGAATTCCCTTTCACAGAAAAGGTCCAGGCTTTAGAAATTGTTTTCCTTCTAGATCAGAACAAAACCGAGACCTTTCCAAACTTCATGAAAAAATACAGAGAAAGTGGCTTCTTTCCATGGGTAGCCAACAGCTTAGGGGTTAGACACCTCTCTGGGATAGAGTAGGCTTCAGTTCCTAGTCTGTCTGATTTAGAGCAGGGCAAGAACTTGGATCTCCCATAGGACTGCCCTAACCCAAAGGTGGGATGGTCAGTCTCTAGCAAAAAGCAGCACAGCTCCAGCAGGGGAGATGAAAGAGACTGGTTTCCAGCAGTGACACAGCATCTCCCAGCCCAGCGCCTGAGCTACTGGCTGTTCTGAGATGGTGGGTTCACTGTCCAATATATCCACAGCATCATGGCACACTAGAACTGGAAGGGACCTTGAGAGGTCATCAAGTCCAGTCCCCTGCCCTCATGGCAGGACCAAGCACCATCTAGATCAGGGGCAGGCCAAGTGCAGCCCCTGGGCCGAATCCGGCCCACCAGACTGCCCTGCGGAGCGCCCCACTGGGCCCCGCAGACACAGAGCAGTTCACACCACTTTAAGCAGCTGGCTGCTCTCTGTGCTTCTCTGCTCCAGGTGCTTCCTTAGCTTTTAAATAGGTGGCTATCACCACCCTGCTTGGGGCAGTGGCCACAAACCTGATTGGCCTTAGCCCATGCACGTCTGGCTTCCCTTGAAGCCAGCACCAATGCTGGCCTGGCCTTTTTATGTACAGTGCGATCAGGGGACCTAATTGCCTTCTCATTTGTACTGGTGTGAACCAGGAGCATCCAACTGAAGCCAGGGGAGTCACCTGGGGTAGAACTGGGTGTGAGAAGAGAATCGGGTTCCCCATCCCCAAAGAGAGCTCCCTTCCTTGCCAGCCCAGCTCCTGTAGAGTTGCTCCCACTGGTGTATCTGCTAGTGGTGGGTTGTTTATTGAAACCCTGATCTGTGCTTTAATAAAAGGACCATTGCCCTGGCTGGCATACTCCTCTTGTGGTATGCTTTCAGGCCCAGAGAGCGGGCATGCTGGCTTCTGATGGGAGCAGAACAAAGGCACTGCCCCCATCCCCATGCACCAGGAGTGGGATGCAAGTAGTCTCTCTCTGTCTTCCTGTTTGTGGTGTGTGTGTGTGTGTCTGTCTGTCTGTCTGTCTGTCTTGTTCGCTGACAGGCAGGTGCTGTGCACAACTGACTCACCCGGCCTGTGTCCACATGCCACATCCATGGATGAACATAAGAATGGCCACACTGGGTCAGACCAAAGGTCCATCTAGCCCAGTATCCTGTCCTCCGACAGCGGCCAAATGGTTGGATGGATCAGCTTCCCTGTAATAGCTATGAATAATTAACCCTTGGCACTTTGGCTGTGTCTTCCTTTGGCAGAGCTGTGTCCACGCAGCTGGCTCTAGGGGGCCTGAGCTCTTCTAGCCTGTGGACCTCAAATCAGCCGTATTTCCACAAAGAGCCTCTGATCCTTCCTCCTCACCTGAGCCCAGGTCCCTACAATTTCTTCTCTCCTCCCCGATCGCACTCTGACCAGCTAAAGCAGTGGGGTGTGTATGAGAGAGAGAGAGAGAGAAAGCAGTGGGGTGTGAGAGAGAGAGAGAGAGAGAGAGAGAGTGTGCGTGTGTGTAAAACAAGCAAACAAACATGCTTCTTGTGAGACTAGCTTGAGAGTGTGGGCTAGTGGCTTGAGCTGGGACTGCGGTCTCAGGACCCCCCCTTCTATTTCTGATTCTTGGAAAAGACTTGGCCTAGCAATTGGAGCAAAAGGAGACTGGGAATTGGGGGCCCCTCCTCACTGCTGAGACAGGAGTCTCCTGCATAAACTGGGAGCCAGGTGTCCTGGGTTCTGTTCTTGTCTTGTCATTCTAGTCTTGTGAGAAAATGTTAGGCTCTAAGGACAGATCTACCCTGCAGCGTTATTTCAAAATAACAAAGAGCGCGTCTGAACAGCAAGCTGTTATTTCGAAATAGTGTCGAGCCGGAGGACTTCTTACTCTGACTCCTGTAACCCTCATTGCACGAGGAGTAAGGGAAGTCGGGGGAAGAGTTCTCGGCCTTTGACTTCCTGCTGTGTAGACAGTGCCAAAAGCTGAATTAAGCTATTTCGACTTCAGCGAAGCAGTTGTTGTAGCTGAAGCTGTGTAGCTTAATTCGGCTTTTGCCCTGCCGTGTAGACATGCCCTCTGTGGTAGAGTCTGTTCAGGTGCAAGAGAAGGCCGTGCACACTTCCTTGGGATTGCTGATTCCCTCCTGATGTTCCAGTGACAGCGGTGTATGCCGAGCCTGATGCAAAGTCCTCTGAAGTCACTTGGGCTTCAGCTGACTTTGGCTCACACCACGGCTTTTGTTCGGCCCTCAGACCCCAGCAGCTTGGCACGTGTGCAGGGGAGCCCGAGATGGAAGCCCCCCCCACGCCGCGACACCCTGAGCTGAGACTTGCAGATGCAGTGTCAACCGAGCGGGCTTGTGCAGCTTCTCCTGGTGCTGGCGGCCTAGCCGGGGGTGAGCCACCTGAGAAAGGTTTTGTTTGGGAGTACGTGACTTCGCTCTGCAGACATTGGCTCTGAGCAGGAGATGCGATACACACACAATCCCCCCAGCCCAGCCAACCCTGCCAGGACAAAGGCCCATTTGTTCTGTGTGTGATCAGGGGTGAAGAATAAACAACCCCGCAGGGCTACTGGTCCAGGGCACCATTTCCCTCCTTTCTTCTCTTTTCAAGTGCCTGTCAGGGCTCTTTGTTTCCGCATGGGGTGCTTTTCATAAAAGGAGAAAGGGAGGCTGGGAGAGAGAGGGAGAGGTGGGGGTCGGGGAAGCTTGGAATCTCTGGGGCAAAGTGCACACTTGGGAAGGCGTCTCCGACCCTTTGGGGTTCAGGAGAAGAGGGTCGACCCTGTGTGTTCAGAAAATAACAGATGTTCACAAAGAAAGTCACCCTGGAGTAACCCCGAGTGAGCCTAGAGGGAAAAGGGAGCAGAAATCAGCTTTAATTGTAAGCCCAGGTTCTGCGGCACAACTAGGTCTTGTCTTGCATGGACTGGGGGGCAGAGGAGCTGTCCCTGCCTCTCCCCCGACTCCTATCCCAGAGGGATTGTCTCTTGTCACTGTCATAAGAACATACGAATGGACAGACTGGGTCAGACCAACGGTCCATCCAGCCCAGTGCCCTGGCTGCCAACAGTGGCCAATGCCAGGTGTCCCAGAGGGAGTGAACAGAAAAGGGAATCATCAAATGACCTCCCTCCTGTCATCCATTTCCAGCCTCTGACAAACAGCCATTGGTGGACCTAACCTCCATGAGTCTATCTAGCTCTTTTTTGAATCCTGTTGAAGTCCTAGCCTTCACCACATCCTCTGGCAAGGAGTTCCACAGGTTGACTGTGCTGCGTGAAGAAAAGCTTCCTTTTGTTTGTTTTAAACTTGCTGCCTATTAATTTCATTTGGTGACCCCTAGTTCTTATATTGTGGGAATAAGTAAATAACTTTTCCTTATTCACTTTTTCCACACGTCATGAATGTATAGACCTCTAGCCTATCCCCCCCTTAGTCTCCTCTTTTCTAAGATGAAAAATCCAAGTCTTTTTCATCTCTCTTCACGTGGAACCTGTTCCAAACCCCTCATCATTTTTGTTGCCCTCTGAACATTTTTGAATGCCAATATATCTTTTTTGAGATGAGGCGACCACATCTGGATGCAGTATTCAAGCTGTGGATGTCCCATGGTTTTATATAGAGGCAGTAAGATATTCTCTGTCTTATTCTCTATCCCTTTTTAAATGATTCCTAACATTCTCTTTGCTTTTTTGATGCCACTGCACACAGAGTGTCTGTTTTCAGAGAACTCTCCACAGTAACTCCAAGATCTCTCTCTTGAGTAGTTGTAGCTAAATTAGTCCCCATCATCGAGTATGTACATGTCCTGCTGTCTTTGCCTGTGCCTGGCATCAGTGGCAGGATGGGAGGGAGTGCGGTGGAAGCTGACTCTGACGCAGTGTCAGGCTCGTCTTCTCTCGATGTCCCTGACCCATATGTCTCCTCCTCTCTGTGGTAGACACATTGGAACATTCCTGGAGCTCTGGGTCCAGCTTTGACTCCTGAGCTGGCTTCACATATACCTCAGCTGTCTTGCTAGCTGGGCGGTGGGTGCCCCTTACTGTGGGATCTGAGCCCCTTCCCATTGTGCTGAGACAGCAGCAGGCCCGGGTACCCTGATGGCTCTGCCCCCTGTGGGAAAGGAAGGCCGGGAATCTCCCGCCATTGGGTCCTGACCCACAGGAGCCCAGAGGATGCCGTTGGCTTCCTCTTTGCACGTG
Source organism: Apalone spinifera (assembly GCA_030068395.1). Classification (NCBI taxonomy): domain Eukaryota; kingdom Metazoa; phylum Chordata; order Testudines; family Trionychidae; genus Apalone; species Apalone spinifera. The sequence continues at coordinate 5,598,641 of JANRFK010002741.1, read as the reverse complement.
TGCCCTCTGGTTAATCCCAGCAGCGGCCTCGGTGTCGCTCTCCCCGGGGTCCTGCTGTAAATGAGGGTCTTTGATCTCTGCGGGGTTCCTCCTAGTTAAATATTTCATCACCACGGAATCCAGGCTGTGATACTGGGGCTTGTTTGATAGTGAAATTAATGAGAGGGAAACAGCTGTAGGCATCACACGGGCTCTGACAGGGGCTTTGCAGCCGGGGGGGGGGAGGGGGGCTGAGTCCATTTCTCCTTTCCCCAGCTTCCTCCTCTCCTCCTGCCATCTCCTTCCCTCGCTTTTGCTCCCTCTCGTCCCTCTCTCTTCCAGTGGCGGGCTCCCTCTCACCCTTATTTTTCTTCTCTCCTCTCTCTCTCTCTCTCTCTCTCTCTCTCTCTCTCTCTCTCTCTCTCTCTCCATCTGTCCGGCCTCTTTCCCCCATTCCCTCCTTCTCTCCCCCTCACACTGTGGCTGCTCTCTGAGAGGTGGGGATTCTCCTACCACAGCCAGCGACAGCCGAGTTCTGCGCAGTATTGTCCTCTGCAGTCCAGACACCCCGAGAAAAGCCAGGCCCAGCCATGCCCTCCCTCCTCCAAGTTTCCCTCGCTCATGCCCTCTTCTCTCTGATTCAGTCCATGGAACAGGATCTGAGGAGTTGGATCTCAGGCCGCACTGCAGCCTTGCTGGCCTTGCGAACAGCCCAAGGCGGGAGTTAGGCCAAGAGGCGGCGTCTGTGGCCTGGCCCCATGTGGTCTTCTGTAACCTCAGCAGAGCTGGGTCTAGACAGTATGTGGATGGGAAACCTCCAAGGTAAACCAAAGTGCTGGTGGTTTTTATGTTCCCTTCAGGCCTGGTGCTGGGGCTTTGCCTTTTGGATGAGAAGTAAATCCAGGTCCTAACTCCTTGTGGCCGCTGAAGATGGCAGGAGCGTTACCTCTGGCGTTTGGGGAGATGCCTGAAATGTCCCTCTTGTTTCCGTTGCACTCGGGCTTATTTGTAATTTCCCGCCCTAAGCTCTGACATAACGTTGCTTTGTGGCTGTTACAAAGCTGCTGCATCCCCTCTCAGAGGTGGCTTCCTCTCAGCACTGTGTGGGTGAGCTTTGGGCTGCCCTGCTGTGCAGCCATGGACAGGTGCCACCCCGCACCCCAGAGGTGGCTGCCTTTCAGTCTGAGGAATGTCTGTGTCGCATTGCTGCGTCGCTGTTAAATTGCTGTCCCATCCCACATCTCAGCACTGGGCAGACACTCTTGGCAGTTAAGCTGTGAAAAAGGTGGGTGCACGCCAGTGCTGGGGCCCCCAGTTGGTAGAAATCAGGCCAGCTCCATTGACTTGAACAGAGCTCGGCTGGTTTGCCCACGCTGGGGCCTGGCCATGTTCTGGAAAGTGCTTTGAGAAGCAAGCTGTCCCAGGAATGCAAACGATTATCATTTAGTTATTAATCTGCAGTAAGTGGCCTAGCCAGGGTGCAGAGGCTTGGCTGGGTGACTTAGAGCGTCTGTAGGGCCAAAAGTCTCGAGGCCCAGGCGAGAAGGGAAGGCGGTGTGCTCAGCCATGGTTTGCAGGCTGGTGAGCTGCGGGGAGGGGACACTGAGAGCAGGAGCTGCAGAGGGGATGGCAGAGACCAGCAGACAGAGTGCCGGGTCATCGGAGGGAGCGGGGAGGGGAGGTGAGGGGGGTTGGGCAGTCTGTCCCAGGCAGGGCAAACGGTGGAAGGGAGGGCTCTGGCACGGGAAGCAAAGTGCAGGGTGAGGGCCTGTCTTCACCACAGCGTTAGCCTGGCCAGAGTGCGCATGCCCAGGGGAGTCTGGCCTGGGAGGGCTGCTGTGGTGCGACCTGGTGGAGGCAGGCAGGGGAGCTGGGACCGGGCTATCTGCTTGCTAAGCAGCCTGGGATGAGTGATCTGCTGTTGGAATGGCACGGAAGAATTGCTGAGCACACTGGTTCCAAAAGCCACCGGGCTGGGAATGTGCAGTCACAGTGATGCCTTGGCGCGCTGCGCGTTCCGTGGCTTCCGCTCCGAGGGCTCGTGCGCCGAGCGCTGCGTGAGAGGGCCTGGCTGCTGCTCTCCCTCCGCGGCGCTGGAGGAGGTTTGGGTTCAGCTTCGCCGAGCTCAGACGCAGCAGTGCCAGAGAACAGCAGCAGCGAGTGGCTTGCCAGTTCCCAGTGTGCGTGGGGAGGGGCAGAGCCGCGCCATGGGTGGGGGAGGGGGCGGGGGCTGGGTGCCACTCAGACGGGCTGCAAAGAGGGATTGGCAGGAAACAAACCTGCCCCACAGCCCAAAGCTCCAGAGTTTGGGGTGACTCATAGACTTTAAGGTCAGAAGGGACCATTATGATCATCTAGTTTGACCCCCTGCACAATGCAGGCCACAGAATCTCACCCACCCACTCCTAGAATAATCCTCTCACCTAGATCTCAGATATTGAATCCTTCAAATAGTTTGAAGACCCCAAGATGCAGAGAATCCTCCAGCTGTGACCTGTACCCCATGCTACAGAGGAAGGTGAAAAACCTCCAGGGCCTCTGCCAATCTACCCTGGAGGAAAATTCTTTCCGGACCGCAAATATGGCGATCAGCTAAACCCTGAGCACGTGGGCAAGACTCACCAGC
>JANRFK010002741.1:5525608-5541511 GCA_030068395.1 Apalone spinifera | reverse complement strand
CTGCAGGCATCCGTGCTGCCACTTGCGGATGGAGTGGGGGCCGGGGGGCGGGGGAGGAAATCGGCCAGTAGCCCTGCCCCAAAGCCCAGTGCGGCTTTTTGCTGGGGTGCCCGCGGAGCTAAAGAAACCGTTGCCAAGAGCAAGGGTTTGCTGGTCTCCACTCTCGTGTGCCACGTGGGGCAGCGTTTTAAAATTCCCACAGAAACGGGGGGTGGTTTGCGGGAAGTCAAGGTCTGAGCTTAGTGGATGAGGCTCCCTCCCCAGCCAGGGTGGGAGGGGGCTGGGCTCCACATGACCCCTGCTCAGCCATCGCAGCGGTTGGTGCTCGGGACCATGCCTGCTGGGGGCTCTGATGCTCTAGCCAAGCGAGGCCCCCAGGTGGGGACACAGGGCTGGGCTCCATGGGCACAGGTGTGTCCCCCAGCCCCTCCGCTGGGATCCTGCGCCCAAGCCTGGTGTCTGTGCGGCCCAGAGGCTGGGGCTGGTTGGGCGAGGGGGGCGCCGAGGCAGAGCTGCACCACGGGAAGGATTCAGACTTCGGGAAACCTGCCTGGGGTGGCCCCAGCTTAGGGGAGACTCGTGGGGCTCACACGCACCCCCTGCTGGCAGGACGGGAGCTGCCTCTGGGTTGATTACGCAGGCCTGGGGATTAGAACACGCCCCAGACTCCCTTGACAAGTCCCTCAGTCCAGCCTCTTCCTGGCTCTGAGGCTGCCAAGCAGCCCCCGGGCAGAACCCTCCTGCTGCAGGGCACAGAAAACCCTCTTCTTCCTCCGCAAATGGCGACACAGGTCACCTGCGCTGGGTGATTCTTCCTGGAGACGACAGCCCCCTTGCAAGGTGGTCGGATTGCTGGCCAGCTGGGGAGGGGCATCCCCATAAGGCCACCTCCCCCACACCCGCTAGTCTTCTACCCGCTAGCAGGGCTGAGAGCAGTTTGGTCACTGACCAGCCCAGAAGGGGTCCCACCCGTGTGAAGGGCAGACGGAGAGGGGTCCTGCAGGGGTCAGTTCGAGGACTGAGTCTGTTCAAATCTTCAATGATTTACGTGTCGGCACAGAGAGGACGCTTATTAAGTTTGCGAATGGTACCAAGCGGGGAGGGGCTGTGAGTGCTTTGGAGGGTGGGTCAGAATTCAGAAGGATCTGGACAAACTGGAGAAGTGGTCGGAGGTTAACAGGACGAAGTTTGAGGACAAATGCAAAGTGCTCCACTTAGGGAGAAACAATCCGCGTCGCACACACAGAACGGGAAGCGACTGTCTAGGAAGGAACCCTGCAGAAAGGGATCTAGGGGTCAGGGTGGCCCACAAGCTAAATATGAGTCAGCAGTGTGACACTGTTGCAAAAAAGCTAACATGATTCTGGGCTGCATTAACAGGAGTGTTGTGAGCAAGACACGAGGAGTCATTCTCCCGCTCTGCTCTGCGCTGGTTACACCTCAGCTGGAGCAGTGTGTCCAGTTCTGGGCACCGCACTGCAGGAAAGATGTGGAGAAATTGGAGAAGGTCCAGAGAAGAGCAACAAAAAAGATGAAAGGTCTAGAGAACATGGGCTGTGAAGGAAGACAAAGAACTGGGCTTGTTTAGTCTGGAAAAGAGAAGACTAAGAGGGGACATGATAGCGGTTTTCAAGTATCTAAAAAGGTGTTACAAGGAGAGGGGAGAAAAATTGTCCTCCTTAATGTCTGATGATAGGACAAGAAGCAATGGGCTTGCAAAGGAGATTTAGGTTGGACATTAGGAAAAACTTCCTACCTGTCAGGGTGATGAAACACTGGAATAAATTGCCCAGGGAGGTTGTGGAATCTCCATTCCTGGAGATACTTAACAGCAGATTGGACAGACACCTGTCAGGAATGGTCTCGGTCCTGCCATGAGGGCAGGGGCTGGACTGGATGCCCTTAAGATCCCTTCTAGTTCTATGATTCTTATGGGGAGCAGCCAGCCCAGGACACGTGATCTGATCCCAGAGGATGGGTCAGTCCAGCAGCCCAAGGGCCAAAAGGTGAAGCTGGCTCCATGCAGACGGGAAATCAGGTGCCAGGTTCTCGAACCGGGAGGGTATTAGCTACAGGAACAACTTGCCCAGGGTCCTGGTTGAGTCTCTGATAAGTTTCAAATCAAGATCAGATGTTTTCCTAAGAGACCAGCTCATAGTGTAGCCAGGGACTGATTCAGGCTAGTCCCATGGCCTGTGTATAGCAGGTGGTCGACCCATCTGCGAGAGCTTCTGACCTCAGAATCCATAGCCCAAGTCTTCCAACCCACAGTCCTGGGACGCGCCTGCAAATTCACTATGGCTCCCAGGGCAACAACTTCTGAATTCCCCCATGACTACGGCAACCAAAATGGCCTCTATGTTAGATGGGGAAACTGTGGCACCGAACCGGCAGTGACTTAGTCAAGCAACCCAACCCAGATCTCTCGCGTGCCTCAAACGCTAAACTCCACCCCCTCGGCAAACGCCTGAAAGGGAAATTCAGGAAGGAAAATAACCAGCCGGGGATGCAAATTTGTTACAAACCTTTTTATTAACATTTCTGAATTCCTCTTTTTCTTTTTTAAATCTTTACAGTAGTTAATGTGCAATTGTCGATACTCTCAGGTCACAGGAATGAGGGAGTCACAAAAATTTCTTGGCACTTATAACACAGAACAAATACTGGCATTACTGAGGGGGGGCTGGACAGGGTTAGAGTAACAGCAGGGGGCGCTGGGGAGCAAAGAGTGAGTTGCATTCATTTTTTAAAAGTTTTTTTTTGTTTTCCTCTCTGTAAGTACGTTACGAGGGGGAGGCAGAGACGGAGGGGGAGAGGGAGGGAAATGCTTGGTATTATAGAAGCTACTTGCATCAACTGAAAGCACTTGGAAGGCGTCCATGCTGTATCTGAACAATCAGAAGTTAGTGCTTTAAAGTGTAAAGTATGGATTTTTTTTAATCCTTTTTTTCCCCTCAGTTCATTCTTTTTTTTTTCCTTCTTTAATTGGAAAAGAAATGAAACTGACGACGATGGGAAAGGAAGGGAAACCGACCAACCAAACCGAAAAGCAGGGGCCACGTCCCAACTCACACACATAACCTGAAAGTCCAGGTTGGAAAGAAAAATCATAAACCAGCCTGGGAATAAATCCGCCAGCCCAGAAAAGAAAATTCCATTGCCGGGGGGGAGGACGACTTTCCGCTTGAGCCTGGCGCAGTTAATGGTGGGGGAGGGGCTAGCACACTGGGGCACGGCTGGAGGAGTGCAGGGCTATCCCATTTTCAGCATGGCTCTATGGAACGGGGGCTCCGTTGGATCAGGACAGGTGAGTACACTGGGGTGCAGGGGCACCTGAGGCTGCCGGCACACTGCGTAAGGCACAGCCCCCCTCCCTCCCATCAATGTCGCCGGGGCATTAGGAACATGCTGAACAGGGCACACTGGGGTGTAGGCCCCCTCAGCCTTCCCTTGCTAGCTGCAGAAAGTGAGACCTACTCTGTGCTGGGGTCAATCCGGAGCCACTCCGCTGAGCTCATGACAATCCGGAGTCACTCCATTACAACCAAAGCATCAGAGGCAGGCTGGTGCTGGCATACCCCAGCTCAGCTAACTGGGGCTGCAGCAACCTCCTCCCCCTGCATTATACACGGAAGCCCCGGTCCTGAAGGGCTCCCCTGGGAATTAAGCACCTAACACCAGGACCTGGGACTGGCATTTCTTTTCCCTCTTGCAATATTCAATCGCATTAAAAAAAGGGAGGAGGAGGGGCATGTAGGGGGAGTAACCAGCAGAATCAGTCTCCATATGGAGCAGCTACCATCTCCCCAGGCCCAGGGTTTCTGTCCGGTGGCTGCTCAGCTGCCCACTTGCCCGGGAAGTACTGGTCTGACTTTGTGCTGCAGGGGGGATCTGAAAGAGCCAATGGGGGCTGGAGGCCTTCCCAGGCGGTGGAATGGCCCAGCCCCCAGGCGTAGGGGGCAGATCAGGGGCATGGACGCAGCCTATGTGGGATTCTGCTCTGGGGCGTGGCACCCAGTCGCCAGTGAGAGGAGCCCGGGCCGATCCCTGCTCCCACCGCAGCCGTTCCACCATGCCTGTCCTGCCCGAGCCTTCCCTCCGACCCTTGCGCCTTCCACCGGGGGGTTCACACCTAAAGACACCCCCCATCTCAATACGGAGGCAGACAGCAACAGCGCCACCAAGTGGCCAAGCTTGGGAATAGCAGCATTCAAACCCCTCTCTCCTTCCACCCTGGCGGTGCAGCTCCCCGATCAGGCTGTGGGTCTGCACTGGCTGGGGGCGATTCCAGCCCCATGGCTGGGCCAGACTGATCCCCAGGCTCAGAGGAGGGTCTGGCCCTAGTGTCTGAGCTGGGGCGCATTAGTTGGGAAGGGCCCCAGGTACCCTGCACGAAGCAGAGACTGGTTCAACTCATGGCATGCCACGGTGCTGACACCCCCTACCCGGACACAGAGCTTGGCGCTCCAGGGAGAGGGTCCCCTCCGCATCCAAAGCCCTGGGCCGAGATCCTGGCTCGGTTCTAGTGCAACACCAGAAATTGGGGGACCCCAGAAGCCCCCCGTCACCCCCGGGGATCAGGGGTTATCAAAGGACTTTCCCTCCTGCCCTGCAAACCTCCAGATCCGGCGGCTTTTCTCTGACCCTCCCCGCCCTACAGGTCCTGCCGCATCCGCACCGCAGAGGCTGCCAGCTTGCACTTCGCATGCCCGGTGGTTGCCAGGCTGGGTCAGTATCCCCTCCAGCTCAGAGGAGAAACTGAGGCCCAGAGAAAGAAGGGGGGGGCCCCTGCTCCCAGACCTGGGAAGAAAATCCCGATCTGGCGTGATGGCCACTCTAGGCCCATAACAAGCGATCTGCAGCTTTCCCTGGCCCCCAGCCCCCCCTCACCGCCCTGTGCCATTCACGGGACGGCTCCCTTTCTGCCAGCGGGGAGCGGATCCAACCTGCGAACAGACCCAGCCCGGGGCAGGCGCTGCCCCAACAGACTGAGCGTTACGCGTCTCGCTGGCCCCACTGGTCTCTTGCCCACGGCCCTGGCAGAACAGAGCCATCCACCAGACTGCGCTAGTCCCCCCTCCCCCGAGTCCAGCAAGTCGGATCCCGTCTAGTTCACTGGGGGAGGGGGAGGGGGGATTTATCTCCTGGGCCAAGGAATCTGTCCCAGTGTAAATGAACGAAACCTTCCAAATGGCAGCGAGGCGCCGCAGGTAAGGCACTTGGCAAAGTCAGGAGAGCTGGGTTCTGAGCGGCTGTGTGGGCTAATGGTTAGCGCGGGGGGGGAGCCAGGACTCCTGAGTTCTGTCCCTGGCTCTGGGAGGGGAGTGAGAACGAGTGGATTGGGGGGAGCTTGATTCCTGGGGTGTCTCCCTGGTTTTTCCTCTGGGTCCTGGAGTAAGACTCCTGGGTGCACCTGTACACCGGCTGGGTCCTCCCCCACCCTGCCCCTCACCCCTGGGAGCCGGAGCTGCGGGAAGGCTCCGGAGAAGCGCGTCCCGACAGCATCACCCTTTGGGACTCCCCCCTGCCTGAATGCAGGGGCCGAGGCCAAACGTGGGCTAGCGGTGAGAGGCCGGGGGACGCATGCGCTCCCCCCCTGCCTACTCCTGATCCTACAGCCCCAGCAAGGCACCAGAGGGAATTCACAGTGGCAGCAGAGACAGAGGCTGGCAAAGTTCTACCCCAGCCGTGCTGGTGCCCGATCCGCAGCCCCCTGCCCTCCCACTCGAGCCCACCTGCAGAACCACGGCACGTGCTTCACATCAGCTACACGGGGCCTGGGATGGCAGAGCTGGGCCAGCACCCTGGGGCATCAAACCGGACACCCCGGGGGCTAAAACCAAGAGCTGCTACAGCTCCCAGCTAGGCCCTGCCATGCTGCCAGGCGGAACAGCCCAGCGGGACTGCTGGGACAGGCAGCCCTAGAGCAACAGGCAGCTGCAGGGAAAACACCCGTCACCAGGAGCTCGCCCCCTGCTGGGCGAAGGCGGCCCAAGGACACCGGCCCCCCCAAAACGGTTTTGGTTTAAAAAGACGTAATCCTCCCACTTAATGGGCTTTTTTACCCCAGCTCCACGCGCTGCGTTTTCTAGACAATTTTAATCGCTTTGGCAAGCAGGATCTTTTGGGTGGGGTTCCAAGATGCGAATCTTATCAAACGTTGGCAGCTTCCTGCACCCGTCTCTCAGTGAAACTGGCTGGAGAACAGAAACTGTACGGGGAAGGACTCTCCAGTGACAGAGGGCTGGGGCGATCGGGCACAGCCGGACGATCACCTTTCTGCCCCTACGAACAAGCAGCAAGGGGCTTAAATTGCAGCAAGGGAGGTTCAGGTTGGACATTAGGAAAAACTTCCTGCCTGTCAGGGGGGTGAAACACCGGAATCAAGTCCTGGGGGGTTGTGGGATCTCCATCTCAGGAGATATTGAAGAGCAGGGTGGAGAGACGCCTGTCAGGGATGGTCTAGGAGGTGGTACCAGATCCGGCTGTGAGCGTGGGGGACCGGATTGGATCACTGCTCGAGGTCCCTGCCAGGCCTGCATTCTACAGCTGGGACAGGCATTTTAAAATCCCCCGCAGGCTTGGTGGTTCTAAGAACAGCAGCTAAAGATCCTGCAGAAGCACGTTGTAACAAACGTGTCCCCTGCCCGGCATTCAGCACTGCAGGATTAGAACTCAGATCAGCCGGGACCATCGCCCGCCGTGCTACGGGAGCCCCTGGCGCCTGGCCCGACAGCGATGCCTTTTGTCCCACACAGGAGCGGGTCAGATTTCAACCCAGGGCTGCAGCCGCGAGCATGTTACAATTGGAGGCCACCCCTTCCCATCAAGGTTTCCAGAACACGCTTCTCTGTACCCCCCGGCTTCAGTGCGCCGAGCTGAGCACACAGAATCAGGACCCTAACAGCGCAATCAAGTGACAGTACAGTCCAGTCACCCCCTCCCCATCATTTTGTTTAATTGAGGGGAGGGGGAGAGAGTAAAATCAGTAAAAAGATGCACCTCGATTTCTTCCCCATACACCACACTGAAAAAACACACGTGTGAAAAACAAAGGAGCAATTAAAAAAGGGTGATTTCAATTAACCACACACTCCTCTTTGCTTGCTAGTAAGTGACCACGATGCAAAACCTCCCCCAAAGTCTTTGCTTTTCATTTCTCCAAGAGCCAAACTAACGGATGAGGCGGATCTAAGTGTCCAGGTGGATCAAAGTTAACTCCCCCGGCCCCCGGGAGCCAGGCAGACGAGCTACCGAACTCGGAATCTGCCAAACTGCGATGAAAAAGAGTCAGGAGGGAAATGAGGCGGCAGGGGAGAGATGAGGGACACTTGGTCCAAATTTGGAGCTCTGTCCAGAGTTCAGATTGTGTCCCCATGTGGTGCTTGGTTCCACTGTGAAGCCTTTCGCGGTGCTTTTGACGGGCTTTCCTGGCCCCGGTCTCAGCACCTCGCAGGAGCAGGGTCCAAGGGCAGCGTCCTATTCCTCAGCTGCTGGCCGTGGTTTGTCGGAACGCCACAGTTATCCCAGGCTAACGCACAAGGGGGAGGAACCGGGCCCACCTGGAAGAGGGCTGTTCTTAAAAGCACCCTCGGCTCGTGAGAGCTAACAGACTCCAGTGGCGCCGCGGCCAATTCATCCCAGAGAAGGGGTTAGTCCCTGCAGATCTGCTTCCACCAGGGATCCGCCCCCCCGAGCTGGAATTCGCACCAGCATGTGTCTTTTGTCAGCTTCAAGGCTGCATGTGACGCATCGATCTGGAGCCGGCCGCTGACCGAGGGTGAACGTTACATCTTCTGCTGGGAAGTTTGTATTCAAATGGATTGTACTTGGCTGCTGCACCCTTCCAAAGGCTGTTAAAAATACGTACCCTAGGAATATTCCTGTGGAAGGGCCTCTCAAACCCAACACAGCTGGCGGCTTAAAAAAAATTAAGAGGATTTAATCTCTTACAGTTTTCGGAAACACAATTGTCATAGACAGCCACTTTGCAAAACTGGCTCATTTCTCCCTCCTCCCCTCCCACTTTTCACTGAGAAGATCAAACAGTGAAACATTCCAAGCGAGGGGGGAAAGCTTTTACTTAAAAAACAAACAAACAAACAAAAAAAACACCACACCAATTGCCAAAACCCTCACCAAACAAAAACGGACAGTGTCTTTCCTGGGCGCACGCACGAGAGGGAAATGGGTCTCCGTGTACAAGACCTGGCGGCTCAGAGCTGGCGAACAGCTGTAAGATCTATCCATGGACGGCACCGTGTTAATTTCGCCTCGTGCTGGTACGTGGCAGGAAGCGCTGGGGAACGACAAGGCTGATACAAACGGCGGCTGTCAGGGCGCAATCGCTACGCCATCCTGGAGGGGTTTGACAGCTGCACACGCAAAGCACTGAATTAGGGACCATCGGGCACGAAACCATAGAAACGTGGGGCTGGAAGGGACCTCGAGAGGTCGCCATATAGACCACAAACACAGACCAGCCCCAACAGCGGTTTGCCCAGCCTGGCCTTAACCCCCCGCGATCACCGAGAGCAGGGGTCCTCTTAACATATCCAACCCGCCCCCCTTTTCCCCATGCCCAGCTTTTAAGCACCCCCCCAGAATGAGCTTTTCTAGAGGCTGCGGCAGCCAAGTTATCACCCCCAGATCCTTCCCAGCCATCCCAGGTCCTGCCCAGTGCTTCCCCGTGTTGATTTCTCCTTCTCGGGGGAAGTTCCCTGCTCTCGTCTTTACTGAGCTGCATCTTCGTGGCTTCCCACCAGTTCTCTCGTTTGTCCAAGTCCTTTGGAACGCGACCCCCATCCCTCTCAGCGCCTGGCACCCCCCCAGTGAGGGCATCTGCACGGCTCACAAGCCCGCTCCATCATCCGAGTCATTAATGAAAATACCGAGCCCCAGGCCTGATCCCCGTGGGACACCGCAAAAGACCACCCCCTCCACCGCCCAATTCTATAGCTCCAAGTCCTCTTTGAGTCTTTCAGCCAGTTCGCCACCCATCTTGTACTGACATCCTCTGGCCCACGCGTCCCTCGGTGGCTGATGAGAAAGTCACAGGGCGCTGTGTCAAAAGCTGCCTCAAATCACAACTCCTGCACCCGCTCCATCCGAGGGCCAGTCCCCTTCGCTCAGTGGGGTGTGATTTGCTCTTGATCGAGCCATGCTGGCTGCTCCTTAGCACCGTGTTCTCCTCTCGGGCCCGCCACACAGGCTGTCGTATTAGCGGTGCCGCCGTATTTCCGGAGCTCGGAGTCAGGCTGACGGTGCTGTGATCACCCGGGGCCTCTCTGCTTCCTTCTTTAAAAATCAGCATGTTTGCCCTTCTCTGCTCCTACAAGATGCTGGTGTCCTAATGCCCCTGCCTGGGGGAACGCCCACCAACGGCTCATCTATTTGCTGGTAGATCGACACCGGAGTACGCAGCCACATACCAACACACAGACGCAGCTCGTATTGACAAAGTCCTCCTGCCGGCTGGCGAGGTCCCCTCCCTGAACGCCGCTAGCTACGTGCTTACGCCATCCTGTGCCGGGAGACTGATTTCTTCCCACTCCCGGACAACACAGCTGGGCCAGCAACACTTCGACAAAGCCCCACCCACAGAAGCTGCCCTGGTTTAAGGGCAATGGGTTTAGCTGGGTGTGGACGCTCTTACGTGGCTTTCAAAGCGGTTTAGCACGTGGCTGTAACTTCAACGGCATTAGCCACGTTTAAAGTCGTCTAGGCACGTCCACACGCACAGATGTTGGATCTGGTTTAACTCCATCGGTACGAAACCACACCCTTCCCTACAGCAATCCGAGCATGGGTGTAGGATAGGTGTGAGAGGGGGGAGGCGCTGCTGGTGGTGCCTTCATGGCAGCCAGGGGCTGGTTTTCCCCATCCCAGGCTTCCCATTCAGATGCTGCTCCCCAAGCCACGTGGTGCAGCTGGGACCGCACTCCAGGCGAGCAACTCGAGGGGGAAGCAAATTGCAATCAACAGAGGACGATCCTCCAATCCTTCTCCACGAGCCCCCTCAGCAGCCAACACTGAGCTGTCTGACCCAGGCCATCCGCCTTCTCGTGCCTCTTAGTTCCCACCCCTGCAACTTCACCCGCGCCGCTTCCTGTGCGCACAGTCCGGGTCTGAACCCTCCAATCGGGTGCAAACTCCCCGGGACAGGCCGACAAGGGCTTTGAGTTTCTTTCTACCCATCCCCTCTCCCCATCCGCCGTCACATGCACAAACCGATCTGACTGTACAGCATCTAGCGAGGCTGCCCGCATGGCATTGTGCTTCCATCCTTCACCCGGAGCGGCCGGTTGCCCATCTGAAACGCTCCTGTTCTGGTCTGGATCACGCTGGGGCACATAGGGAGATGGGGTGGGGATCAAACGCCAACAAAATCACCAGTCACAGCCCCCACGCTCTGAAATGCAGCTGATTTTTTACATTCATTTAAAATATTTTTTAAAAAACTCTCCCCAGTCCCCATAACATAACTACGGGGAAAAGTTTTATTGGCTCCAAGAAACACTCACTCCTAGGGTGGGGCACTGTGTTAAAAAGAAAACAGAACGCTGCCAAAAATAAAATTCTAAGAGGGATAAGAAGGGTTTCACGTCAGTATTTTAATTCCCAGTTTGGGAGCAGGGGCGGGGGAAGTGCAGTTGTTTTGTTAATTTAAAAAGTGTTCCCAGATGCAGTAACCATGATGGCAACAAAAATAGCAATTCTTAGCAGCTTGTCCAAGGGAAGTATCACTAAACCCATTTCACAGATGGGGAAACCGAGGCACAAAAAGGGGAGGCGAGTTGCCTAAGGCCATGTGGTAAGTCAGTAGCAGAGCTAAAAACAAGCATGCGGGAGTCCTGACTCTGTCCCCGGGAAAACCACTAGACCTCACTCCCCTCGCAGAGCTGGCAACAGAACCCCAGAGTCCTTGACTGTAAAGCAGCACAGAAGTGAAACGGACTAGAAAGAGAAGGTGAAATTAACCAGACTCATTTCAAGAAAATATACAGCCTCAATCAGTTGCAGGAATGGAAACTAGGCCAAGCACTTAACGAGAAGCATATGAGAGTAGGCTAATGAACACACACACCTGCTTGCAGATGCCTCCTGTCTGTCTGCAGGATCAGGGTCTATGTTATCAAACACACAAATTGGGATCGTGCCATTACCCGGAAAGGATTCAGACAGATTTCTCTCCCCGCTCCCCCAGCCACGCCCCTTGCTATTTCAAAAACCAACATGGAATTACATAGCACATCCAGGGTCTCCTCTATGCTGGATTTTGGTTTTACATCAGTGTAGCTATAAAATGATCAGCGTCAATGCCAAAAAAATAGACCGGCCCCCCCCCCCCCCCCAGAAAACAACCCGCTCAGCCTAAGCCAGGACGTTTTGTTTCTGAGCATTTTAAACGGTATTTGTAACATAAAACTGAAAGTCATTTCTGAACAAAATGTTATTAGGAAACATCGAACTCGTCGGAAAATGTCAAAACAAAACGTTTTGGGGGCGGGGTTTTGACCAAAAGAGTTCAGTGAAACTGCCCCGTTTTGCATTGGCACATCCGCCTTTTTCACCTGACAGCAACCTCAGCTAACATTTTGCACCCAGCTCTGTGGCTGATCTCCGATTTCATGCTAGTGTAACACGACACCCCTTGTCTGGGGTCTGAATCTCAGACTAGTGGAAATAAAAGCCAAAGCTGCTCCGGTCCGAGCTAAAAGATGTGGCCCATCAGCTCATGAGGAGATTCAAACTTTCACATGCGGCCTGGCCCCTCGAGGGAGACAAAGCAACCGGGAATGAGGCCGACTCTGCCCAGGGTTCGAATCCCCGTAGAGTCACTGGCTGCTCCGCTAGGATTTTACAGTCTGACGTTGGAAGGGGGAAGAAGAGAAAGAAAAAATCCAGTGTAGACGCAATGTGGGAAGACATCACAGCCGGGAGCAATGCTGTCCCTCGCTTTAAAAACAAAACAAAAACAAAAAAACCCCCACTCAGAGCAGCGCGCTGTCCCACCCTTATTCGCCACCCTCGTCACCACAGCCCACGCGTGGATGAAAGAAGGCAACAGAACTTCAGCACATCAGCTTAATAAGGGCAAAGGGCCATTTTGACCGACTTCAAGAGGAGCTTAAAAACAGGGGCTTAAAGTTAAGCGCATGCGCAGGTGCTGGCTACACGGGGTGCTTTCCACAAAGAAACGTGGGACTCTATTTGCCGGTGAAATGATGCGGTCACGCTTGGTACAGCAGCGCCCTTCGGAAGCGGTTGGCAAAGTTTGAGGCTCCTTGGGCGAATGGTTAATCAGTTATCAGGGCTCGTTATCAAATCCAAGGGGCTGACGGGAAGGGGAGACCCAGCCACGCCACCTGTTCCATGCCCGGGTTTGATATGCTCGCAACAATCAAGCCACCTTTCCTTAACCCTTTGCAAGCCAGGGGGGAACCGAACCCGCATCGAAAGTGTCACCAATTACTGATCGAGATATTTAGAGAGATCTCGTTAAAAGCGCGGCTCCTGCACATGGCGAAGAGGAGGAAGGGGGATTTCCCAAGTCGACTCATAAGGCTATCAAAGAAAACATCTCCGCTCAGTAAGAAGAGCGGGAGATTGAAACAGCCCCCGCCACGGACCCCTCCCCCACATCTCTCATTACCCACAGTGCATTAGGAACCGAGGAGGATTTCGTTTTTTTTTTTTTTTAAAGAGACGGTGCAACATATTTCCCCCCCGGCAAATCAACAAAAAAATTAAAATCAAATCAAGGTGGGACGCTAAAAATAATCAACGTAAGAAATGAAAATAAAATAAATCAGTGACTGGAAAGGGCGACAGGGAGGAAGCGGCTTTTACTGGAGACTCTCGGCCGAGGCCCCTGCATCTCCATCGTGGCTGCCCGTCTCAAAACTGTGCTCCACGCCCATGATGTCCGGTTCCATCTTCCCAGTGTCGTTGATAAACGTGGTGTAGGTGTCACCTTCTGCCATCAGCAGCTTTAGCTTGGGGATCCAGCTCTTCCGGACCACGCGCCGGGCGTTCGTGCACATGTCGGCCGCAATGGCGTTCATCTCGCTCTCCTTGAAGTTGGGGGCAAAGTTCTGGCAGTAGACTGGGGAGCGGGGCACAGAGAGACTCTCATGAGTCAGGCAACCTGAGTAGCACCCAGGCCAACCCAGCGGGCAAGCGTGTTATGAGACCCCCCCCTCCTGGTGCTGGAGAGGAGAGGGTGTGTGGGTGGATGTGTGGGTGTGTGTGTGTAGTAGGAAGGGGCCCCACATTTTTTCCCTAGCAAAAAATGCAAATCCAGTGACACCAAAGTATTTTTCAAATTCATGTCAGTTTTGCTTCATTGTTCGTTTAGGGTTTAAAAAAAAGAAAAAGCTTTTTTGGTCGGAACCGACCTTTTGTTTTCCTGCGGCTCTCGAAGTTCAAAGAGCGTTTTAAAACAGTCAAAACAAGCCGGGCCCATTTCGATGATACAAAACGTTTCATTCCACCCACAACTGTCCCCACCACCGTCTTTTCATTCGCCAACCATTCCACCGTTTTTGTTTTCATTCCGACCAGAAGCTGCAAGGTTTGTCCAGCCCCAGCTGGTCATTGTTTCTTTTAACTTTTTGATTCACCAAAATGTTGACTCCCCTTCCCTTTTGAAAAAAAAAACCAACAACCCCTTTTCTAAACTGTCAACAATCCAAAACCATCCGTTCTGCATCCGAGGGTAAACCCACCCAACACAAACAACAATCCTGAGCGAGTACGAGTCTAAAACCGGCCGAGATTAGAGCCGGGGTGGAAACGGAAGGAATTATTAATATTTTAAAAATCAAGTTTCTTAGCTTGGGCCCATATATTTTTTGACTGTCTGCAGCCTCTAGCCAGTAGGGGGCACAACCTCCCTGATGGGAAATCTGTCTCTGCCTATAGACCCCCATTCTCTGCTCCCCACGGGAGGCATCTAATCCTCCCTCTGTGCACCCGGCAGCCTCATGCTATAGACCCCTCTATGCTGAGCTGCAGAGGAGAGTCTGCTACAGGCCTAGCCCATGGGGGCTCTGCTCCTATCCCTGCCCAGTGTAACTAAAGGCAGAGCCGTCACAGGGTGAGCTGGCCCTTTAAAGGGAGTGGGGCCAGGCTTAGCGGCCCACCCGTCCCCCAGAGGGAGGGTACAAGGGTCATGTGAGCAGCCGCATCCCCTGCCATGCTCAGCACCAGACCCGGAAGCTCCAAGAGGAGTGCGGAGCCAGGCCTGGGTCTGATGGCGCCCTGCAGGAGTTGGCACAGCCGCCCCATTCTGCGCCAGCTGGGTCTCCGGCCTGTCAGCCGCCGGGCGCCCTGCCGAGCGCTCGGGACAGGATCCCTTAACGGGCCGATGTGAAGCTCCACAGGGAGGACGCGCTGGGCTCTGGGCCAGCCCTGCAGCAGCACGGGGCCTGAGCCGCCACGTGGGCTCCCCCCCACCGCCACGTGGAGCCCCCCTGCCCCGGCCGCAGGAACTCACACTTCACGGCGTGCAGGACCCGGCTGTCCAGCGGCTTCCGGCTGGGATCGTTGGTGGACGAGCGGATGCCGGTGCCGCAGCTGTTTGCCAGAGTGTTCCTAGACGGGGAAAGGACCGAGTATGAGCGCTGCCCCGACCCCACTCAGATGTGGGCAAAGAATCCAGCAGTCCTGGCTCCCGGTGACCCCAGCTCTAACCCCCCAGACCCCACACCCCTCTTGCAGCCAGGACTAGACCAAATCCTAACTCCCAGCCCCCCGTGCCACAGGTGGGCCGGGGACAACACCAGTTCTGCTTCCTAGCCCCTTGTGCTCTAACCACTAGACCTCACTCCCTTCCCAGAGCTGGGGATAGAATCCCAGAGCCCTGGCTCCTGGGACGGCGTCAGAGCAGGACTCTAATGGGCCGGGCCAGGCCGGGAAGGGGACAGAGAGATGCGACCCCTTCTCCCCCTCCCCCAACAAAAAAAGCCCAAATTCACCGGTCGAAGAAGGACGCCAGGAGCCGTCGGAGCAGCACCTTGTGTCGCGTCCCAGCACTGACGTGGCAGTTCATCAGCTGCGCCCGGGTGATGTACACGTTGGTGCCTGGCAGGGGGGAAAGGCCCCATTATGACCCAGCGCGTCCCTGGGGCCCCCAGCAGGGGGCGCCGCTAAGGGACAGCCTCCATTCCCGCCTCTTCGCCCAGCCGGGGGGAGCCGAGGGATGGGAGCACCAAGAGGGCAGCGACGGAGGCCTGGGCTTCGGGGCAAGACAGGACAGGGGCCTGGGCTGGGGGCTGCAGACGCTGGGGCCCGGGCAGTTATTAAACACTGGGGCCCGCTGCTGTGCCAAATTCCCCCTGGTCCCAATCCAGGGTCCCCTCCCGGATGCCCCATGGACCCTCCCCTCCTCCAACCAGGATTGGGGTCTCCTGCTGTGCTGGGCACCACCCAGACACTGCACCCCCAACGGAGCCACACAGCCCCCCCAGCTGAGATCTGATCTGCCAGATGCTATGCCTGCTCCCCCAGGCGAGATCCGGGTCCTACCCTCCGTCATTCAGGACCCTGCACAGACCCCCTCCTCCCCCAGACACTGAGTCCTCTGCCATGCTGGGTACTGCACAGACAGCTCCCACCCCTGGGTTTAGTCCCCATCGCTCCAGGCCCTGCACAGGCTGGGATGGGAAACTGAGGCATGAGGGGGCCAAGTCTCCCAAGCGCCAGCCCATTGGGCCTCGCTGCCTCTCCCGTGTGCTGGTGAACGGGAACATGTGCCCGGCCCCCAGTAAGACTGCGGTGCTCCAGCAGGGCTCCGGGAGCCCCACGGCTGAAACCTGGGGCCCCGAGGCAGCTGGGAGCCACGTCCTAGAGTTTTTATGGGAACTTGCTTCGGAATGGGTGCGAGAGGCCTCCTGAGAG
>JANRFK010002741.1:5460949-5483159 GCA_030068395.1 Apalone spinifera | reverse complement strand
GGGATCAGGTTGCGGGGGCAGGATGGGTGAGGGAGGGGTTGCACTGTGGAGCATGGGGAGATGCAGGAGTTCAGGCTTGAGGGGGGGCTCATGGGGCTGAGAGGAGTGAGGCTGGAGCAGAGGGAAGATGTGATGGGGGCGATACAATTTTACTTTGCAGAAGCTTCACTTTCTTTTACTCCCCACTTCTTTGCCTCCCCCCCCAACTAGCTATTTGGTTGCAGTCTCATCCTCTCACCTTTTCTCCATCTGCCTCCCGACTCCCTCTCATACCGCCACCCCATCCCTTTCTTGCCGCCACACTCCCTTCCAGACCCTGCCCTCCTCATCCCGTTCTGCTTCCATATCCCACTCACTGTCAGCCCTGTCCTGCACATTGGGCCCCTCATTTTTGTTCCCACCCCAGAGTCTAAGGGGATCCACAAAATCCACTAACTCTGGAATCCCAGAAAAATAAATCTGGCTCATGGGAAGCTCTGAACTTCAGTCCTCCCTGTTACTTCCCCTCATTCCATGAGGGCTGGAGCACCAGAAAAGTGAGGTGTCTCAGTTGGGGGCCACATCAAGTGAGGGTTGGGGGGTTTTGGAGGAGTTTTTTTGCTTCTCACTTTTGTGGTCCCCAATTGATTTTTCTGTGGGTCAGCGACCCCCAATCCAAAAAAGCTTCCCACCCCTGCCGTAAATAAAGAAAATATTGAAACTTTTTGTGTTGGACATAATATTTTACTTTATTTAAAATCAAGTTTGATAAACTAACATGAGAATATTAAAACACATAATCTGTTTAATAATTTAAATTAAACAGTTCTTCCCAGCTGCAGCACTAGCAAAATGGCTCAGGAGTAATTATGTAATTAACAGTGAGTTTCCATTAGCAACTGGTAGTCCATGGAAAGCTTTGCATTGAGTCAGGTGGTCCATGGGGCCCAGAGAGCCCCTTCCCCACTCCCAGGAGAGCAGCATGGCACACGGTAGGAGGGTTAAATCTTGGCATACCACTTTGGAAAGGCTGCTGACCCCTGCTCTAGCAAGAAGTTCCATAGGTTGACTATGGGTTGTGTGAAGAAACACCTCCTTTTGTTTTCTTAAACCTATTGCCTGATCATTTCATTTGTGTTCTGAGAAGGAGTACATAACACTTCCTATAACCGTGCCTTCTGGGTGTGTGACGGCGCGTTTGGGTTCTCTTGTCTCCTGCACCCCCGTAATGGCATGAACAGACTCCACCAGCTGGTAGAATAGAGGGAGTTTATTGCTTCTCCAGGATACAGCACAGCATAGATGCAATCAAATTACAGGGCCAGGCAAGGGATGCCTCAGCCCCCCTTGAGATGGGGTGGGGGGACTGGCCCCTCAAATTCCAGCCCCTAGCTCGGCTGCTTCCTCCATGATACCCAGACAGAAACTAAACTCCTTCACTTCCCGCCCTGCCCCCATCCAGGGCTCTCCTCCCCTTCTTCCCATTGTTCCGCTCCCTGGGAGATACCTGTCTGATGAGTTTGAAGCCCCCTTTGCATAATGACTCATCCTCTGCCCTGCTGGGCCGTGCTGCAGCCAGTAGCCAGTAGAGGTCACTCACACTATGTCACAGGGTGACAAACAGATTCAGGGCAAACTTCTGAGAAATAGGGTAGAGACACCCCCAAAACTGGTGATTATTCTCTCATAAAAAATATCAAACCAGCCCCAAAAGTAAACTTGTTTCACCATATTGGCTAAAAAGAAATCAGAAAAGCAGTTTCCTAATGCATGCAGTCCTGAATTTAACATTCAGGGCATGTCAACATAGTAGGGCTAAATCTGAAATAATCTGTGTAACTTGAGCTACATCAATTGTGTAGTGTAGAAACATTTCATATTTAGCTAGAAGCCATTCTGTATAACAAAAGCTATTTCAGTTTCTTGTGTCCGCATGTATACTAGAGGGAGTGAACTGGCCTTCACTGAGGTGGGGAGAGCCCAGACAGATGCGCTGTTGGAATGTGTTAATGAACTATTTTGAGCTATAGCTCGAACTCCCTAAAACAACCTGTTTCTTTCTCTGCTGATAATAATTCCTTTTTGAAGTTCGCTTTGATTTCTTGCCCTGACGTCAGACTTGTTTGGTTAAGGGTATAAAATACTAGGATTGATTGTATTAAGCAGCCTCATTGAGCCCAGCTCTGATTGGGATCACATTTGGCTCACTTAGTTTTATTGGCCAATAAAAGCAATCTGTTTAGCCGCGTAAAATGAGTGAAGTCTTTACTTCAACAGTAGCTTACGTAGAAATAACTTATTTTGGCTTTTAGTGCTGTCTACACATCAGTAAGTTCGAGAGAGAGCACTCTTCCTCCAATCTCCCTTACTCCTTGTAAAATGAGGGTTACAGGAGTTGGAGTAAGAAGAGAAGTTCTCCAGCTCGACATTATTTCGACATTATTTTGAAACAACTGCTTCTGTGTAGACGCAGACTATGTTATTTTGGAATAATGTCCGTTATTCTAAAATAACGCTGCTGTGTAGATGTACTCCCAGACACTATACTTAAAGATGGATGGTTTTTTTTAAAACCAGTTTAATCAAACAAGGGTTCTCATGATCCCAAAGGACCTACCACATACCAAGGTCGGAAAAGGTGCATTTACACAGCAGCATTTAACTTGAAATAAGCTAAGCAAATTGAGCTATGTCAATTGCATAGCTTATTTCAAAATAGCATATTTTGCAATTGGGAGCATCTACACAGCACTTATTTCTAAGTAGAGCACTCTTCCTCTAACTTCCCTTATTCCTCATACAATGAGGGTTACAGGTGTCAGAGTAAGAAGTCCTCCAGCTTGACAGTATTTCAACATTATTTCAGAGTAACTGCCTGCTGTGTATTTGTGGAGTAAGAAAGAAAGAATTAGTTAAAGGGATCAAATACACATACAGTAGTTGCAAAGTTCTTGTAGCAATGATGGAATCAACTGCTGGCTTAAGCCAAGTTTCTAGGTGCTTCCAACCTCTTGGCTAGAATGCTCCCATTAATATAAGCCCACAGTCAAGAGCTTTGAACAGGAAAGAGGCCAAAGGGAGATGATTCCAGCACCTTCCATAACTTCTTCCACATGGAGGGAAATCCGTTGTTTCAAACAGCCTCAGCACAGCTATTTGAAAATCACAGTGGAAAATCACAGGTGAGAAGAATCATATTGGCAAGTCCCATATCCATTCCATTTAGCTTAGTCACAGCAGTGGCCTTTACCTATATTTCAACTGGAATGTACACAGGGAAGTCCACTCAGCTTAGATGGACATCTTCCATTGGAAGGTTAAGTGTTCTTTTGATCAGCCACTTGAATTGAATAGTCCCTCTGAGATGTGCAGCCTAAATACCTTGTGGATGTTACCACAAGAGCCAATGTATTTGAAATTCAGGAAGCCAATACTCAGAACTTCAAATACAAAAATGACACATGCATACAAATAGCATAATTATACTTAGCAAACCATAGCCTTTCTATTGACACTTGCAGCTAGAGATGTGAAAGTGTAACTGTTTATACGGTTAACCAATGAGCTTGGGCTCATTGGTTAACATGCATAGTTACATGCAGCCCTCCCCTGCACTGCTCCTCTGTATCAGAGGCAGCAGCGTGGGGAGAGGGGCAGGTGGGAGCCAGTATGCACAAGGAGCTGGCTTCAGTGTGGGTTCCCCACATGCATCAGCTCCCGCCTGCCCCCCCTTCTGTGTAACCGTTGAATATTTCATGAATGTTACATCAATGTTTACATGAATGTTACACAATTACATAATTAAACACATTTTAACATCCCTAGTTGTAGCAACAATAATCTACATTCTACGTAGTCCTCTTTTAATCAGAATCATAGAATACTAGGACTGGAAGGGACCTCGAGAGGTCATCGAGTCCAGTTCCCTGCCCTCATGGCAAGACCAAATACTGTCTAGACCATCCCTGATAGACATCAGATAACGTCACACTTCCTTATTTACTTTCTCCTTGCAAGTCACGATTTTATATACCTCTATTATATCCCCCAGTCATCTCTCGTCCAAGCTGAAAAGTCTCAATCTTTTTAATCTTTCCACATATATTTTATACCCCTAATAATTTTTGTTGCCCTTCTCTGTGTCTTTTCCATTTCTCCTGGGTTTTTTTTGAGGTGGGGACACGGTTTTCAAGGTGTGAGCATACCATGGATTTATATAGAGGCAATATGATATTTTCTGCCTTATCTATCCTTTTCCTAATGATTCCCAACATTCTATTCACTTTTGTGATTGCTGCTGCACTTTGAGTGTATGTTTTTAGAGAACTGTCCACAATGACCCTAAAATCTCATTCTTGCAAGATAACAGCTAATTTAGACCCTATCATTTTGTATGTCTAGTGGGCATTATGTTTTCCAACCTGCATTACTTTACAAAGATCAATATTGAATTTCATCTACCATTTTGATGTGTAGTTACCCAGTTTTATGGGATTCCTTTGTAACTCTTTGGAATCTGTCTGGGACTTAACTGCTTTGAGCAGTTTTATATCATTTGCAAACTTTGTCACTTGTTTGCTGCTTTTTCCAGATCATATATGTTGAACAGTCCCAGTCCAAGCCCCTGGGGACACTCACTATTTACATCTCTCATTTCAGAAAACTGACCATTTATTCCTACCCTTTGTTTCCTATCTTTTAACTTGTACCTGATCTATGAGAGGACCTTCACCGAACCATCTTGTTAGTCTTTAAAGTGCTGCACAGTCCTCTCTTTTGTTTCAGCAAGATCAGATTAACACGGCTACATCTCTGTTACAAGAATTTAGTGAGGGAACTTGTTAAAGGTTTTCAGAAAATCTGAGTACATTATATTCACTGGAACACCCTTGTCCACATGCATGATGACACCCTCAAAGAATTTTGCTAGATTGGTGAGGCATGATTTCCCTTTATAGAAATTATTTTGATGATCCCCCTCAACAAATCATGTTCATCGATGCATCTGACAGTTCTGTTTTTTTGTATAGTTTCAACCAATTTGCCTGGTCCTGAAGTCAGGTTTACTGGCATATCATTACCAGAATTGCCACTGGGGCCTGTTTTAAAAACTGGTGTTAAATTAGCTATTCTCTGATCATCTTGTGCAGAAGCAGATTTAAACAATAGACTATATACCATTAATAGTTCTGCAATTTCACATTTGAGCTTTTGGTACTCTTTGGTGAATGTTGTCTGATCCTGGTGACTTATTACTGTTTAGATTATTAATTTGTTTCAAAACAAATTACCTCTCTAATGACACCTCATTCTGGAACAGTTCCTCAGATTCTTCCCTGAAAATGAATGGTCAGGTTTGAGAATATACCTCTCGTCCTCAGTTATGAAGTCCGAAGCAAAGAATTCATTTAGTTTCTCCACAATGGCGTGATTGTCCTTGAGTATTCTAGCATCTCGATTATCCAGTGGCCACAATGGTTGTTTAGCAGGCTTCCTGCTTCTGATGTTCTTGACAATATTTTGCTATTTCTTTTGAATCTTTGGCTAAGCTATTCTTCAATGTCTTTTATGGCCTTTCTATTATATTTTTACACTTCCCTTGCCTGAGTTAATACTCTTTTTTATTTTACTCACTAGGCTTTACCTTCCACTTTTTAAGGTATGCCTTTTTGCCTCTGTCGTCTTCTTTTACTTCGTTGTTTAGCCACAATGGCACTTTTTTGGTTCTCTTATTATGATTTCAATTTGGGTACACATTTAAGTTGTGCCTTATGTTGTCTTCAAAAAATTCTATGCAGCTTGTCGAGAGTTCACTTTTGGCACTGTTCCCTTTTATTTCTGTTTACCAGACTTTGTCATTTTTGCATAGTTCTGCTTTCAGAAAATAAATGCTGAGATGGACTGCTGTGGCTTTCCTCCCTCCCTAAAGATGTTAAATTTAAATATATTATGGGCACTGTTACCAGTGGTTCAGCTATATTCACCTCTTGGACCTCATCCTGGCTCTATTTAGGACTAAATCAGGATTTTCGTCCAATTTTGTGGGTTAGAACTAGCTGTCCCAAGAAGCAGTTATTTAAAGTGTCAAGAAACTTTATCTCTGCATTCCCATACTGAGGTGACATGCACCCAGTCAATATGGCATTAGTTGAAATCCCCAATTATTATGCATTTTGTATTGTAATAGCCTCTCCCTAAACATTTCATAGAATCATAGGGTTGGAAGAGGTCTCAGGAGGTTGACAAGTCCAGTGCCCTGCAAAAAGCAAGACCAATCCCAACTAAATCATCCCAGCCAGGGCCTTGTCAATCTGGGATTTAAAAACCTCTAAGGATGGAGATTCCAACACCTCCATAGATAATCCATTTCAGTGCTTCACCACCTACCTTTTAAAATAGTTTTTCCTAATATCCAACCTAGATCTTTCCCACTATAACTTGAGACTGTTGCTCCTTGTTCTGTCATCTGTCATCACTGAGAACAGCTTCTCTCCATCCTCATTGGAACCCCCCCTTCAACTAGTTGGAAGTCTCTGTCAAATCCCCCCTCACTCTTCTGTAGACTAAATAAGCCCAAATCCCTCAGCCTCTCCTCATAAATCATGTGCTTCAGCCCCCTCATTATTTTTGTTGCCCTCTGCTGGACTTTCTCCAATGAGTCCACATCCTTTCTGTAATGGGGGGTCCAAGTTTGGATGCAGTACTCCAGATGTGGCCTCACCAGTGCTGAATAAAGGGAAATAATCGCTTTCCTAGATCTGCTGGCGATGCTCCCGCTAATACACCCCAATATGCCATTAGAATAATAGAACACTAAAACTCGAAGGGACCTTGAGAAGTCAGCAAGTCCAGTCCCCTGCCCTCATGGCAGGACCAAGCACTGTCTAGATCAGTGTTTCCCAATTTTATTTGGCCAGAGAACCCTTTTAAACTAGAAATAATTTTGCGGAACCCCCAATAACAGTCTAATATATGGAGCTGAAAAAGTAGACCACAAATGAGTAAGGATAATAATAAACAAATATTAAACAAAGTCATGAGATCAACATTTAGTTTAATTTCATATATTTAAAAACAAAAATCACACAATATTAATTTTTTTTAAAATAATGAAACGTTATTGTAATGGAATTTTCTCGCGGAACCCTTATTTTCACTTCGTGGAATCCCGGGGTTCCATGCAACACCATTTGGGAAACACTGGTCTAGATAATTCCTGACAGATGTCTGTCTAACCTGCTCTTAAATATCTCCATAGTAATCATTCAAGATTTGTACTTCATTTGATTCTGTGCTTTCTTTCACAAATAGTGCCACTCCCCTCGCCCCTCAGCATGACCTTCCGGTAAATTTTGTACCGTGGTATTACAGTGTCCCATTGATTATCCTTATTCCATCAAGTTTCTGTGATGCCTATTATATCAATATCCTCATTCAGTATGAGGCACTCTAGCCCCAGGCGTTTTCAAAGTTGGGTCATGGGCCTGCCTGGGTAAGCTGCTGGTGGGCCATGAGACACTTTGTTTAAGTAAGAATCTATAGGCACGGAGCCTTGCAGCTCCCCTTGACTGCATTTTGTCATTTACAGGCTGAGGGAGATGCAGGAACTGGCAGCTTGGTCATAACAATCTTGCAGTCCACTGAGAAGAAGGGAGATTAGAGAGGCTATAAAAATAAAAAACTCAGTAATGGTTGATTTCAACTAGCCCCATATTGATTGGATACATGTCTCCACAGGATGTAGAGATGAAGTTTCTTGACACTTTGAAGGACTGCTTCTTAGAGAAGCTGGTTCTGGAACAAGAAGAGAGGCAATACTTGATTTAGTCCTAAGTGCAGCACAGGATCTGGTCCAAGAGGTGACTGTAGCTGGATGGCTTGGAAATAGTGACCATAATATGATTAAATCTAACATTCCTTTGGTGGGGAAAAAACACCATAGCAGCCCAACACTGTTGCAAAAAAAAAAAAAAAATTCCAACATGATTCTAGGATGCATTAACAGGTGTGTTGTGAGCAAGACACGAGAAGTCATTCTTCCCCTCTACTCTGCGCTGATTAGGCCTCAGTTGGAGTTTTGTGTTCAGTTCTGGGCACCACATTTCAAGAAAATTGGAGAAGGTCCAGAGAAGAGCAACAAGAATGATTAAAGCTCTAGAGAACATGACCTATGAAGGAAGACTGAAAGAATTGGGCTTGTTTAGTTTGGAAAAGAGAAGATTGAGAGGGGACATGATAGCGGTTTTCAGGTATCTAAAAGGGTGTCACAAGGAGGAGGGAGAAAACTTGTTCTTCCTGGCCTCTGAAGATAGAACAAGAAGCAATGGGCTTAAACTGCAGCAAGGGAGGTTTAGGTTGGACATTAGGAAAAAGTTCCTAACTGTCAGGGTGGTTAAACATTGGAATAAGTTGCCTTGGGTGCTTGTGGAATCTCCATCTCTGGAGATATTTAAGAGGAGGTTAGATAAATGTCTATCAGGGATGGTCTAGACAGTACTGGGTCCTGCCATGAGGGCATGGGACTGGACTTGATGACCGCTTGAGGTCCCTTATAGTTCTAGTATTTTATGATTCTAACACTGTGGCATTTAATTTCAGAAAGGGAAACTACACAAAAATGTGGTAAGTTAAACATAAATGAAAAGTTGCCGTGTCAAAAACTGGAAAGTTTTTAAAAACACCATAATAGAGGCTCAACTTAAATATCTACCCCAAATTAAAAAACACAGTAAGAAAACCAAATAGTGCCACCATGGCTTAACAATCAAGTAAAAGAAGTGGTGAGAGGCAAAAGCATACTTTAAAAAGTGGAAGTTAAAGCCTAGTGAGGAAGGTAGAAAGGAGGATAAACTCTGTCAAATGAAGTCTAAAAATGTAATTATGAATGCTAAAATGGTATTTGAAGAACAGCTAGCCAAAAACTCAAAAAGCAATATTAATTTTTTAAGTCCATCAGAAGCAGGAATCCTGCTAAACGGTCAATGGGGCCACTGGATGTGTTAGGGAGAGTCCCACACCTGAGCCATTCTTTTTAGATGACAAATCTAAGAAATTATCCCAGATTGAGGTGCCATTATAAGAGGTTTTGGAACAAATTGATAAACTAAACAGTAACAAGTTACCAGGGCCAGATGGCATTCACCCAAGAGTTCAGAAAGAACTCAAATGTGAAATTATAGAACTACTAACTGTGGTTTGTAACCTATCCTTTAAACCAACTTCTGTATCAAATGACTGGAAGATAGCTAATGTGACTCCAATCTTTAAAAAGGGCTCTTGAGGTGAGCCTCATAATTGCAAACCAGAAAGGTCAGTGTCAGTACTGGGCAAATAGTTGAAATATATAGATGAACATAATTTGTTGGAGAAAAGTCAATATGGTTTCTGTAAAGGGAAATCATGCCTCACTAATCTCCTCCAATTCTTTGAGGGGTCAACAAGCATATGGATAAAGTGGATCCAGTAGACATAACTTAGATTTCCAGAAATCCTTTGACAAGGTCCCTCACCAAAGGCTCTTAAGTAAATTAAGCTGTCATGGATTAAGAGGGAAGGTTCTCTCATGGGTTGATAACTGGTTAAAAGATAAGAAACAAAGAAATAAATGGTCTGTTTTCAGAATGGAGAGCAGGAACTAGTGGTGTCACCCAGGGGTCCGTACTGGGACCAATCCTATTCAACATATTTGTAAATGAATTGGAGAAAGGGATAAACAGGTGGCAAAATTTGAAGATGATGCTAAACTGCTCAAGAAAGTGAATGCCAAAGCAGACTGTGAAGAGCTTCAAAAGGATCTCACAAAATTAGGTGACTTGGCAACAAAATGGCAAATGAATTTTAATATTGATAAATACAAAATAATGCACATTGGAAAATGCAATCCCAAAGATAGTACAAAATGATGGGGACTAAATTAGCTGTTACTAGTTAAGAACGAGATCTTGGAGTCATTGTGAATAGTTGTCTGAAATATCCACTTAATGTGAAGCAGCAGTCAAAAAAGCAAATTGAATGTTAGGAATAATTTAAAAAGGAATAGAGAATAAAACAGAGAGGATCTTATTGCCTGTATATAAAACCATAGTACACCCACATCTTGAACACTACGTGCAGATGTGGTCGCTTCATTAAAAAAAAATACCTTGGCATTGGAAAAAATTCAAAGAGCAACAAAATTATTAGGAGTTTGGAACAGCTACTATATGAAGAGAGATTAAAAAGACTGAGACTTTTCAGCTTAGAAGAGAGGAAACTAAGGGAGAATATGAGAGGTCTATAAAATCATGACTGATGTGGAGAAAGTGAATAAGGAAAAGTTATTTATTTGTTCCCATAGCACAGGGATCACCAAATGAAATTGAGAGAGCAGCCTTAAAACAAACAGAAGTATTTCTTCACATAATACACAGTTAACCTATAGAACTCCTTGCCAGAGAAATTATGAAGACCGGGACTTTAACAGGGTTTAAAAAAGAACTAGATACATTCATGGAGAACAGGTCTATCACTGGCTATTAGCCAGGATGGATAGGAATGGTGTCCCTAGACTCTGTTTGACTGAGGCTGGAAATGGATGACAGGAGAAGGATCACTGGATGGTTACCTGTTCTGTTCCCTCCCTCTGGGGCATCTGGCATTGGCCACTGTCGGCAGACAGGATACTGGGCTAGGTGGACCTTTGGTGTGACCCAGTCTGGCTGATCTTATGTTCTTATGAAAGGGGTCCACTAATGTGGCCCATTCTCTAGCATTGGTTGCCCATTGCTCGTCTATTTCCATCACTCTGTTTCCATCCCTCAGATGCTCAGTAGCTGACTACAATATTGCTTGTAAATGTTATCCTGAAATGTAATTAACCAGCTGAGGCCCCCATGTGCCCAATTTGGAAATGAGGCCTTTGGGGACTTCAGTGGCAGGCACTTCATCAGCCTTGCTGGGGACTGGAGCAGCCGGGGTGAGGCTGATTAAAATCTTAGTTCCAGGGCTAGGGAACCTGTTTTGTGTTGGGGGTTGCTGACCCACAGAAAAATTGGGAGGGGGTGGGGGGTGGGAGGGAGCACACAAGGGAGAAGCAAGAAAAAAAGACACCTAACCCTAACTGATGTGGCCCCGACTGAGAAGGAGAAGAACGCTCCCCACATTCACCTTGTACATCAGAGCCTGGCGGGCCTAAGCTAGTAGATTTTGTGTGCTCAAGCCCCTCAGGAAAATGGCGACGGGGGAGGCTGAAGCACCAGTGCAGACTTCCCAATACTGTGTGAGGAGCCCTGAGCCTCCGGGGCTGGATCCAGGTAAGCTGGGGGGCTCCATCCAGCCCCCAGGTCTTAGGTTCCCCATGCCTGCCTTAGTGGCTGGTAATGATCCCTTCAGTTCTCCCTGCCCTGCCTCCTCTATTGGAGCTGGAGGGGAGACTGGCACAAGTGCTAGTTTCACAGCCACGCCTCCTCCCCCCCCCCACTGGTGCCTGCCATTCCTTGGGGCCATGCAGTCAGTGTTGGTACAAAAGATCCAAGTGGGTCTGAGTGGGTCCAAGGCTCAGACCAGCAGGGCATACAGCAAATGGCACCATTGCTATTTCCTGATCACTGATGGGAAGGGGAAGCAGGTTCTCCCCAACCTGATTTTGGAGGTAAGGGCCTATTAAAATCTTCTCTGTTCTGGGTTACTTTTCTGATACAGCAGAGGAGAACATGTGTGGCTGCTGGATAGAATGTTCTCCCCCAACAGCTCTTCTCCCCTCCCCCCACTGCAACTTCCAGTAAAACAAGAAAAACACATAGGCAATGAAATCCTCAACAGAAAAGAAAGAAAAATTTCAACCAGCTACCAAAACATGCCTTTAGTGTCTCATCCTGCATCACTTGCTGCTGGCTTTGCTCTGAACCCTCAGGAACGCCAGCCTTTCATTAGCCGTGTGCACTCAGCCCTTCACCAAATTTCTCTGCCCACAAAACTTGCTGTGACATTACTGGACTCTAATATGAACATGCAAAACATTGTTGCAACCACTGTTACATGTTTGCACCAAATCTAGTGCAAAGTGGGCCAGGGGAAATGTTTATCAAAAGCTGCTGATTGGCTGATTCTGGCTATACGGTTCATATATCATTTTTGTATCTGAAGTTATGAATGGTGGCACTGTGCTTTTATTTCAAATGTTTGCTTCTGGAGGCTTGGCCAACCTAGTGTGAAAGGGTTGCTGGTTAACTGGATTGCCATTCTTCACTGACAGTGCACCTCGAGTGGGGCCAATCCACATCTGAGGAGCTTTGCTGTGAATGTTCAGACCAGCATGTAAGCAGTGGATGCTACGGAGTAATGCATGGACAGGTGACTTCCTCATGTGACAAACTCCCTCTGGGACTGCTTTTCACACAAGATGAACAATGGACTTCCCTCCATCTGGGCAAGGATATAAAGCGGGTCCTGGGGTTCCTCCATTTCTGTCTTCATTCCAGCTCATCACTTTTGGAGCATCTTTGCTATGAACTAAGCCCATAAGGACTGATGCCCCATCCTAATAGAGGATGAGTTCCAGAGACTTATAAGACAGCAGATTAATCCATCTCTGCTACAAGCCTGCACCAAGAACATTACATTTGGTGTATGTAATTTGATTCCTTTAACAATTTTACTCACAACCTTTTCTTTCTTTCTTTTATTAATAATCCTTTAGATTTTAAAGGACTGGCCCTGTGTGCTCTTTTGGATAAGAGCTGAGGTAAAAATTGACCTGGGAATGTGGCTAGTCTTTGGGATTGGGAGAACCTGTTTGGATTTGGTAACCTCTCACCTGTGTAGGGAGTGGCATTGAGGGTGGCACAGGAGAAGCTGGAGTGTCTGCTCTAAGAGGGTTGTTTGTGTGATTTCTTGCTAGCCAGTGAGGCAAGCAGAAGTGTTCCTCGTGACTGGTTTGGTGCCTTATAATGGAAGACACCCCCCTGCCCCAGTGTTGGGTTGTAAATAGCTTTGTCTCTAAGCAATTTGCACTGAATTGACCCTTTCAGCGGTGCCCCCAGAAATCCCATTATGTTACGTCCACTACTGCACCAAACAGCCACCAGCACCGGGGAAGAACTGAGCTGGCCAGGGGAGCAGAGCTCAGGACACAGGGAGCAGTTGGTGGTATATGGGCATGTCAGCCATGGGTAAGCAGGGAGCCTTGCTAGCTTTTGTGTTTGGGCGTTGCCTCCCTCCTTGGCTTGGTGGTCTGGATTGGTAGTCTGGTTCCAGCAGCCTCTGCACAGAGCTCCATTTCCTTAATGTAGACGTAGGGTCACTTCTGACTACATTCCTTATTCTTGATAAATTCTCCGTTTCGAGTCCATGGGCTAGTTTGGGGCTTAACTCCATCCCAGAGCAGGTGGCAGCTCATAATATAAGGCTCGACCTGGCTATATCTACAGTTCTGCTCTGTAACTGGTGTTATGTCGTGAGGAGTTTTACAGTATAGGAAGAAATCAGTGGAAATGCAGAGAGCTTGAGTAGTTGCAAGTGTCCCTTTTATTGCATAGCACAGAACTAACTAGAACAAGCCCAGAGTAGTTGGGCTGACCCCAGTTACTATAACAACAAGATCTATATCTACAACCCAATACACAACAATTGGGCTGCGTCTAGACTGGCTGCTTGAATTTGCGCAAGAGCACTGACTTTGTAATGTACAAAATTACATTTTATACATTTTGTAATGTACAAAATCAATGCTTCTTGGGCAAATACTTTCACGTTCCCGCTCAGGGATAAGCCCTCTTGCGCAAGAATACTTGTGCAAGAGGGCCAGTGTAGACAGGCACCTTAATTTTTTTGCGCAAGAAAGTCCGATGGCTAAAATGGCCATCGGAGCTTTCTTGCGCAAAATCGCGTCTATACTGGCCACGGATGCTTTTGCGCAAAAACACTTTTTGTGGAAAAGCATCTGTGCCAATCTAGACGCTCTTATGCAGAAATACTTTTAACAGAAAAACTTTTCTGTTAAAATTATTTCCACAAAATCATGCCAGTCTAGATGCAGCCCTGGTGTTCCTGAATCCGACCCTTAGGGACATCTACTCAGAGCAGCTTTGCCAACTCTCACTCAGGCAGGCACAGCTGAGCTCACACTTGTCTTCAATAAGACACTTGAGCAAGGAAGCTTTGGAGAATTCAGTCTTTGTTGGCAGGACAATATAATGAGGCCCCAATGAATGACCCACTGTGCATGCTATCATAGATTTTGTTGGCCAATAGCAAACAGGAGAGCAAAGAAATTTGTTTAGCCACTGGGAATGTGTTGTTCAGAAGCTGACAGAGGAGGAAAAAAAGCAGGTGAACAATATCCGACTGCTCACCACAATCCAAACAGGACAGAACTAATCACCAGGAAAACATCTATGACAGGGGAATTCATTGAACAGAAACAGAGTTTATAAAGTTTGTGCAGTGGTTTTTATCGATGGAAGGTTGATCTATAATTGAAGAAGCATGTTTGTTACACTGATCAGACCAGAGCTGTTCCTTTAGGAGGGGGCCACAAGAAAAGAAGACCTGGTAAGACCTACACCCGAGAGTGTTAATAGGAGAAGTAGCTTGAGTGTGTTTCTTTGTCTCTTTTCCCCATGAGCTTACAGATACCTGGATGGGAGGAAAGGAGAGCCCCAAGGGCTCAGGAATCACTCCCTTTAAGACTGTGCTTTATGGGACCACTGACAAGGGCCATATGTCAAGAATCAGGGTCAGGCAGAGACTGTCTCCAGGCAACCTAATGAGCACAGCCAGCCTGTACCAAAGTGCCTGATGGGTGCAAAGCCTCAGCAGACTGGCTCTTAAGCCCCGCAGCAACACTTCAGTAGCTGTTCAAAGCTTTTATCCATTGCTATGATAGCTCCAGCATTGATTCTGCCCTGCTCCTGCCTTGCCTCACACCAAGTAATCTGGTTCTGACCCTCAGCTCCAATTCCTCACCTCTGGCTTTGGCTCTGACCTTTGGCTTTGCATCTAGTTCTGACCCTAATATGGACCCTGGACTCCCACTCCTGGCTCCTGCTCCTGTCTCTGATCTTGGCTGCTGGCATTTTGTCTCTAGCTGTAACCCTTGGCTCTGGTTCTTGGCTACCAGCTCCCGGTCTGCCCTCTAGACCTAGCCGCCCATGTCCCATTCTCTGACACCCTCAAGCATGGATAGTCCATAACCACCTGTTTTATCTCCTTTATCAGAGAGATCATCTATGTTAAACCTGTTACTACAACACCACTTGGAACATGACTGATGGTCTGTCTGCATCTCCAAGATGATAGTTGCAGATAAGGGCTGAAACTTGGACAACATCATCTCTTGTCTATACTTATGTGGAAATCAACTCTCTGGTGATCTGTCTTCCAAGATTCAATTTGGTGGGTCTAACAAGGACCACTAATATGAATGCAGATGGCACCCCCATTGACTGCGGTATTCCACAAGGTCACAAGAAATAAGGGAAGTTGTTGGGACAATTTCTCCACTTTGACCTCCTGCAATGAGGACTCCACCAAAATGTGTTTTAAGGCACATTGACTCCAGTTATGCGTTTCTCATAGCTGGAGTTGCATATCTTAAATTGAATTTCTGGTGTAGAGTAGACCTGGCCCCGTGAATAAGTAGACACACTGTAATCTGGAGAAAGATCTGCTTTCCTGTTTGTTTCTTGTTCAGAAGAGCCTCTTCTGAGAAAATGACAGGAGATTATTGCTACACCACCTTAGATGACTTGTGAAAGGAAGATTTAATAAGAATCCCAGCCCACTAAAATCTCTGACTGGTATTTTAGCAACCAGCCACTCAGTGTGGCTCGTCTTAAGTTTTCCTGAATGCAGGATTGAAAGGGTTAATTGTGACTAGGGATATTAACTATCAATTCATTTACCAGACAAGTAGTCAATGAAATTTCCGTCGGCTACTCGACTAGTCGATAGGCACTTCTGTGTTCCACCTTTGAAATGTAGAAGAGCCCCAGCGGAGGTGCTTGTGCATTTCAATGTTGGAATGCTGCCTGGAGCCCAGGACCAGCAGGAAGTCACACTGACTCCAGGCTCCATGTGGGCACTTCTGCTTTGAAATGGACTAGAGCCCCAGTGGAGGCTCTTGTACATTTCAAAGTGGAAGCATTCACATGGAGCCTGGGATCAGTGAGGGACTCAGAGTTCCATGCTGGCCCCAGGTTCCATGCTGCGCTTCCTCTTTGAAATGCACAAGAGAACCCGGTAGGGACTCTTGTACATTTCAAAGCTGGCACTGAGCCTGGGGTCAGCTGGGGAGTCCCCAGCTGATCCTGGGCTCCAAGCAGCACTGTCGCATTGAAATGCTGTGTGGAGGTGAAGCCCCACTGAGCCCAGGGTCAGCTGGGGAGTCCCCAGCTGATTCCGGGCTCCCCCTGTCATTTAAAAGTGGCAGCGCCGCTTGGAGCCCAGGATCAGCTGGGGACTCCTCAGCTGACCCCACAAGCAGTTTAAAAGGGGCAGCCCCACAGCAGCCTGGGTTCCATGTGGCGCTGCTGCTTTGAAGTACCTCATCTTTCCCCCCCTGTTGCTGCCTCTATCTGGTAGAGGCAGCAAGGTGTGGGGAAGCAACTAGTCAGCTATCCAATAAGCATTTGCTTGTTAATCCTTAACATTCCTAATTATGACCAGATACATAGCACCAGTTAATATTAACGTGAGGGAAGGAACAGTGGCCAGAATAGGGAAATGACATACAAACTAGCAAAGAATATTTTTAGCTAAGTTAGATCTATGCAACTATGAAATTCACACTAGAGTACTTAAGAAGCTAGCTGAAGCAACCTCTGAACTGTTGGTGATTACCTCCAGATCTCTTGGAGGATAGGCAAAGTTCCTAATGTTGCCTGATTTAAGATTGCTTATAAATTTTGTTACCACCTTTAGAGTTGATAGGTTTTTTGTTTTAAGACTAGGCTTAATATTTAATTATTTTCTTGTTGAGAACTCTGATGTGCACAGTTGCAACTCTTACAACTGTGAGTTGCAACTGTGCACACTGTAGGAACTTTTGTATATTTATAAATATAATTTATTAATACATTTAGCACAGATACAAACAAGATAGGGAATGCAAATTTATATTTTTATATCACATACTTGCATCATTTGTTTTTAGAACAACTGAGGTGTTAGCCATTATCTTTCTCATCACCTTCACCTTTCTCATCATTACCAGTGGGCTTATACCTATTAGATTTGTATTTTAGAATAATGAAAATAATTTTAATAATTCCTGATTTATAATCCATTTTTAATTCAACATTTACACCAGGGATTTTAAAAAATTTATTACCCTTTAAATTAATTATGGAATAGCTTGTTTTGCTTTATTTATATTCTTATTAATTTTATTAGGGTTTTTATGAGCTAACAATTATATATTGCTTTGTTTTCCATCAAAGTCAGATATTTTGGAATAAAACAAATTTGGATTTCTGACAGGACACTTCAAGGTACACATGTTGGTATATATCTATAGGCAAGCAAACAGGATAGTTCTATATTCTACACTAACAAGGACAAACAGTGCCTGTCTTCCAAAAAAAAAAAAAAAAGGGGGCAAAACTGGGGAATTATAGACCAGACAGCCTAACTCAGTTCCCAGAAAGATACTGGAACCAATGATTAAATTACCAATTTATTTAACCTTAGAGGAAAATAAAGTGATAAGGAATAGCCTTTTGTCAAGATCAAATCATGCCATACAGATGCAATTTCCTTCATAGGCACGTAGGCTAGTAGATGGGGGAAAGAGGTATAGAATTTAATAAGTCTTTCAATACAGTCATAGAAACCATAGAATCATAGAGCTGGAAGAGACCTCAGAAGGTCATCAAGTCCAGCCCCCTGCCCAAAGCAGGACCAATCCCAACATGACATTTTCCTTCTTCAAATAAGGAAATGTGCTAGTTTCCTGTAGTCTATAAGGAGGGTGCAAAATTTGTCAGGGGGGTATAGAGACTCACTGGCTTGGCAGCAAAACTGCAATAAGAGTCTGAGGTTTCTGGTATACCACAAAGGAAATGTGAGTCTACAGTGTGAGGTTGTTGATAAGAGTCAGATGTACTCTGGGATGTATAGCCAGAGAAGGTTGGGTAGAGATGGCAGGTGATGCTATGCAGCGTCGGAGTACCATGTCCAGGTTTGAGCATTGAGCTGAAAGAAGGATGAGGACAAACTGTACAGATCCAAGAAGAGCAAGAGAAATGAGCAGAGGGTTGGAAAAGATGACCCGTGAGGAAAGGTTGCAAGAATTGGGCATGTTTTGTGCAGAGAAGAGAAGGCTGAGGGGAGACGTGATAACACTGCAAAAATGTAAAAGGTTGTTATAACAAGGACCATGATAAGTGGCACCCAGGTCCCCCAAGGGTAGGACAAGAAGGAACCGACGTAGTCAGTAGCAAGGCAGAAGCCAGTTAGATATCAGGAAGAACTTTCTTACTCTGAGGATGGTTCAGCAGAGGAACACGTGCTGAGGGGGTTGTGGAGTCCCTGTCAGTGCAGGCTTTAAGAACAGGTTGGGCACACACCTGCCACGGATGTTCTAGGTCTTCTTGGTCCTGCCTCTGCACCTGGAGGTGGATCGTTTGAGCTTCTCAGGTCCCTCGCAACTCTCCATTTCTGTGAATCTGTAAAATGGGGCTGGGCCAGCTGCACTGTGCTCAGTTTTCCCCATAGGGTCTCTCTGCTAAGTAATGGAGTATGGGGCTGGGAGATGAGGGAGGCAGCAGGAGGGAGGGCAGGGCAGGCTGGACAGTGTTTTGTCGTGCGCGGTACTCTAGGTTGATATGATCTGAAACAAGGACGTGAGTCACTTTGGCTTCCTGCCTAATTTCTCCAAAATCAGGAAGCTGCAAAGCTCAGAGCCCTCAGAGCTCAACCTCTCCTGAGAGTGTCGGAGCCACCATGGGAACCCGAGGGGACGTGCGTCCATTGGGTGAGTGGAACAAAGTCAATGGGCTGGACTCAGGGGTGGGGCCCGGAGAGCCCAGAGGGGTCCATGTGTCCATCTGAACGAGAGCTGGAAGGTGTGTGCTCCAGCTGGGGAAGACACAGCTGTGCTAGCTCTCGTCTAGCTGCGTCCTATACAGAGAACTATCCCCACAGCAGCGAGAGGGCCTAGCGAGAGGGCTCCAGCTGGGGAAGATACTCTGTAGCTCTCATCTAGCTCTTGTCCAGCTGTAGCTCTCGTCTAGCTGCATGCTACACAGAGAAGTGTCCCCACAGAGGGGGGAGGGGCTAGCTGCCCTGAGTGCCTACCTGTGGCCTTGGACAGGGATGTGGTCGGGGCAGGGAGCCTCTCCTGTTACTTGCCCAAACACGGCCACACTTCTGTTTCTTGTACGCCAGTTGGTCAGAGCAAGCCCAGGTATGTCTCCTAGAGCTCGAATTTATACTTACATTGGTGTGACAGGCAACTTCCTCTGCTCCCTCCCATGCTCAAGTTGCACTAATTGAGACTCCATCCAGACTTACTGAAACACCCTTAGATTTATGGGTCAGATTCCTGGGGCTGGCTGAGAGGGACTCACCATGGGTATGTCTACACTAACCCCGTAGTTCGAACTAGGGAGGCTAATGTAGGCATTCGAAGTAGCAAATCAAGCCCGGTATTTAAATATCCAGCGCTTGATTTGTATCTTCCCGGGCAGTCGCCATTTTTTGAAATTTACAAGTCCGAACTAACTGCCCATGTCTACATGTGGCTGGGACCCGGTAGTTCAAAATAAAGCCCTAGTTCGAGCTACCTGTTATTCCTCCTGGAATGAGGTTTAACAGGTAGTTTGAACTAGGGCTTTAATTTGAACTATCAGGTCCCTGCCCCATGTAGATGCGGGCAGTTAGTCTGGACTTGTAAATTTCAAAAATGGTGACCGGCTGGGAAGATGCAAATCAAGCGTGGGATATTTAAATTCCGGGCTTGATTTGCAACTTTGAGTGCCTACATTAGCCTCCCTAGTTCGAACTAGGGGGTTAGTGTAGACATACCCCATGAGATCAGGACCTGGATGGGTCTAAGATGCTTCCAGTCACTTTCACAACCACTGAATCCCGGGGGATAACTGCAGATCAGTCTGGTGCCTGCAAGCAGCCTAAAGCCTTCCCCGATTCCTCCTGAAGCATCCCTGGCCCAAGGGACCATTCGGTAGCTGGCAATAGTCAGAGCATAGAAGTATCTTGGCCCTACCACTCACCTCTGGGAAGCTGCTGCACTCAGGGATGGGGGAGGGAGGGCTGTAACACAACCAGTGCACAAGTAGCTGATTAATCTAGGTTTCTGTAGTGGCACAAAGCCAGGATTCCTAAATAATTACTATGGTAATAACAGTTATTAATGGAAGAATTAACTTAATTTGTTTATACTAGAATCACAGTAATCAAGCAAAATTTGGTCATGGACCGGGGCTAGGAGACATCTCTCTCTGTCTCTCTCTGTTGCTTATTTCTATTTGTATAAAATGTTAAGAAACATATTTATTTTTTATTTTTTTTCCAGTATTTCTCCTCATGATGCTAGTCCCCTCTGTGCCACCAGGGAGCATTCAAACGTCAATGGGTAAGTTCCCAGGTTGGCGGAAGAGAACGCAAAGCCGTGTGGGATGCGTTTGTGCCCATCTCAAGAGCCCCACGCAGAACGTGTCTCAGCTGTGAAGCTGATGCAGACTTGGCAGCTCTTGATGGGGCTCTGGGCTCTGTAGTGGGGACTGGAGTCATAGGATCTGGGTCACTAGAAACAGCTGAATTGGTGGGGGGGGGTTAAATTATTTCTGACGTGTTCACTGCTGTATGCTGGGCTAAGATCATATATCACATGCTCAATGGGTATGATTCACATTAGATACTTTAATATCGCTAGTATGTGCTTAATGTACATAACACTGTGTCGTGTGCACACTTCTAGCAGTTACACGGCCCAAACTGGCCTTTGTCTTTCTGTATGGGGGTGGGCAATAATTTTTGATGGGGGCCACTGTAAGAATTTAAATGGTCAAGGGCCAAACACTTCCATGATATTAATAGAGGAGATGCACTGTCTGGGATGGAGGCTGGGTGCAGAAGGGAGGTTGGGGTAAGGGATTGAGGTGTGGGAACTAGGAGGGAGTTTGGGTGAAAAAGGGAGTTGTGACCTTGGGTAGGGGACTGAGGAGCAGGAGGGGCTGCAGGATCTGGGAGGGGATCTGGGTGCAGGAGAGGATACTGACTGGATAAGTCACTCCCAGATATACTGAATTAAATTGCGCTCTGGCCCTCGAGCATAAGAAAGCAGCTAGCAATTTACAAACAGCCCCACAGTCAGGTGCAACACCTCCACTGGTGCACGGAGTCCGTTCAACATGCTCCCCAAGTTTACCTCATGCTAGCCTTTACAGACAAACCACAGATAAAATTTCTCACTCTCCCACAGCACTGTCACCATGAACTGAACATGGCAGTGGGCAGAGGAGTAGATTCTCATCTTGTCATTCATCCCCAATGGGATCAGTGGCTTCATGGCACTCCACCCAAAACCATCTCTTTCAACAACCACCATGATTTCTGTGGCTTAACCAATCACGGCCGTATCCACCACAACACCTTCAACCTCAGTGGCCTTTCTGGGAGCCATGGCACAAGTATTGCTCCCACTCCTCCCATCACCATCACTCACGAGATACAACAGCCTCTATACCACCGCATACAGCTACACGTTCTCTGGCTATCATGGTTCATTTGTCACCGTATTGTTTCCCTTCGGTAGTAACCCAGGCAGATTCAGCACATGATGATAACTTACCTCACTCCGACTCAGAGAGCTCTTCACAGGCTTCTCAGTCTTCCGCTGGTCTAGACAAGGCAGTTTTCCAGGTATCGCCCTGTCCACTGGCAGATGACATGAAATAGTTCCAAGAATTATTCAAACGAGTGGCTCAATCTCAACACATCACACTCCAAGAAATGCAAGATAAACAATACAAATTACTTACCATACTACAACCTGCTGCATCCTCGTAGATAGCATTACCCATCAATGAAGCCATCTTGGAGTACTTTGGCAAATGCCAGACCTGCTGTATCCTCGTAGATAGCATTACTCATCAATGGAGCCATCGGGTGTACTCTGGCAAATGCCAGCCTCTATCCCCCTCACCAGAGAGTGGATAGAAAATACTTTGTCCCATCAAAAGGGATGGATTTTCTCTTCTCACATCCACACCCAAATTCACCAATCGTGGAC
>JANRFK010002741.1:5269407-5287495 GCA_030068395.1 Apalone spinifera | reverse complement strand
TGCCTCGTCATTTTCTGAGAAGAGGCTCTTCTGAACAAGAAACAAACAGGAAAGAAAATCTTTCTCCAGATCACAGTGAGGCTACTGATCCAGGAGATGGTGTTGTCCACATGTCAGCCCTTATTGACCCTTATCTGCATCTAGCAGCTTGGAAACACAGTCAGAACATCAGTGCTGCTCCAGGCTCCACCTGCTCCCTCTGAACCTCATTTCCCCCTAAACTTTGTCCCAGAGCCTGCACTCTAACCCCCCTTCCATACCCAAACTCTCAGAGCTCAAATGCCTCCCTTGCCCTCCATCCAAATGCCCTCCAAGAGCCGGCACCCTGCACCCCAATCTCCTACCTCAGCCCAGAGCCTGCACCAGTCATTACTTCGGATGGAACGTGCAATTGGAAGTCCATTCGGTGTAGAGGGGCATCTTTGGTTGTGACCTAAGTTTTTTTTTAATCAGCCACTTGAATTGTCCCTCCAAGATGTGACATATTGTGTATCAAAAACCAAAACCCCTCTCTGACTGAGAAGGAGAAAGTCACTCCCATTTTCCCCTCTCCTGAAGGGGGCTCAGACTAGCAAATTGTGTATGCGCCTGCCCCACAGCGGATGGCAGGGGATGGCATCCCAGCTCGAGCTCCCCAATGCTGGGGATGGGGAGCCCTGAGCCCTGGGAGCCAGATCCATGCAAACTAGGGGAAGCCAGGTCCACATCTGGGCCTTATGTTCCCCACCCCTGATCACCATGATCCTATTTTAATCCGATAACACAACACTCCTTATTTACTTTCTCCAGGCTAGTAACGATTTTATAGACCGGGGTGGCGGCCCCCAAGGCTCACAGAATTTGGTTCATACTCAAGCCTTCCTGCTGCTGGGCTAGAGAACAAAAAATCTACTAGCCAGGGCCACGTGAGTGAGGGGGTTGGATTTTTTGGTTGTTTTTTGTTTGTTTGTTTGTTTCTTTGTTTGTTTTCTCACTTGTGTTCAGCCCCTGACTGATTTTGTGGGTCAGCAACCACCCACTTCATAGACCTCTATCATATCCCCCTGTTACCCAGGGGACAAGGGTAAACAGGAAAAACAGGAAGCAAGAAAGTG
Organism: Apalone spinifera; assembly: GCA_030068395.1. Lineage (NCBI taxonomy): Eukaryota > Metazoa > Chordata > Testudines > Trionychidae > Apalone > Apalone spinifera. The sequence continues at coordinate 5,286,401 of JANRFK010002741.1, read as the reverse complement.
ACCCCAGTATCAGGGTAGCCCCTGGTTCAGAGGATGCAAGCCCCCTTTCCCTGTGTCTGTCACCAGGAGGGAATAATTACTCTGGGCACCCTCCAAATGTGATGAAGGACACTGCAGGTAAGTTTCACAACTGTATTAAGGGATCAAATTACAATAATTGGGAAAATGGGAGAATTCAAATGAGAACTGAAAACAAAGGACAAAAGTGTGCATCCCTAACTCAACCGGTAGCCATACAAGAGTGCAGGGAGTCTAGCAGGGAGGCATGTCGCCTGGGCCCACACCCCTCTTTGGCCAATAAAGACGACAGAAAAGACCCCAAAAGCGATAAACCCCTTTGACATTTTAGAGGCGCTGATGGGTGCCGTGCGCAGGCCTAGGCCTGGGCCCTTCAATCCTTAAGCTAATGGGAAGCTTTTGGGGGGGAACTCCAGGGAGATCCCAGCAGAGAACGTCGATGGGTGACAGTGGAGCCCAGATAGTCAGTAAATCTTCCCCTTCCCTCAGCACAGCCGTGAGGGTGCGGTGTGGTCCGGGGCTGACGGGGCGGGGATGGAACGGAATAATCCTAAGGCCACAAGCCTCCCACCCCCAGGGCCTGGTAGCGCTTCTGTGGCGCGAAACCTCTGAGGTGATGGAATGTTCAGGGGCCGTTCCGGCGGGAAAAACCGGTTTCAGACGGTAAGAACCAGCTCAGCTCAGCTCAGCTCAGCGTTCTCTAGCTGCTGACAGGCCCTCTGCTCAAAATGGCGTTCACTGACTCCATCTTGAATGGTGCCACAGGACTCACAGCCATGGCACCCCCTGCCAGTAGCACTGGGAATTAGCAGCCCACGAGGCACCTCCTTCTGGCTGGTGTCTCCCCATGTCCTTACTCCATGCGCCCCATTCTGGACCCATGCCGCCTTCTTCAAGACGGTACCCACCCCAGTGTGTCAGCCCCCTTTGGGGAGGAAGGGTGTTTATCAGTCTCTGCACTCTGGGGTCCCAGGGAACCCTCAATCCCCCTATGCCCACCTTGCCTCAGTGACCCACTGCCAGTCTTCATCTAGCCCCTGCCACAGGGGTAAACTGCAGCCTGAAATGGCCACTCATCCTAGGCAAGGGGGTGTGAACTTGCTGCCTTTTCCTATCCTGCCTGCCCCGCCCCTCAATACTCTAGGCCTTGCCTCAGGCCCTGCAGTCTGGGAGTGAGTTCCCCAGCTCTGCCTGCCTTTCCCCTCTGTCTTGGGAAGCCACCAAGCTTCCCTTAACAGTCAGGCCCTTCCTGCTTCCCTGCTGGAGCAAGAGAGTCTCTCTTGGCTCCTGGAGCCCTTATTTATACAGCCCCCAGCTGGGCCCTAACTGGCCTTATCAGCCTTAGCCTGTCCCAGGGCTGGGTTTTAGCCTTAAAAGGCCAGTGCAAGGCAGATGCACATCACAAATTGCTTTCACAAACAATCCACTAGAATTGTGTAACTAAACATTTAAATACAAACCCATACATTAGCCCTTGTTTCCAATACCCCCGAAGTCATCTCTTGTCCTAGCTGAAGAGTCCCAGTTTTATTCATCTCTCTGCATATGGAAGCTGTTCTATGCCCCTAATCATTTTGTTGTCCTTCTCTGTGCCTTTTCCAATTCCCATGTTTTGTTTTGTTTTGTTTTGTTGTTTTTTGAGATGAGGCAAGCATTCTACATGTGTCGCATGGATTTATATACAGGCAATATGATATTTTAGGGAACTGTTCACAATCATCACAAGATCTCATTCTTGCGTGGTAACCGCTAATTTATACCCGATCTTCTTGTATGTGTAATGGAGATTGTGTTTTCCAACCTGCAGTATTTTACACTGATCAACAATGAATTCCGTCTACCATTTTGTTATGCTGTTACCAAGTTTTGTGGGATCCCTTTGTAACTCTTTGGAATCTGCCTGGCACTTAACTAGTTTGAACATTCTGTATCATCTGCAAATTTTTGTTTGCTGCTGTTTGTTCCTGTTTGCTGCTTTTTCCAGATCATAAGTTGAATAGTCCCACGCCCAGTACAGCCACATGGGGACGCCCACTATTCACACCTCTCATTTCAGAAAACTGACCATTTAGTCTTACCCTTGGTTTCCTATCTTTTAACTTGTCCCTTATCGATGAGAGGATCTTCTTTTTCGCCCCATGGCAGCTTATTTTGCTTACAAACCTTTAGTGAACGACCATAACAAAAGCTTTCAGAAAATCTAAGTACATTAGATCCACTTGAACACCCTTGTCCACATGCTTGTGAGGACTGATTTCACTTTACAGAAACTAGGTTGATGATCACCCCCCAACAAATCATTTTCCACGGTGTCTCTGACAATTCTGTTTTTTAGTGTAGTTTCAACCATTTTGCCTGGTACTGAAATCAGGTTTACTGGCCTATAAAGCTACATCTACATCTTGCGCAAGAAGCCTTTCACGTAAGCGTTTTTGCGCAAAAACTTCTTGCACAAGAGCACATCCACACCTCAAAGCACATGGCAAAAGTGATGTGCTTTTTCCCTCTGGAGCGTCCACACTTGCCTTTTTGCGCAATAGCTATAGCACAAAAGGGAGTTATGCCTCATAGAAGGAGGTTTACCTACACCATCAAAAGCCTTCCCTTCTGCTGTTTTACTGCTGATTTACTTGTACAAAAGCACATTTGAGATGTGGACACTCCACAGGTTTTTGCACAAAAACCTTGCAATGTAGACATAGCCTAATTGTCTTAGATATCTCGAGAGAGCCACAACCTTTGTACCCAGTAGGCAAGATACCATGTGGGTCTTTCGGTTATCACAAACCCAGCTGTCTGTTTCTAATTATCAGGGCTCGACGATCGCGGCGAAATCCGCCCACCAGCCCCGCACTGCGCATGCACCGCCGGTAAACGGGGCACCAGGCTGAAATCTACTCGCCATGGGCGAGTAGATTGAACAGTTTGTCAAACCCTGCAAATTATCAAACCTCCCATTACTAACACCTGTCTCTGCCTTTCCCGCACGACGCATCCTCAGTACCAGAGGATATTGCAGCAGCATCTGGATGGAAGGTCCCAACTATGGGCTCATTCCCCACTGTTCCAGCACAGAGGCTATGCGACAAGGGTGGGACCATTCCACTGTGCCCCTGGAATCTGTGAGCAGCCCCCTTATACTAGTCATAGCACAAATCAATGAGGGAATTCAAAGACGATTGTCGGCTGAAGAGGATGTAACCTGGCCCAAGGCAACAAGCACTGAGCTTATAATGGAGGGACAAACAAAGGGACTCCAGCTCCCAAGGGGTGCTTCCAGATCAGCTTATAACTTTAGAATGTCATAAGTGCCTAAGATTGACACAGGCAGTTAATGCAAAGGTGATTGTCCATCAGCATCTCAGACCCCACAGGGCAGAGCTATGCTTATAAGAAGCACATGGGATCTTTTCAGGGAAAAAGGCAATGCGCTGTGTTTATTGAGAGTACAACTTAAAAAGCTGCATATGGAACCACACACACACCCCACTCCTCCCAATGTTTTATAGTTATCAGCCTGTCATTTGGACCAATCTAATGGCCAGTTAAATGGGGCCCCAGTGGGAGAGTTGGGTTCTTTCAGTTACAATCCGATGGTCCGAGGCTTTGCCAAGTCTTATTGCAAGAAACCCCATGTCTTGTAGAAGTTCCTCCCTCTGCTGGCCTCCAAGCTGAACTACAGCCAGCAGCTGCCTGCTGCGCTGAAGCTAAACGGTGTTGCTCTCTTGCAGGTGAAAAGATGCTGGCAGCAGTCTGAGAGACTGATTTCCTCTGTCCACTTAGCAGATAGAGCATGAACACAACCAAGCTCTTATTCCCCCGATGCTCCCCAGAAGGCAAGGACCCCCCCCCCCCACTGAGCACATCTTCCCTGGCATTGGTTTGCATTAATGTTCTACCACTTCCCCATTAAAGCGCTTTAAAAAGCTCTGTTGTGAGTCCTCTAGCCCCTGGTGTCACTGGAGAACATCCCCACTAGCAGCTCCTGCCACCACCAGGAGAGCGGTGCATAGTGGGCGCTCTCCCACCATGCAACTGGCGGCAGTGGGCCTAGGGAAGTGTTTGCAGGGCCTCCTGGGGCAGGTGCAGATGTCTCAATTCCATTGCCAGCCATGGTGGGGAGAGTGACAGCAGGGGTAGGGTGTGGTGGACTGACAGTGTGCGGTGGGGTTCAGTAAGTGTGTCGGTAGGCAGGCTGTCTCAGAAATGCAGGCAACTGCAGGAAGCAACTGTGAGGAAGAGATCCCAACCTCTGCCCCGGCCTGCCTCTGTTCCTATTGTGGGAGACAGCAGGAGCATTCCAGAGTGAGCTACTTCTGTGTCCTGGAGCAGCATGGCACATCCCGCGCTGTGCGAAGGGAGCTCTGAAAGGGGCGGGGCACATGCCTGCAGGGCGGCTGAGTTTGCACAGTGTGCAGTGGTCGCTCAAGGCATTGTGGGACACCTCCAGAGGCCAATTACAGCAATCAAGGTGTCTACACTGGGAGGCCAGCAGTAAGAACTCAGCACCAAACCCTTGATGACTCTGGGAGGTGGGTTTATGACCTCATTGTGACTGAGGGGTCTGGGCCCAAAACAAGGCTTGTCCGTGTGACCGCCTCCGGTGTTTTATTGCAAAAGGCTGATTTTTAGCGCAAAAACGTGCAAGTGTCGACCAGACCTTTGTGACTCATTCCACACTCGGCCTCTGTCCTGTCAACAAGTCAGTTAGCGCCGCTCAAAGTGAATTACTTTTACAGTTTTCAGAGGGGTCACCAGGTGAGCCTATTTCTGCAAATCAAGGCAACCTGGGGCCCCTTAAAGACTAACAAATTCATAGATACAACTGACAAAGTGGGTTCCAGAGCAGGAACGCTGCTGCCCAAATAAATGCGTTAGTCTTTAAGGTGCCATCGTCTCCTCATTGTTTTATTTACAATGCAGGTCCTTGGAAACTGAACTAAGAACCACAAAATATCAGTTACATGGTAAATACCTTAAGCCGCTCCTGAAACTGGAGACAGAGAGTTGAAAGGCCCCATTCCACACACACAGAGGTTATTTTTGAATCAAAGCTCCTACAGCAACCACCCATTTATTTAGATCCCCAAGTGTTTCAACACAGTGTTCGTATACACAGATGGTTATAGCCTGTAGGCCCATCCTCTCCCCTGACAGTTTCTCGTTGCGATTTGCAGGGAGCTGTAATCTCCTCACCATGGCGGGGACATGGGCTGGGGGTTCTGTAGATACGACATCACCACAGCAGATATAGACAACCTGAAGCCAGAGGAAGAAAATGAATAATGTTAAAAACAAACCAACCAGGAGATTTGTTATTATTTCAATTAGGGATGTAAAGGGTTACATGGTTACCAGGTAAGCATGATTCCTGGGATAACCAGTCAACCCGTGCCCAGCCTAGCCGGAACAGCACCCCCAACTCACAACACAACACGAGAGGCCAGTTAACTAGTTAATCATACAGTTTAAGAAGTTAATATTTTAAATGGAATTTTACATCCCTAATTTCAATATCCCCCTTCATGTCTGGGTCTCATACAGCACCAGAATGTCAATGAATGATTCCCTGGGTTGCATTGCTGACCCTGCATGCAGCTTGCTCACCACACAGAAATGGAGCTGCCTCTCCAGGGCTAGGCAGCTGCTGCCTAACATCAAACCCTTCTCCAGTTTTTCAGAGGAGATGAAGAATCTTCCATCCAAGGAGAACTGCAGGGCAGGTGTTTCAGGAAAAGGACTGTGGGTACCAGAGTTGGGATTGGTCAGGATATGCACCCACACTCAGCTTTTAGGAAAAGATGCCGGGAAATTTAATATCTGAGAATGATCAAAACCTTGGTTCTGAATCTCATTCTAACCTGGCATCTCCCACAGAGAAGCCTCTCTTCCCGAGCACCATGCAGGGGCACTGGTTTGTTGCTCACTCGGATATCATGGGCTCCGAACTAATCACCACACCATTTATCCCCCTTTCACAGATGGAGAAACCAAGGCAGCAGGAAAGTGTCAAAGTACAAACCATGTAGGATTAGGGGCAGAGTTAGGCCCAGGCCCCAGAAGTTCTGTCTTCTACAGCTCTGCTCAAACCACAACGCAGCAGCCACTGGTCAGGAGGGACTGGTGGGGGGTGCTAGCTACATGATCCGCCCCAGCACGGGGAAGTGGCAGGGCAACCCCCTATACCTCAGGCCCTGCCCCTGCTCGGCCCTGCCCCTGCTCGGCCCTCTCCCACTTCTTCCCCATCTCTTCCCCAAACCGAGGCGGCCCAGGGGACTAGTGCGGCTGGGAGTCAAGTGCCAGCAACAGCGGTCTGTACTGAGCCCCCTCCCTCCCCCCCACTCACTGGCAATGGCAGGAGAAGTGGAGTAAGGGGACCCTCGCTTTGCCCTCCTGACCACATCACTCCGTTTCCTGCTGGGGAATACAGGGGCAGCCCCACCACCCCTCCCCCAGAGCAGCACGCCAGGAGAGCAAAGCAAGCTGGGGCCGCTGCTGCCAGTGAGTGTGGCTGGGGGGGAGGGACGGACTCCTGCTGCCAGCATCAGGCCCTTCCCCCCCACTTGCCATCCCATCAGTGGCTGGCCAGGTCTTTCCGCCCAGGGCATTTAGCGCCCATGACACACAGAAACACACACACACACACACATGCTCCCCCACCCATCGCCCGTGCCCAGGCTAGTGGGCACATTTGGACATGCATCTTCCACTTCCATGAGCAATGAATGAGAAGCCAAAGGAAGACAACAACTCACATGAAGCTGCTCATCATCTGTTTGGTGTCCTCTGAGCTTCTGGAGTTGGCAAAGCTAATGAAGGAGCAATAGACGGCAATCCAAGCGCACCACTTCAGCTAGAAACACAGAGGAATTCATCTGAGAGCTCACCAGATCTCTCCATATCTTCAATATCTAACAGCACCAGGCAAGCATCCAAACTCTTCAAACATTCACAAAGTTCCCAGTTCTTGCTCCCTTGTGAAGCAAGTTAGAGCCAGTACCATTTCACTGACTTGCACAGACTCATGCAGCGAGAGCTTAGAGTTGGACTTCAGTGTCCTGACTCCCAATCCCTTGATTTAACCATTAGGCCACAGTCCCTCCCCCAGCAAGGAAGAGAACACAAGAGCCTTGACTCCCAGTTTCCTTTTCTACTCATTACACACTCGGCCAGGACTAGAAGTAATGAATCTTCCTCTTTCCACCCAGTTTCAGTGCAATGGCTTAGACCAGTGGTTCCCAATCTTTTTGAGCCTACAGACCCTTTTCAATCTATTAAAATGTCATGGAACCCCCTCCCTGGGGCAGGAAAAAAAAGAAAAGGAAAAGCCCTTTATTTTTAAACTTTCCACAGACCCCCTGAAGTACTGTCACAGACCACCAGGGGGTCAGCAGTCCACAGGTTGCTTAGCTCCCTCCCCCTTCCATCTCCCAAGTCATTTAATCTGGGGAGGCTGTGGAATCCCTGTCACTGGAGGTTTTTAAGATCAGGCGAAGGCAAAAGGCCCGGGGCAGGCAAAATGCAACTCGTGGCAAAATCTGGCTCACCAAGCCTTAGGATCCAACCCGCAATCCACCAGGACCCTCAGGCAGCGTCCCCCCTGCCTATGGTAGTCCCAGGCCGCTCAAAGTGGCTGGCTGCTGGGTTCATGTGTCTCTCTGTGCCACGCCCCTTGTGGGAGTGGGGGTAGATTTCACACACTGTTCCCACAGCCAGCACAATCGCCACAGCTCCCACCGGCCAGAAACAGTTGAAATCACTGCTATTTGTAGCCCTGCAGCTGAGCCAATTGCTCTCGCTCGGTGCCAAGGGTTTTTCGGCGCAACACAGATACACTCTAGGTGGCGTCTAGAAGTCCCTTTCTGCCCTGCAATCTTTCTTGGAGTCTGTGAAAGCAGCCGCTTGGTTCAGGGAACAGGCAATGCAGCGCTGCAGTGCCCAGCTGCACAAATGTTCTCTGTAATAAGGCGCACGTGGCTCAGGTTTGCTTTGCCAAGAAGGCACCGTGCCCACCCCAGATCTAACGCTCATTCCTTCCCTGCTCACCTTAAGCATTAAGCCGCACATGCTGAAAATCATCCCCAACAGGTTCATGTAATCGGGAGTGGGATCCTCCAGCGTGGGGTTGTTCTCCGTGGTTGGCGGCTTGTACCTGCACAGGCGCGACAGCGAGACGGGAGCGTTAACTCAGCCCTCGTCACCCTGGGGAACATCAGATTAACCAGGGATCTGCGAAGGCGGGTGGGACGCAGGGGCAAAGGGGGGGGGGTCTCAGCTGGGGCACAGGCCTGAGCAGCCGGGCACAATCAGGCAGTGAGACACCGGGCCGGAGGGAGCGAGAGGGGCGTGAAGTCAGCGCTGCGGGAAAGGACCCGGCAGGTCTCCGCGTGGCGAGAATAACCGAGGTGCCGGGGTCTCCGCTTCCCTCCTCCGGGCCACGCGCCAGGCCCAGGGAACCCGACAACCGGCCTGACCCCCCCGCAGCTGGGCACCGCGATCAGACCGCTCCCCCGGGGGGGGGGGCCGCCCGCTCAACCCGGCTACGGCCCGCCCCGCTCACCTCAGCACCTTGTTGGGCCGGCGCGGGTCCGCCATGCTGTTGCTGGCCATTGGCTCGCACGGGGGGCGCGGTTCGGTGTAACACGCCCCGGCCCGAAGCGATGGTTCCGGTCAACCCCCGCCCCGCGCTTAAGCGGGGCGAGCCGAGTCCCGAGCCGGCCCCCACGCGGGGAGGGGACGAGCCGGGGCTGACAGCGAATCCCCCCCCACACACACACACACCCTGCGGCGGGTCCCTGCTCAGGGGAGGCGGGACATGGGTGGGGCGGAACCAAGGGAGCCGGAACCTGCGGGCCGGGGGACGGGAATGGGGGCTGGACACGGAATTTCCGGCTTCTTCCCGGGTACCAACGTGGGGGGAGGAGGCAAGAGGGGCCACAGGGGCTGGGGAGGCCCTGGGTAGATTGAGGCCGTAATAGGCTGTGGGGGGCTATAGGGGTTGGAAGGAGACTGTAAGGACCTGGGGTGGCTATAGGGGGCTCTATAGGTGCTAGGCTGGGGAGAGGCCATAGGGGGTCTGTAAGAGCTGGGTTGAAGGACAGTGGGCACAGTTCTATAGGGGATGGCTCTAGGAGACTGGAAATGTGTGAAGCCCCTTATGGCTCCCTGGGTCTTCATAGGGTGACTTCTGTGTTCCCTAGCCGCCCTGCAAACCTAGCCAGGCCCTAAATATAAAGGGGGTTGGATTTTCCCTTTGGCCCTGCCTCCTGTGGCAGCAACAGCCACAAAATCACCTTCCGGTTGTTTCCTAAGCCAGGACGGAACCATCTGCTTCCCCGAGTGAGTGAGTCCCGCTCCCAGGGAGACACCGGTAAGGCCAGAGTCTGGTGAGAAATTTGTAACCCCTCCCCCAGCCTGCCCCTGTTGTGTCGCATCACCAACCCCACACGAACGGAGTCCAGCTCTCCCAGATTTACCCCCGTGGGAATTCCCACAGGTCCCAGCCACTTTGGGTCCCATCATGGCATTTCCTGAACCGAAGCCCCAGAAGACAGAGCTGCCAAAGAAGCTGGTGCGGATTCTGGAGTGCAAACAGGGAGCTGTCAGGGCAGTGAGATTTAATGGTGAGCACATCCTCATGGGTCCCATAAAATGAAGGAGTGGGGACTATGAGATTGGAATGGGAGCCAGGACTCTTGGGTTCTGTTCTCAGTTCTGGGAGCGGGGTCTAGTGGTTAGAGCAATAAGTCAGCACAGTGAAGGCTATTTAGAGACCCATTGTTGCCAGCAGATGTCAAGAACCTAGGCCAAGGCTACTCAACTTTAAAGCCCTGGGGGCCACAACGATACTCACAGCACATGCCAAGGGCTGCAACTTAAATGTGGTTTAATGTACGTGCAAATATATGGGGCTTCACACAGCTTCTTTCACACAGTGCCCCGGCGCTCCCAACACCTCCTCCCTGGGGACTAGAAACACCGACACCCTATACCCATCTGTTCCAGCCAGCCCGTTCGCTTGCGTCTTTCACTGCTCACCCCACCTGGGAGACGCCTCGCCGTTGTGGAACATGTTCCTAGTGGAGGCCACGTTCAAAGGATCCCACCCGTGGGCCGTGTGTTGAGCCCCACATAAACCCAAACTGCACCGCGGGCCGCGTATTGAGTAGCCCTGGCCTACGCTGTTAGTATGTTGCCTATTGTTGTGTCCTGGTGGGAATGAGGGGAGGATGTGTCTTAGCATAGATCTGCTCTTAGTTTCTCCCATCATTTTGGGGAGCTTGGGGACAGCAGAAAAGCATGCATGAAGGAGTTGGACTAGCAGGGAGCCATGCAGAGGGAGCGGACATCAGAGAGGAGAGTGCAGGTGTGGGGTGGAAATGCTGGATGTGGAGCAACACTAGCAGCTGTGTTTTTACATGGTTCTTGTGCATCGTTCTTTGTCCCATCTCCCACAGTGGATGGAAATTACTGTCTCACTTGCGGCAGCGACAAGTCCCTGAAACTATGGAACCCCCACAAGGGGACCCTCCTGAAGACCTACAGCGGCCATGGCTATGAAGTGTTGGACGCGGCTGGGTAAGGGCGGGGGTGGACTCCACTTCTCTCATAACCTACAGGATTTCAGGAGTGAAATCACTTTAGAGTGTTTCGTATGGACGTGGTTAGAGGGAGGGAGGGGTTAATGGCAGAGGCAGAGTGAAGACTCCTGGGTTGTGTTGTGTCACTGATTTGCTGTGTGGCACCTCCCCCTTAGGTGCCTCAGTTTCCCCTATCTGTAAAACAGGCACAACTACACCGACAAGCTAAAGGGATGCAAAGCCTCTCTGCACGGCCAGCTCCCCATGGTAGTGCCTAACCTTGTCTTCCTGTTTCCCCCGCAGCTCCTTTGATAACAGCCAGCTCTGCTCCTGCGGGGCTGACAAAACGGTTGTGCTGTGGGACGTGGCCACTGGGCAGGTGATCCGCAAGTTCCGAGGCCACGCCGGGGTGAGGCCCGTTTGGTTATGGCTATGCTGCCTGGGTTGGGGGTCGATGCATGGGCCCAGCTGCCCTCTCCCTGTCCCACTGGGACTTAGCACAAGCCACAGTGCAGTTGGCTGCTCCCTCGCTTACTACACCAGTCCTGGGACGGTCCTTGCTCCCAGCCAGGGACTGAATCGAGGGGGGACTGCCTAGAGGGGTGTGAGAGCATTGCAGGGTGGTGAAGCAGCAGGGTTGAGTTGCTTGTAGGGGGCAGCTGCAGGGGAGATGGAAGGGCTGTTAGGGAAGCTGCAGCCAGGTTCAGCAGGGGATGGGATGGGGGCGGTGTCAGTGTGGCATGCGAGGGGGAGATGCTGACAAGCTGGGGCAATTGCTTGGGGGACGGCCCAGCAAGTGCAGGGCCCCACGCTGAAGCTGCGACTCTACTCAGCCCTGGCTGTCTGCCCACCCCCTCTCTCCACCCACAGAAGGTGAACTGCGTGCAGTTCAACGAGGAGGCCACTGTGATCCTGTCAGGTGAGCAAACCGGCTCAGATGCCCCAGCTGACTCGCTAGCTGGGGGCTAGGCCCATTGAGGGCCTTGGCCAGACTGTTACTCCTCCTCCACTCTGGGCTCCCTCCTAGGTTCCATCGATTCCAGCATCCGGTGCTGGGATTGCCGCTCACGCAGACCTGAGCCCATCCAGATCCTGGATGAAGCCAAGGACGGGGTGTCCAGCCTGAAAGTGTCGGATCACGAGATCCTCTCTGGGTGAGGGGGGGGGGGCACCACTGGGGGAAGGGAGCTGTAGACCCCAGGCCTGGCGGGGGTGGGAGAGGAAATCCCTCAATCGGGCACATGTGGCCTCAAGTTTGCCCTTTGCAGGGTGCCACATGTGGGAATGGAGCTGGTTCAGGGGTTTGACTCCCTTCTCTGCCTGTATCCCCAGGCACTGCCCTGGCAGCACCCCCGCTGGTCCTCACTTTCTATTTTCCCTGTAACCCTCCCCCAGCTCTGTGGACGGCCACGTGCGGCGCTATGACCTGCGTGCAGGGGAGCTGTGCTCGGATTACGTTGGAAGTAAGTGAAAGAACAGCTACTGCCAGTGGGGCCCATGGCAATCTCCAGGTAGCCCCCGTCCAGAGCCCTAGAGCAGAGCCTGGACTTGCTGGAGAACCCCCCAGGAGTCCCGCACCAGCATAGGCACAAATGCCCCCTGGGGCATTAACCCCTTCACCCTGTAGGGGGCACCAGCTCCTGTTGCCCCAACATGGGGGACAGGTGGGCAAGGAAGTGAGTCATCGGCCTTTCCCCACACGGGGCACTGGCTTGGCTCCGGCCCCAGCCCAAGCAGGGGGTTGTCTGGTTTAGCTTTCACCCACCCCCACGCTTCTGCTGCTTTGTCCGTGCAGGCCCGGTCACCAGCGTGTGCTTCAGCAAGGACGGGCAGTGCACACTGGCCGCCAGCCTGGACTCCACCCTGCGCCTGCTGGACAAGGACACGGGGGAGATGCTGGGAGAGTAAGTGAGCCCCTAACCTCCTGGACGGATTCCCCCTCCCTGCCCCCAGCGCGGGGCAGTCAGTCCCAGGTCCCCTCTTGCACAAATGTGTCTGTCTGGGGTAGCCCTCCGACACTAGCTGGTCTAGAGGTGAGCAACTGACTGTGAGCTGCCCCCCCTGCTGCAGCTCCCAAAGGATTTAGGCACCTGCCTCACTGAACTCAGGCCTCCCACCCCCGCACCTTGCCAAGAGCCAGCCTGGGACGCTCACTACCAGCAGAGGCAGGAGGATGCCGTATCACCCGCACCAGTGGTGGGAGCTGGCGGGGGTCCAGCGGGAGGGGTCCCTGCGCACCCCACGCAGACCTGACTGGGCTGCTCCGCTCTAGGTACACAGGCCACAGGAACACAGCCTACAAGCTAGACTGCTGCCTGAGCGAGAAGGACACGCACGTGGGCAGCTGCTCGGAGGACGGGAAGGTATATTTCTGGGACCTGGTGGAGGTGAGTGGGGCTGGGCTGGTCTAGGCCCTGGCCGATCCTTGCCCTGGGGGTCAGGCCCCTCCTCCCCCAGCCCTTCTCACTCGAGTCTTCTCCTCCCACACAGGGCTCCCTGACACTGAGCCTGCCAGTCAGCCGGGGCGTGGTCCAGTCCCTCTCCTTCCACCCCAGCGAGCCGGGCCTGCTCACCGCCACCGAGGGCCACGTGTGGTTCTGGAGGGAGGAGTCCCATGAGGCGCAGGAGCTGACGCAGGGCTGTTGAGTCGGGGCAGCTGGCCCCCCTCCCAGCCAATCATACACAGACTCAGCTTTGGGGCAGCTGCTTTATTGAGCCATGGCTCGAAGTCAGGTGCAGGATTATTATAGACTCTATGGGCTGCATGGCATGCGGGGGGGGACGACCCGGGCTTCTTGCCCTACACCGCAGCTCAGACCCCAGCCATGCAGAAGCCCAGGCCCTGCCCCATGACCCTACAGCTCCTATTCACTTCCGGGTGCCCCCCCCGTTACCACAGCCGGTGGCAGAAGGGACCAGGCACTAACATTAAAGCCTCTCAAAGCCTACACGGATGAGGCCCCTATGGCTTTGGGGTTTTAAATCCCCTGGCCCTCCCATGGCGCACACAGGCCCAGTGGTGGCACCAGACCTGGGTACAGCCACTGCCACTGGGTCTCCTTTCTATGTACCAAGCCCCCCCATCACCCTCCCCACACATACTTGGGCACAAGCTGCCATCTGGGCCATTCCAGCAGCAAGCGCCCCCCAAGGAAGGGCTCAGCTGAGCCAATAGTAGGGGCCCAGCTCATGTGGGGCTCCCCCCAAGTGCCCTGGACCTAGGAGCATCAGGCCTCCTCCATTAACCAGCAGGAGGGGCTTTCCCCCACTCTGGGGGTGGGGCACTGGGCACAGCAGCGTGCGTTCATGCACAGCAAAGCTGGGGGGCAGGAGCATGAGCTGCTAACCTGAGCAAACAGCTGGCTTGCTGGATCTGCCCTGCTGTTTTCACCTGAGGTTCTCCCCTTTTCCCCCAGTGGCAGCGCACAGCTAGATGCGGGGGGAGGGGGATGCTGGAGCACAGCTGTTCTCTCCCACAAGCCAATAATAAAATCGTTTTCATTAAGATGGGCCCTGCAGCATCAGGTCCAGGCCTGGCCCAGCTGCTCAGCCACCCAAAGCCTCCAGTCAGTAAATGAAAAGACCAGGAGGAGGAAGAGGCCCCATCACGAGTCTATGGGGCCTGAAGGGGGGAGAGCCAGGTTCTGCCAACCCCCAGTGGGCAGCAGGTCATGACCCTGCCCTGGCCTAACACCTCAGTGCACTGAGAGTCACAGCGCCCACAGGCAGGCAGGGCCACCCAGCCGGGCTGGGCCCAGAACCCAGAGGCCCAGGCATGCCCCAGGGGGTTAAAGAGGGAAGGGGGTCAAGCCAGCCCCTCCCCCACTTCCCTCCTGCTTTCCCACACTCTGAGGACCCAGGAGGGATCCCAGAGTGAGCCCAGCACAGGGACAGAGGCTGGGGGGCAATCTCTGGGGAGAGGAAGTTGAGCTTGGGTAGCAGCCCATTTGCTCCTGGCCCAGGGCTTGCCTCCCCATCCGGACCCCCCCACACACACTGTTGATCAGTCCAGGGCCCTGCTGGGCCAGGCTCAGTCGTGCTGCTTCTCCAAGACAAAGGCGTTGGCTTTCTGGGCGAAGGTCTCAGCCACCAGCAGCGGGAAAACCAGGGAGGCGTCAGCGTAAACCTGCCAGCAGGAGAGTGACCAGGGACATGAGTTCGGCCACCCAGACCCTCCCCGGCCCACCCCCTCCCTGCTCAGCCCCCACACCCACCTTCACTGGCTTGGCGTCTATGCGGATCTTCCCCCAGGACACGGCCTCGTCTGGCCGGGCCCCCGAGTCGGAGCCGTCAAACTCCTGCGCCGTGTTCACGTAGACAGCGTAATCGGCACCGTTCCTCTGCAGGGCGGGGAGAGGGGATGTGAACCAGGGCAGGTTTCTCCTGGGGGGCAGCACAGATCCACCTCCCATGTGACACCGGGGCGGGAGCCCAGATCTACCTCCCAAGTATCAGTGTGCTACATTTAATCCCTGAATTGACTTTTGGCCTCCAGCTAGAGCATAGTTCTTCCAGACACCTCGTTTAACACATCTTAGCCCAGCCTATTGGGGGAGCTGACAGGCCAGCGGGAGGAGGCAGCGGATAGACAGGCCTGTGCTAGCCCAACCCAGAGGGGGGTGGGGCCGAATCATCCCTCACCATCAGGTTGGCGTTGGCGATGTGGTGTTTGACCAGCCCCCCTCCCAGGATGATCATGCCCGTCTTCTTGGCAAAGATGGCCTGGGTGTTGATCAGCCGGAGATCTGCCAAAGAGAGAGAGAGAGATCACAGTGACCCCTTTCTTCCTGCCACCTGCTGCCACCAGGGACAGAACCCAGGAATCCTGCCCCGCCCCCCCGTTCCTGGAGCAGGGCTAGGACCCGGGAGGCCCCTGCTCTGTCTGGGGCTCAGCAGGAGGATGAGCCGTAGGCTCTGCCGTACTGGAGCAAGGGTGCCCAGGAGCTCAAGATGAAGGGGATCTCCCTACTTCCACCCCAGCACCATAGGGAGGGGCCCACAATTCCTGCCCACTCTAAGCCAGGGGCCGGGAGGGAGGCGCTGAGCAATCAGGAAGGGCGGAGAAAGCACCGTGCCCAGGAAGGGGGATAAATCACCTTCCACGATGTCCAGCACCAAGCCGGGGTTCTTGTAGGAGTGGAAGAAGATCATGTCCCCCAGGGAGCCGTCCGTCAGGGCTGGGCTTAGCACTGGGATGTTGTTCTGCAAAGGGGCACTGGATGAGATGGGGAGTGGGGGCAGGGCAGAGGGGATGGAGGGGGAGCCTGGATTATCCCCCCCTTCGGCAATTGATGGGGGGGAAGACTCCCTCAAATCAAAGTAGCATTTGTAGGGGAGCAGGGCCACTATTTTAGGGTCCAGTCCAGACCCCCGCAAGTGAGCTCAGGAACCCCATCATGCCGAGAGCTGCATGGGCCCCCCACCCCTTTCCCTGAGCAATCAGGCACGTGCCAAGGCATGGGCCCTCCCCCAGAGAGGTCAGCCTGAAGAGACAGCAGGGAGGAAGGGAAACAGGCCCAGAGAGGGGGAAGGGACACGCCCGAGGCCTTCCACCAGACCAGTGGCGGAGTCTGACCCACCACTCGCCCCACTGGGAAATGGTCTCTCGTGAGGGTGGCAGGTGGGGCCAGGGGGTAGGAGAGATTTGCTGCCCCCTGATGTGGATGGCACTGTAGATTTCCCCCCACCCCAAGCAGAAAGGCTTGAGACCAGGGAACAGTCTGCTGATCCCCACCCCCCACCAGGTGGGACCCAGGAAGACATGGTCCATTTTTGTGCCAGTATCTAGCCTGCTCTTAAAGGGGCAGCGCTCCAAGAAGCCCATCAGACAGGCCTTTCTAGAGGGGCACTCAGGGGTGGGGTGGGGAGAGGGGTTCAGCTAAGTCGAGCCCTAGCCTAGGCATGGTTAGCCCAGACCCCGGGGGGAATGAACAGGAGAGCCCTTGAAGCACAGAACCGCCCCCTCTCTCCCCCCAACTGACCTTCTGTGCCCAGTAATAGACCGATTCAGGGTTGTTCATTTCCTTGCCCAGCCGCGCGATCATCTTGGACGGGGTCCACTTCACCCCCTGCAGGGCCCAAGGGCCAAAGCTGCAGTGAAAGCGCCCCCCTGCACAGTGACCCAACCTCCACTCTGCACCCCAGCTCAGAGACTTGGGACCCGCGGGGCATTATCAACGTTAAGGTGCCCTCCCTCACAGCTCCCCACCTGGCAGCTCTCCCCATTATGGTGCAGATGGGGAAACCGAGTCACAGAGGGATGTGCCTCACCCAAGGTATAAGACCCAAGAGTCTTGATTCCCTGTGTCCCACCCACCCACCTTCTGCTCAACCCACTAGAAACCCCCCCTCCCCTGCACTCCATTCCCAGAGCCCGGGATAAAACCCAGGAACCCT
>JANRFK010002741.1:5229504-5244243 GCA_030068395.1 Apalone spinifera | reverse complement strand
CCATCACCATCCTAGCCGAGTGCATTGCTCTCTGCAGGACTGTGCGCTTGTCGCCATTTTGTAGTATGGGAACTGAGGCAGAAAGGTTAAGTGACTTGCCCAAGGTCTCACTGTGCGTCAGTGGCAGAGTTGGGAAGTGAACTGGGCCATCCCTCTCCAGCAGTCTAAGCCCAGCCCAGGACTCTCAGAAAGAAAACAGAGTCAGCATGTCGCTTCAGGATTCGAATGTCATCTTCATTCATCATGGATCCCGGGCTGGGAGTTGCATGGAGAGGGCGCCAAGGGAGCCAGGCCACCATGGAAGTGCTCCATCGGGAGCAAGGCAGCTGCGCGGCGCCTGGTACTCGCTCTACCTGTGCCCACCCCAGCAGCAAGGAACGGAGGGTCAGACATCAGGGAAAGCGTCCCAGGCGCTCTCTTACTGCCCCACTGGGCGGGGGGAGCTAGGAGCAATGAAGCGCTGGTGCCAGTACCCCCGGCATCACCAGCGGAGCGACAGAGGGGGGTAGGCAGCACCTACCGGCTGGTTTAGGTGATGCCCAACGGAATCGGCCAGGGTGCCGATCGCGTCGTACAGGATCAGCAGGTTCTTGTGCTGGTACTTCCCAAAAGCAAACACCAATGTGTCCAGGATGAAGCTGAGATAAGGGACCAGCTCCGTACAGGCCTCCTCCTCCAGGGTGGCAAAGGCGCTGGGAAAGGGGAGGAAGAGAAGAAGCCTCATTATCCGACCAACACGAACTGGAGGCAGGCACAAGCGGCAAATTCAGCCAGGCACGGGCAGCTTCAAAAGCCCGCGAAGCCCGCTGCCTGTGCCCCCTCGTAATGAGACGAGCCAGAGAGCAGCTTGAGCCGCCCTGACCCGTGTGCCCCTTCCCAGCCTGTCTGCCCCACCCCCCCGGCGAGTCTCCGCACCAGTCAGAACCATAGAAGATCAGTCACGGTTAGGATCAAACTTCAAGTTCCTCATCACGAGCGGAGACGAACGCCGTGGAAAGCAGGGGCCAGGCCCCCGCCACACCGCACGCCCAGGTCCAGGCGTGACAGCCCGTGGAGAGGACGGGTCCAGGGCAGCGGCCCACAGCTGGTCCCGGGAAGCCGACGCTCGCGCTGGCTTGTAGACAGGGTGAGCACAGGGGCTTGCTTGGCCGCCAGCGAGCCTTCGCCACCATCCCAGAGGACCAGAAGGGGCCTGACTCAGGATGGAAGAAGCGGGGGAAGGACGGAACCTTGCAACAGGAAGACCTCCCGGCACGAGCCCACCGCTGCCTCAATTCCCACGCCCCAGTACCTGCAGGCTGCCTCCTGCACCCTCTTGTTGCTGTCCAGGATGCGTTTGAGCAGCTCCGTCATCAGCGGCTTGAGGTGCATGTCGGGGGGCTGGCTCACCACCCAGTGGGCGTAGCGGCTGAGGGTCCAGCAGGCGATGGAGCGCACCAGGGCCTTCTTGTCCGACAGGCACTGGATCAAGTGCGGGATGAGCTCCGGGAGGTAGGGCACCATGCCCTGCATGCAGCCTGAGAAGAGGGGAACACTCAGAGCCCAGAAGATGGGGCAGGATAGCCCCCTCCTGGACAGCTCAGCCTAGGCACGGCTCCCTTGGGCGAGGCTTCTCAGTCCCAAAATCCCAGAGGCAGGGGGCAGGCTAGACTAGTGCCAGTGGACCTGAGCTCAGAGAACAGCACACCAGGGCTCGGTTACAAGCAGTGGCGATCTCTGGAACTCACTGCCACTGGATGCCTCTGAAGCCAAGAACGTAGCAGGGCTCCAGGGTGGGTTGGATGTTTACTCGGATGACAAGGAGAGCCGGTGTCAGAGCAGTTAAGTGCTACCAAAGCACTAGAAGGACAAAGCCTCACACTTCACAGTTGAAACCAGGGGTGGGGAAAACTAAGGCCTGGGGGCCACATCCGGCCCCAGGGATTTCCCCCTCCCCCCAGCATTGGGGAGCCTGTGCTGGTGCTCCAGTGCCCTTCCCCCCCCTCCACGGCCACCCCACGGCAGGGCTGGAGCACTCAACATCTATTAGCCTGGGCCCCCTTAGGCTCTGTGTGAAAAGAACGCGGGGGCATCTCTCTCCTTCTGAGTTGGGGGCCACCTCAATGAGGGTTCATTTGGGTTTGTTCCTTCTCACTTGTGAGCGGCCCTACAGTGATCTTCCTGTGAGTCTGCAGCCCCCAACCCAACACAAGGTTCCCCACTCCCGCTTGAAACCCATCTGATAATTAGGGGTCAGGAGGCCTTCGTGGGGGGGGCAGATGACCCTACATGTGCTACTCCAGGGCTCTTGTGCCTTCCTCTGGGGCGTGTGGTGCTGGCTGGCTGGATCCAGCCCCTCCTGTGGGACAGGACACGGGACTGGAGGGGCCAGGCCAGGCTAGCAGCGATACAAGAAGACTACTGGCCGAGGAACAGCCAGGACACGACGGGCCAGCAGGAAGCCCCCCTCCCGGTACCGCCCTGCACGCTGCATCTCTTACTGCTGCCTCCCCGCAGGCTGCTGGGGCGCCGCAGCCCCCCGCACGGCACTTGCCTTCGGCGATGGCGCCCAGCACCAGAATCCCAGACTCCTTGATGACCCACTCGGGGTGGAAGAGCAGCCCCTTGAGCAGCGGGAGGAGATGCGGGAGGAGCTCGTCGCGGAACACGTTGGCCAGGACGTCCAGGGCCGCAGCCGAACACTTCCCTGGGGGGGAGGGTGGGGCAGAGAAGTGAATGGTTTCCAAGCGGCCCTGACCCAGCCCAGGGGCTGCCGGGCTGCATGTCCGGACTGGCCCCGCCACCCTGCCTTCCTGGGACGGGGGAGGAGGCCGCCCCAGCTTGCTACAGCGCCCGGCAGCCCGACTGCCCCGCCCAAGCCAGCCCTGAGCCCGGCCCCTCCCCAACCTACTCAGGTTCCAGTCCGACAGCGTGTCGTCGTCGTCGTCCTCGTCCTCCCCGTCCTCGTCGTCCTGCGGCCGCTCCTCCTCGTGCTGCAGGGTGACGGTGCGCGACTTGTGGAAGCGGGGCTTGATGTCCTGCTCGCTGTCCGGGATGGCCTCGTCCTCCTCCACGTCGCCCTAGGAGAGCGGGCGGGGTTAGCGCCGTTCTCAGCCCGGGGCGCCCCGGACAGCAGCCTCCAGCAACCCTCCTCCGTTCCAGGAGAGCCTCAGCCGCACCCCGGCCGGAGCCAGCGCCCCTCGGAGCAGAGCACGAAAGAGGGCAGCGCAGTCGCGGTGGCGCGGGCTAGGCACAATTCTCTCTGGGTACCTACTCAAGCGCCCAGCCCAGCCCGCCGTCCATGCCAGCGATGACACGGCTGTCCTTGGCGGGCCAGCTTGGCGAGAGCAAGCGCGTGTCCACCTCCCCGAGCTGGAAACGCCACGTCCCGCTGTAGGGCAGCCGTACCCTGAGATACGGCACCTTGGAATTCACCCAGGCCCCCACCACAGGGCTTGCGCTGCGGGAGGGCAGAAGGGCTACGAAGGCGTTTGCAGAGGGACTCGCCTGCCCTCGCGCCACGCTGCTCAGGCCCCCACGCCACGTACTGAGCCATGTCAACCCCCTCTCCCACCCTGTGCCGAGAGGCGATGCTTAGCATGTCCCATGCAGATCTCAAAGCAGGGCCATTACCGGCCCGTTTTACAATGGGGAAACTGAGGCATGGAGCCAGGAAGGAACTTGCCCAAGGTGGCCCAGCACGCCAGTGGCGGAGCTGGGAATTGAATCCAGCTCTCCAGAATCCCAGGTCCCTGTGCTACTCTCCACTACAAGTGAGGGGCTGGAGGATCAAGCCTCTGGCTAGCGACAGATTGCAAGAAGAGACACCGGGGCCCTGCTTCCATCACGCCTCCTTGGATCAGACAGTATGAATACAACCAGCATCATCGTCGTCAGGTTGGAAATTCTGCATCACGTCCAGGAGGTTATGAAATGGTATTTCTCCCTCCCCTTACCCTATGGCCTACAGTATTGCTAGAGATCCTCTTCGGGTGAATTACGTAGTGCCCCAGGATCAAGGCCCTACAGTGTCCTCCTCCCTCCCCCCCAGCTTTCACAGGGAACAGAAAAAGGAAGCACTGTCCCCAATGCATAAGTGGGGGAAATGTGGTGCACAGAGATTAAGTGACAAGCCCAAGGTGACAACAGGGGGTCTGTAGCAGAGCAGAGACCCGAACCCGAGTGTCTCGGCTCCCAGGGAAGCACCTTAACTGCTAGCCCAGCCTCCCTTTAGGAAGACTCCTATGAAACAGGGAACTTTTCTGACAGCCGGCCCCGGGGAGCTCTGAGGAACCCTTCCATGGCGTGTAACGCAGCCTAGAGACTGATGCTCTCTGCCCCAGGCACAGCACGCCACACTACAGCCCGAACACCTCGGTAGTTGAGCCTCGGTCTGGCCTGTTGCACCTAGGAGCCCCAGTACAAAGGGACCAAGACAGTCCCTACCCCCAGGAGCCTCCAACCTAAGCTGATCAATGCTGAGAGCCCTGCAACTCGCACAAACGCCTTCAGAAATCAGTATGGCCGGCAAGCAGGTCATCAACACACAGAGAGGGTCGCCTTCCATTTGGCAAGCTGTGCTCAAGTTACCTAGCTCATTTTCAGCTCCCCCACCCTTGGGAGGGACAATTCAAGAAGAAAGTCTCTCACACCGCACGGTACAGTTATTGTCTTTCGCAAGCACTGGTCCCATTCTACAGCCAGGAAGGACTGAGGCAAAGAGACAGGAAGGGACATGACCGAGGGCACCGGAGGAGACAGTGTCAGAGCTGGGAGAGGAACACGGGCACCCTGGCTGTCCCACGCGCACCCTCCCCTCTCCCTCTGGATCGACAGATGCGTACCTTTAGCAATATGATATCGATTTCGGAGTATTTCATTCCATTCACCAAGATCGGAATCAATCTGCCAAGAAGAGGAGGAATAAGCGGGGGGATTAAAAAGCCACGGTCTGACCAGAACGGGGCAGGTGCCTGTAACCAGAGAACAAAGGGGACAACCGAGGCATTGTGTGGTCTAAATGCCTTCCAGGGTTCGGGCCTGGATACCACCTGGAAGGAGCCATGCGCGTGACACTGAAGCCGCCTGTGCGGAGGCCGTGGGTTGGCCGGCCCGTGGGAGACGGAGGTGGACACACCACAGCAGCGCATCAGCACAGACTCACGCCAGCAACACAAGGGGCTCCCCCGTCGTGACAGTTCATCTCCCGGAGGGCGAGACCCGCCCCAGCGCATCGCCGATCAGTCCCTCAGCGCCAAGGGCCGGGCGCTGCTTTTCCAAACGTTCCTTTCTAAATAGAACTCAGCCTGATGGGGGGGGGGCTGCCCACGGCATGGAACCTGGCCACCCTGGCTGCCAGCCCCCTGCGTTCAACTCTGGACCCCACCCCCAGGAAGCTAGAATCCAGGAGTCGGGACGCCCAGACCTGTGCTCAGTCCACCCCCCTCCCCCCCAAGCCTTGTCACGGCCAGGGATCAGCGCAAGCCTAGGCTGCGGGAGAAGGCAAAGATCAGGCACTGACCAGAACCCGCAGTCCTTGAATGGCTGATTACCTGCCTCTTAGGGCTCTCTACAGCCCCCCGCCCGACTGTACTAGGGTGAAGCAACAACCCCAGGAGACACTTGCACACCCAGCCGGGATACAGACGAGCCAGAGGCAGCAGGTTACAGTTCCCGCCTGGGGGCTCATGCGCAGGCTGCTCTTTCTAGCAAGTGGCAGACAAGCCACAGCTGAACTGGCAGCAGGAAGGCCAGGGGGAGGGAGCAGCGCGCAGAAGGGCCCACAGGTAATGGCCAGTCTTGGATCCTCAGACCTGAATCCCTCCTAGCCTTAAACAGACCATCTGGAGCACAGGCCAGAGCGTGACACCCAGTTATCCCCGGACCCAGCCCACACTCCAACCCCAACAGCATCGGCAGGGGCAACAGTATCCGCCTGTTCTTTCCCATCATGCCTCCTGGCTGCGATCAGCCCGGCTCACTGACTGTTGCCCCCCCAACTGGCTGCAGCCCCCAGGGGCTTCCTGACTCCCCCACGGCCGGGACAGAAGCAAAGCTACTCACTGCACCAGATGGGAGGACAGCACCTCTTTGCAGATGGGCTGCTCGGCTAGCGTCAGCCAGAACTCGCAGGCTTCCAAGGCCACGTTCTCATCGTTGTCCTGGGTCCTCTGCAGCATGTACTGGGGGGAGGAGAGCGGCAGCAGCGTAAAACGCCGGCTCTGGGGCAGGCCTGTGTCACGGCGGCTGCAGGCTCCGCTCCCCTCGATCCACCCACCCACCGTGCAAAGACAGCCTGGTGCACTTGGCTCTAACACAACCAGTCGGCCCCAACACGCGGAAGTGCCGGGAGGTGGACGAGCCAGGCCCATCTTAAGCTACACAGGCCACTGAGCTCCCCAAACCCAGGCCAGGCATGGAGTGAGCAAGCAGGCAAAGGGCAGGCTTCCACCAGCCTGAGAAAGCGGTTACAGCGCAAGCTGCTTTATTAGCAGGCCTGTTGCACCCTCTCCTCACCCACGCAGGGGGCATCCCCACGCCGCGAACACGAAAGCCCCGCCGGGACACAGAGGAGCCTGCGGGATCCCGCCGCGGGACTCACCTGGATGATACTGTGCATGTGAGGGATCAGGCGGTCGATCCGGACCTCCAGCAGCATCACCAGCGCCCGGCAGACATTCTTCCGAACCTCGGGATCTTCGTCCACCGCCAGAGCGAACAAGTGCTAGGGGGAAAGAGTGGTCTGAGACGGACACCAACGGTCCCGAGAGCAGCATTCCCCTTGCTGCCTGCCGCGCCACGGGAGGGGGCAGACAGGCCAGGCTTGGTTTTCAAACAGCTCCCCCGCCTCCAGTTATGCTTGGGTGAGGAGGGATTGCGACACCTGCGAAGAGCCTGGAGGAACCCCATGGCACCCGGCTGCTTTGTGCAGCCGGAGGCAGCCCCGTCCTACACGAAGCTACAGAGACTGCTCAGCACAGGCCAGAGGCCCGGGGGGGTTAAATGGATGCACAGGAGACACGAGGTGGTGTCTGTACGAAGGAGCCAGACGCCGCTTATGAATATTTGTCTCATGGTTTCCCTGCTTATGGGATCTCTCCCCAGCGTGGCAGGCAGCGTGGGCACTCTGAAGGGGGCGGCAAGAGACCCACGCACGTCACTGCTGCTCTGCAACTCAGTTTCCCCAATGTAAAATCTCCTTCATAAAGGGCTTTGAGCTCTCCCGATGACGCAGGAAATAGGCGCTGGTGTTATCTGCACCCTGCAGAGCAGCCGGCGCTTTGGGATTGCTGGAATCGCACCCTCGGGGGAGCCTCACACCAGCAGCACTGGGCTGGCGCGTCCGACTCGGCCGTGGGTCCGGCCGGGCGGCGAGAGCGGGTTGAAATGCCTCGTGCCCGGGCGGGCCCCTCACCTCGATGAAGGTGTCAATGTTGTCCATCAGCGCCTGAGCTCGGTCCATGATGAACTGGTTCACGCAGGCGATGGCATGGGACCTGATTGAGGGGGAGAGAGAGAGAGAGAATGGGCCTCGGAGGCATGGCAGGGGGTCACCCTGGCACCTCCACAAAATGGGCTTTTAGTGACACAGACACCAGGAGGTCACCAGCACTGCCCAGCGGGTAGATCGGAGTTCTATTCCTAGTTCTGCCACTGGCCAGCTGGGTGATGCTGTAACAGTCATGTCGCTCCGTGCCTCGGTTTCCCCACCAGTAAAATGGGGATAATGGGACGGCCGCCCCCTTTGGTCACCCAGAGATGAGACGTGTGAAGTGAGCACCAGGGATCACTGCCGGGGCAATGAGCTTTAGCTTCTGTGCACAAGAGGGTGCGTGTCACGGCTCAAACAGCAGCCCGCTATCAGGGCTCTCAGCTGCTCCGTAGGCTGCGCACACAGCAGGCAGGCCCAGCTCAGCCCTTCAAGTTCAGGAGAGGAGGAGCAAGATTGTATGAGGCTCACCAGGACGGGGCTCTCTTGGGAGAGGCTGCAGAAGCCCGGGTGCCCCCCTAGATACTAAAAAGCAGGAGGTGTTTGCCTTGGCACCTGTGCAGCAGGTCAGTTGGCTATTGCCCCCCAAGGCAGCGCAGAGATTGAGAGGATAGATATGCAGTGGTCGGAGCACTACCTAGAATTTTGAGTCCCTGCTCTGCCACCTCCTCCTTGTGACACCTTGGGCAAATCACTTAGCTTCCGTGCCTCACTTTCCCATCCCCCTTGTACAAAGCCCTGCCTCACCCGGGGGGAGGGGAGAGGTGTGATGAGGATACATTCAAGATGGTGAACGCTCAGGTACTGTTGTGCAGGGGGCCAGACCAGTATGATCAATCTGACAGGAGACACACTACTGACATCTCATCCGGAGCAAAAGGCAGCGTGTCGCCAGAGAGAAGGATTGCTGCTGTGATGGGCAACTTGTGCAGAAATTGTCACTGCTCCCCCTAGGTCGGCTCTTGAACACACACAGCTGCCTGCTCAGCACAAGGCCGTGCGCGCTGTCCATCGTGAGACGGGGGAGGGGGGTTCACCCAGCCTGCACCAAGCGCTCAGGCGAAGAGAACAGGGCCTGGTGCCCCCTGCACAGCCTGCCAAGACAACACTCACCTGATCTTGGGGCTGCAGTGCTTGAAGAACTGAAGGAACTTGGGGATCATGATGTTCAGGGGTCGATTCAGAGCATCACTGTCCAGGAGCTCGGAGGAATCCTCACAGATCTTCTGCAAGGCCCCGAAGGCCCCCTAAACACAACACCCGCGTCAGCCCCCTCGGAGAAGGGGCCACAACGGACAAGGGTTCAGTACGGCCTCGTGAGAGCAGCTCCGGATTATCGAGGCTCCCGCGACCCCACGAGTCCTTTCCAGCCCACCCTCCAAACCTCAACCAATCCCTGCAAAAACCTGAGGGCTCTTACGAGAACCCGGATCTTCAGATGGTGTGAGGCAGCACAGCACATGCCGTGCGGCGGTGGGATCCTCCTGAAAGCGTCACTGGCTAGAGGCCCGAGCATTCCCCTGGGAGCCTGGTGATCTGAAGCCCCATCCCCATGTCTGAGATCAGGCAAGTCACAGCTCTTCAGCTTGCCCGCCTGGAAAAATCCAGGACCCCGACCGCCGCCCCAAGTTTAACGGCACGTCTCAAGCTGGGAGGCGGGCGTACGGGCTGGGAAGAACTATCCCGCCAGAGACTGCCCCACAGAGAGGCCATGATTGGCACCCAGCTCTTCCGGGTCGCAAAGCAGGGCCTTAGCCCCACGACACAGCCCTGGCAGCGGGTTCCAGAGCAAAGGGGAAGATGTGTGTTTGCAGGGTGCTCGAGAGCTTTGTACAGCCACACACGGGTGAACTCTAAACTCAGCCCATGAGTGTTTACAAAGAAGGGACGGAAAACAGCCTGGCTGCTTGTGTACGTCAGTTACAGACCCAGTGTCTTAAACAAGCGCCAAGCACAGTGGCTGCTGGTAGTTACTGCGGTAACCATGGCTACGTAGAAAGCACCACCATCACCAGGGGAGAGCAGTGTGGCCAAGAGAAGACATCCTGGACTAGGAGTCCGGAGACCTGATGTTAGCCCCAGCTCTCTCACTGACCTGCTGTGTCACCTGGAGTGGCCCCCTCCGTGCCTCAGTTTCCCCCACTCTATTTAGACAGCAAATTCCTTGCAACAGGCATCTCTCCCAACTTCCGATGGGAAAGGAATGGGGCGTGTCTGCCACCAGACAGCGCTCAAGAAGGCCTGCCAAGATCGGGCCTTCTCTGCATCTCTGCTTGGCCCAGAATCCAGGCTGTGTCCCACCCCACTGGAGGGTTTCACAAGCGAGTCCTCGCACCTCAAGCCTCTGCCGGAGCAACAGTGGCATCAGTGCTTGGTTCAAAAGGCGCAAACAGCCACTTCAAAGCTATTAAACAAGTCCAGCTGCTCTTCAGCTGAGGAGTTCTACCTGCACTCCGCTCCCAGAACAAGCCATCTGCCTCGTCTGCCAGTGATGCTGGTGAGACAGGAGATGTTTCGGGGGGCTGTCAGCTGTGGGGGGCACCACAGGGAACCTCTAGATCTAAAAGCATGAGCATCTACTAACTGGGCTAGAAGCCCCAGGTGTGTTCGCTCCAGGGCTGAACAGACTCATGAGCCAGGTACTCTGGTTCAATCCGATGGCTGGAGAACCAAACTCCACAAGCGTGGGTCACATTAGGAACGCAGGTTCGTTCTACAGCAGGGAAAACTGAGGCACGGTTACTCCGGAAACCCGGCGAGAACCCAGACTGAGCTGTGACAATGCCGCTCACTGCAGGGCCACCCACCTGGGCTGGCTGGGCACCAGCAACAGAATTCGCCTTCTCCGCGCCCATGCTGACCGAGACTCTGCCCTAATCCCGCAGCCTCCCCTCCCATCCCCCCGACGCCGTTCTTTACCTCACACGTGTTGTAGTCCTCCGAGTTCAGCAAGTTGCACAGTTGCGGCAGGAGCTCCGGCCACATCTGCAGCTCCCCCTTGGAAGCGATGGTCGTAATGAGAATCCCTGCCAATTGGAAGCACACGCTACAGCTCACCCCTCAGGGGAAACTTTGGCTCCCCAGCCCCAGGGTTCTCCTCACTCAGCCCCCCGAGGTCACTTACACACACCCAGCAGGTAGCAGGGGACGGTGTGGTGGCTCCCCCCGAACGGGAACGATCACGATCCCCCGGTTTAACCAAGCACACCTAGAATGGGAGCCTCCGATCCCACCGAGCCACACTCCCGTCAGGACCAAGAGGAGCAGTAAGAAAGGCAGGTCAGCTTTCTCCAGGAACCATGTGTTCCACAAGCTAGGGATGGGAACGGGTGACCCGTAAGCGTCACTCTTAATGCTTGACGGTTCCGGTGGGGGAGCAGGGGGTTGCTCCAGCTCCACAGGGGACCCACCGCAGACTGGGGCTGCTCCGGCCGTCTGGGACCCCTCCCAGAACTGCCCGGCACAGAGAACCAGAGGCTTCTACCCAAGTTTATTTCGGAGCGTTAGCTAAGTAGTGACAGCTGCATGCTGGCTCCACCTCTCTGTTCAATGCACCTTTTACCCGCCCCCGTTCCTTTGACTGACATCTGCCTGACCTGCCATTAAAGTGTTACCGGCGTGAGAGTGCCAGCAAAAGGCCTGATTATTGTAGCCACCGAGATGCTGGTAGAAGCTGTAATACAGACCCCGCACAAGGGGGCTTCATACCAGTATAACCGCACCTACACTAGGGAACAGGTTCGCCGCCTTAGCTGCTCCTGCACGTGAGGGTGGACGAAGCTAGACTGTTTTGTTTCTGCTGGCCTTGCAGGAAGTGGTGCAGCCCCAGGAGCACAAGCTAGGTTCCATCCCTTTGCCCCAGGCGATGGAATTCTCTCCCCTGGGACATTCGCCTGGTGCCAACGCTGGCACTGTTTCGGCGCCAGGCCAAAGCCACCCTTTTTCCCCGTGCTTTTATTGGTGTTTGGAAGAGGGGGAGGGGGCTGGGGGTGGTGTGTGTGTCCCCCTCCTCTTGAGGTGTTTCAGCAGGTTTTATGTCCCCCTCCCCCCCTTTGAGGTCAAAAATTTTGTAAGCCACCTTGAATATTTTAAATAGAGAGTCAGGGTAAAAATATTTTAAAATCAATTAAATAAATCCCACCTCCTGCTAGAGATGTTACTGGTGAACCCCTTAACTGGTAAGCTTCACCGTTAACTGGTTAAACTTAACGCTTAGCTGAATAACGAAGTAGGATTTGACATCCCTACCACCTGCATTAGCTACGTGCCCACCACGGATTCTTCAGTGGCAGGAAGAGCTGAGCACCTCCGCCCCACGCGCCGATTTACACACGCGGCGTGAGCACAAGCTGGGAAAGGCTCCTTCAAAGTGGCCTCCAGATGCCCACAGAGCAACCCTGTCTCTTCCCCGCCGCTCTTACCAATCGTGGCTCTGATAAGCGAGGAGCCATCGCCAATGTTGTTCAGACATTCCTGCTTGATGAACTCCGCCACGGGCTGGGGGAAGCTCTGGTAGTGCGCCTTCACGTTGTTCTTCAGAATCAGCCCGCTGAGCGAGCGCGTCGGTTCATCTGGTGAGAGAAAGTTTGGAGGGGGACAAACAGAATTCTGTTAACAGCTGTCACTGCTCTCCCCAAAGGTGGCTGCATGTCTGCGAGCAACCGGAGGACAAGAGATTCTGATATGGATCTAGAGCACTGACGGCCTACGGGTGAAAGGATGTGAAGCATGAGGGGGTCTGCTTCCCAGGCACCTGTGCCTATAATCCCAGAGTATGCAATGGTTCAGGATGCAGCCAGCTGCCTTTTGGGATGCTTGCACTATACCTTCATTCACAAAGGCCACAGCTTGCCATTCCTCTTCCAAGACAAGCTCTGGTAGTGTCTTGGTAGTGTCACGGCAGAGCAAATACCAGCCTCGCTTGGAAGGAGGCCCAAAATGAGCAGAAGGGGAACTGACTCACTGTGATTTCAGAAAGTTTAGCAGGGAACAGAACCCAGGAGTACCGGCCACCACTAGCCCACAGCTGGGAACGGAACACAGCAGTCCCAGTTTGGAGAGGAAGGTTGGCCCACTGGTTACAGCATTAACCTGGGACACAGGTTTCAATTCTGTCCCACCCAAACAACTTTGGGCAAGTCATTTAGCCACATCATGCCTCAGTTCCCCATCTGTACAATGCCAGATGGAGACATGGGGCTGGGGGCAGCACATAGCTGCTAACAGTTACAACCGTACCATCTCCTGACTCAATCTCTCTCACTCTCACAGAAAGGCCAAGAACCCTGGAGTACCAGATTCCCTACTCTAATTCCCGCCACCTCAACAAATTTCTTAAACCACTTGTGATCTTGCCTAATTCTTGCAGCACCACCTCTGGAAAGCATGAACTTCCAGCTAGTCACAAGGAACTAGCAGCAGACATTTCGAGAGGCTTGATGGCCTTAGGGGTAAGGCCTGAATCGGATACAAACTCAGTTAACAAGCAAGACAGCCTAGCTCAGATGTGTCAGTGAAGGGCTTCCCCACTCAAAGAAACCAACCTCAAAATACTCCGTTTTCTCCTCTCTTGCTTGCACACGTTAGCCCAACAATCCCGTTAGGGAATTTTGCGTGAGAGACACACTTAATGGCAAAGGGAGAAGTCCCCGTGTATTTTCCATGCACTTTCATAGAGGCAGATTACGTACCTTCTGATTTCAGCCGTGTCAAGACAAATATCAGGTAGTTATTGAAGTCAGGATATTGGTTCAGTTGCTTCAGTTTCTACAATGCTAGGTGAAGGAAAAAGGCACACGGCACAACACAGGGATTTCAAGGGAAGGCAGATGCAAAGATCTGCACCAAACCAATGCTGGGTACCATTAAGGACCAGACAGTCACCCTGCCAAGCTGCATGTCAGCAACAGATTCTTCAATGAGGAAAAAAAAGAAACCCACAGACAGGAATACTAAAATCTCCCCCCATATTAAGGCTCTGCCGGGCACCTTGATGTAAAGGGTTTTAGTATTCAGCATAATTTACTGAGCTAGTGAAGCAAACACACACAACTTGGTTCTGCAATGGCCTCCTAGCGAACCACCTGGCTTATACCAAGGATACGTCCTGGACAACACGCTGTGTGGCAGTGTTAGGAGACTGAGAATCTTTGAGTAACTGCAGCACTTGCTGTAGTCCCTGCTCGTCTGGCTGCCAATCCATGGTGCAGAGCTTTCGCTACACAGGAAGGAAGAGAGGTTAATGATACTCCATCCAGCACATCGCGCTACAACTGCAACGAAGAGCACAAGGCATTGCAGAACTCTGGCTGTCTGCCACAACAAGCCTTCACTAGCAATGACTGGACACAGCTCTGATCCAGGAGCCTTTTCAATATACATGGGTCCTTCCTGCCTTCATACGGAGGCAAGAAAAGTTTCTGCTGCTTTGGCAGGAACCAGCCTTGCTGAAAATGTTATTTTCGTTTTACGGTCGGAATGTGGGCGTAGCGGGCATCATATTAGTGCAACATCTTACAGAGCTAGAAAGGGCTGGATCGGGCCCTTGGCTGAAAGAGGCATGGTTTCCCCACCCCCGCAGCAGCACATTCATCTCTAGGGATGTACGGACCTAGGAACAACGGCAGGGAAGCCACTGGAGAAAGTTTAGGCAAATGATGTGAAATGTTCCCTTATGCTAAGGGATCTCCTGTACTGTGCAATCAACCCCCCACGGGAAACACCAAGAAATGGGATATTCAGAATCGGGCTGGAGAAGAAAAATAGGTAAAGGAAAACCCCTAACTTCTAGGGTTTCCCAAATGCTTATCACCAAGAAACCAAACCACGTGGGGAGCTCAGCAGA
Source organism: Apalone spinifera (assembly GCA_030068395.1). Classification (NCBI taxonomy): domain Eukaryota; kingdom Metazoa; phylum Chordata; order Testudines; family Trionychidae; genus Apalone; species Apalone spinifera. The sequence goes on along the minus strand of JANRFK010002741.1, from coordinate 5,229,931 downwards.
GGCAGAACACTCAGGGGATATGAAGAGATTTTTTTTTTTGAGGGGCATTTCCTCACCTTTTCTATCTTGGAGCATTGCTGGAACTCCCCTACCAACAGCCACAACCAGGAGAGACACGTGGAGAGAGACTGAGCCTCCACCCCCACCATTTCCTCTCTGCCCCACCCTTTCTAGAGCAGACCCCACCGCCTCCTAGCCCATCCCCCCTTTGGGCAGGCCTTCTTTAAACAGCCCCTCTTCCCACTCCCTGCTGATCCAGCCCCAAACCCCCCTCTCCAAGCTACCAGATGAGTCAAGATCTTGGGGTTCCCTTGCATGGCGCTATTTGGGCCAGAGGGAGGCTCCATCATCCCCCAGCCCAGACAGAGGAACAGGCGCAGGATCCATCTTCCTCTGCTCCAAATGCTTCTCCCCCCCCCCCGCACCT
>JANRFK010002741.1:5211570-5226985 GCA_030068395.1 Apalone spinifera | reverse complement strand
CCCCCCCCCCCCCAAGCGACATACGTTTTGCCAGCATAAGTGCTCCAGTGCATAGCGCACTCTCCCACTGAGTTAGCTACCGCCGCTCATTGAACTGGTTTTATTCTGCCAAAAGGAGAGCTCTGTGCCATTGGCTAGCGAGCAAGCTTATGGCATGCCGGGAGAGTATGGGGAGGACCCTTGGGGAGGCCTGTAGGGCAGGGAGGGGCCTGAGGATCAGTACAGTTGTGCTGCTGAAAAAGCTTGTTCTTGTAGATGGCCTAAGGTACTTATTGCCTTGGTAGAAAAACACTGGACCGGGGTAGCATAACAGGCCAGTGTCCTGCCCTGTCATTGGAGGGGGAGGGATTTCTCTTATACACCCGTTGCGTGGGGGAGGGATTAGCATGTGCACGTTTGTTTCTGGTTTTATGCTGTGCCCCTCAGATCTTACTGCAGCCATGGCATCAGCTGGGTGTGTCAGCCTGGTGTTTCTTCCTGTACAAACCTTGATGCCAGGCAGCTGCCCAACATGCTGATGGTTTTGTTTCCTGAGGCTTCCTTGTCTATGTCCCCCCATCCTCTCTCATCTTGCACTTGGTTTGGAAGCTGTCTGGGGCAGGGGCTGATTTTTTTACAGCACCTTACACAATGGGTTCCTGGGCCATGCCTGGGGTGCTGGAGGCTACCGTAGTACTCCTAATAAATAATGTACAGCTGCTACCACACTGGGCTCTTGGGCCAACATAACTCTGGTTCCTAGCTGCTACCATAATACACCTACTACTGTACAGCACCCAATGCATTGAGGTCTTGGTACAAGACTGAGGCCGCTAGATGCTACTGCGGAACAAATAAAGGCACTTCAAGTCTCCTAGTTGGCTAGACTGCAAAATTAACTCCTTAAATAGCAGAATAGAAATGCTGGGACAAAAAGAACCTGAAGGGTTCATTTAAGTCCTTCCCCTGAGGAAGGATTAGCTCTACGTATCCCATCATGGCAAGTTTGTTTTCTATTGAAATCAAAAGGGGGGAGTGTCAGCCTGTTGCCAGGGTAATGAGCTCTGTCTTCTGGTTTTGAAGGAACATGAGTCGATCCCCGTGTACCACCCCACGCCGAGCCAGACCCGACTGGCCACACAGCTAACGGAAGAGGAACAGATCCGAATTGCCCAGCGGATCGGGCTGATCCAGCATCTGCCCAAAGGGATCTTCGATCCGGGCACGGAACCATCAGAAAAAAAAGTGAAAGAGTATGTCCTTTGCTTCCAACACCCTTCATTTCTTCTCCTAGTCCAGGCTGAGTTGCTAGGGTTGACAACAATCGGGAACAAGCCACCCCTAGATAGTCTTCAGATTTACTGCCTAGATTTGCAGGAACTCCGAAATTGTCATGGAAACTTTCCAGCCTTGGCAGAAAATCCACTCAACCCTCGAGGAAAACCAACGTAGTAGCTCTAAGCCTGCAGTATTACAGGAGGCTGGATAATGTCTGCCTAGAACGGAAAGTCTTTGAGGACCGGGTCCTTGTCTTTGTACCTCTTTGCTAAAGCAGCCAGCACGCAGTTCGCCCTCTACGAATGTTTGTTTTTTTTATCCAGTGGGCTGATTCCACTTCTTCCAAACTGCTTCACGTGCTCTTCAAACCCTCTCCTATATGTAACCACCCCAATTCCTCCTTGAGAGCTCTGTGCTTGTGAAGCTTGGAGTTTCAAAGGTCAGCTAGCATTTGAGAATGTCTCCCATGTGAAGGGGCGAGGCGCGTGAAAACAACACTGGAAATTACTTGGCAATTCTATCCATTCACTAGCACCTTGAATGCTGTGTTCATCTGCCCAAAGAGATGTAGCAGATCTAAGACCAGAGATAGGCAAGGAAAATGGGGGGAGCCGTGGAAAGAGTACAGCTTGGATAGGGGATGAGGAGGAAGGGACATGGTAGAAGCGTGAAGATATATGGGGTGCTCTTTATCTCTGCTAGTCAGACAGAATCAAGAGACCATTCAGTGAGACCTAAAGGAAAAACTGTTTTATGCCCATAAAGGAAAATGCCTTTTGTGCGGTACAAGTCTCAGCCTGTTGAACTCTGCCCCAGGATAGCTAGCTGAGCAGGGTTAAAGCCAGCCTCGGTGTTCCTGGAGCTATCGAGAGCACACCTGGGCAGGTTACGTGGGCTGCAGACTTCTAAAGGGTGTCAATCCCTCACTGACAGGTTAGGAACAAATTTTCCCTGGTGGCAGGTTATTTCATTAAACAGCCCCCTGGCCAATGAGGAGCTGAGGCGAGGACTCTGCTCTTGTGGCTTTTCTCTTCCCAGGGCTCGTGGGAAGTAGAGCAGCGATAGGCAACCCAGGCTAGTGAGTGGCCCTGCCTCTCCATGGGCCACAAGAGTGGCGTAAGATACGCAGTCTCCTGGGTTAGGGTAGTTTTGCTAACTCATATAAAATTTGCAGGGTGTCTGATTGAACGGTAGCAGCGCCGTGATTGGATGCAGAGGGAGCAGGCAGCTCTGACAGTCAGTGTCAGCACGCACCTCACTAGACGTGCCCTTGCATTATGAGTAATAATACCGGTAGGGAAAGAACTACGTGGGCTTGGAATCTGGCAGCCCTGCCCCTGGGCAATGGTAAACAAAATGTCTTGTGGCCACCCATCGAACCCCACTGGGCCACACGTGACCTGTGGGCTGCAGGTTGCCCACCAGTGACATAGCATATGAACGAGAGCAGTCCCAAGGCTGCTGTAGCTAAACTTAGGGAGTGCGGGGAAGCACTGAGGCCAGATGTCTCTCCTGCAGCCAGCGAGCTAACAGCACGTCCCCTCTTTCTGGCCACAGGTGTGTGATCTGCATGCTGGATTTCGTGTACGGCGACCCCATCCGATTCCTGCCCTGCCTGCACATCTACCACGTGGACTGCATCGATGACTGGCTCATGCGCTCCTTCACGTGTCCCTCCTGCATGGAGCCAGTCGACGCTGCTCTCCTGGCCTCCTACGAGAGTAACTGATGCCAGGTGTCAGCAGCGCAGCCCACGCTAACGCTTTGAGGCCGCAGGTGTGGGGGAGGAAGGGGGTCAGAGGGCTGGTGGCTCTTCATTTTGCACACTCATGGGATACACCAAAGACTTCTACGGCAAGGAACCCCAGCCCTTCTGCCTTGTGGATCGTCCCAAGCCGTTAAAACTTGGCTCCAACTGAATGTGGGTGAAAGGCTGCCTCTATATTCACACGTCAGGCTGAGACTTGGAAGGAGTCAGAGCTGGGCCTGAGTTTAAAAGCTGGCGTTGGTATTGAAGGCCCTCCCAGAAAGCAGCACCGGCCCGTGCCATGCAGCCTCTCCGAGCAGCTCCCTTGTGAGCATTGCCTGGCGATGGCGGGGCATTCTGTTCGGCTGCAGCCCCTTCGTGCATGTGACAGTATTAGCATAATGCAGGAGATAAACGAAGCAAGTGCCGATCCCCTCGGTAACAGAAAGAAGGTGCAGGAGCGTAGAGGTGCGGGCAAGAGCCGTAGGCTTGTGCTGCTTGAGGTTTAGCTTGTTTCAGGGGGGGGGGTTGGTTCCTCTCTGCTTTAAATAGTCACAACTCAGCTCCTCTAGCACCTGTTTTTTTGTTCTCCTGGTGGTGGTGGCAGCTGTGCTTAACCCCTTGTCTGATTAAAACCAAACCGCCTGCCCAGATGGGCTGCAAGGATGAAAATAAATCCCATAGGGGCTCCCTCCCCAGCTGATGTTACTCAAACGAGTGCTGGAGAAGCAGCCATATCCTTTCAATAGGTGACTAAGTAGCAACATGAGAGCAGGACTCTACCATTCTAGCCCCACAAATGACACACCAGAAAGACGCTAACCACCTGGGTGCAAATTGTGGGCTTGAGGAGAAAGGCAAACCAAACCCAGCTCATTCTATCACTTCTGCTTTAGACATTGTTCTCACCAATCAGACATAATGTTTTAATATTCTGCCTGCATAAAGCTATTTCCCAGAGGAATTTTCCCCTGTCCCCAAAAGGTTTTATAGTCCCCCTAATTAGTTTCCCTGAAGCCAAATCTGCTTGGCACAATGTGGTTTTTATCGTGTCATAACTGAATGGATTTAAATAACCAAATGCAGATTTCTTCCCTTGTGCTATTTTAAGTGGGTTAAGTCACACCTGCCGGGTGAAGTGCAGTTTGGCTTTGATTAATTTTCTCTCTCTCAAAAACAGGGCAGTGGTTATTTTGTTCCCTTTGCGATGGCAACCTTAAGACCAGCCCTTAAACTCCGCACTATGCAGACTTGCCGGCTCATGAGGATAAATCCAAACTCGAGTAGAAAATTGGAAGCTTAGAGGCAAAGTTTGCTCCATGAAATAGGAAGTTTTCTTTAGTATGACAGGAGCACCAGGAGCTTAGTCTGCTGCTGTGAGACATAAAGCCAGCTCGTTTGCCTTCCACGGACTCATGTCAGATGCTGCTCGTAGTATAGGAATCGGCCCACCCCGCCAGGGGAGTTGCCATTTGGACAAGCTGTCCTGTGCTCTGTTAAAGCTACCAGGCCCGAGGCATGAAAGGCTTTCTGGTCACGTATTGTCCTTAACAAGGATTTAGCGCTTGAAAGTTAAGACTGATGTACATTGCATTCGAACCGAACAATAAACTAGATTGCCTACAAGCACTTGGCCGGGTGCATTTTTGGTGGTAAAGCCTCTTGTACTGTTCACCCTCAGGGCTTTGATGCCAAAGCATCCAATAAAGGCCTGGTCACAGCACCTACCTTTGATGGGGGGACCCACCTTCCGTAGGTCCTGGTGGGGAACAGAACCAAGCTGCACTGACAAAATGAAGCACTCGGCCATGTTTAAGATTCCTGTAGTCACAAGCCCTGCATCACCTCCTGCCTCGCAGGGGAGCAGATAGACACTGTGCCAGGGAAAGTACCTTACATCCCTGCAGCTGGAACTCAGGCAGAAGCGGGTGACCACACTGTGTTCCTGCTTGGCCAGGCCACAGTCAGTCTGGCAATGCAATCAGCTGTAGGAGGATGTGCTTGTGGGAGGGTTCACCTGTGGTTTCTGCCACTACACCCTCTTCCCCCCTTTCCCCCCCCCCAACAGGTTGCAGTACCTGTGGTGGCTACCACCTCCTGCTGTATTCAACTTCCAAGATGGAGGGTGGTTCAGGACTGGGCCCTCCCTGGCCTGGTTTGATTCCCCCCCTCCCCCAGCCTCTATTATCACTTGCTGATCCTTAGTTTGCTGGTTTGAGGGTTGACCAACCCCTATTCTTCCTAGGACCATACTGATTTATACGCCCCTCGAGAAGGCAGAGTGAATTTAGGCACTGATTCCAACTCTCCATTTTCTGCTTCTCCTCTGCTGTGCAGAACAGACACAATGATCCCATAGAGCTCAAGAATTGGGGAGAAAGGGGTGTCAAATCCTAACTCTATTTCCACAATGTCACCTTAGACAAGTTGTTTCCCAGCCCACTCTGTGGTTCAGTTGTAAGCTCTTCAGGGCCAGGACTCCCTATGTAGCCACAATACAATTAACCAGGGCATGCTCCTTCCCCCAACTGCCCAATTTAACCAGGCCCTCACCGTTTCTACCTTATAACTGGGGGCATATCCCTGCATGCTCTGGGATTCCTTCCCAGGTGAGTGTGGGAGAACCTGTCTGCCTTCAGGGCAGGGGGAAGAACATTGGAGGACTAGCAGCCTGCAGACTCATTGCCTGGATTCTCATCCACATCTTATCAAGCTAGCCCCCTGAGCTAGCCTGCCCTTAAAGCAAAGCACTTCAGCGCCTCTTCTGGCACAAAGGGGGCTTGGTAGGATCCTGACAGTGCAGTGTGGAGCTACATATCACCCTCCTGCCCCAGCCAGGCAAGCCACGGTGTAACCCACAGCTTCCTACAATCTGGTTGTCTTCATTGGCCACAGGCAGTTACTCAGATTTTGTTTGCACTTACAACATTAGAGTGCTGCCACAGATCATGCAGCTGCAGCGCCACCACTGGGAGATTGCTCCTTGTGCTTTAGGGAAACCAGCTCCCCGCAGTGCATAGCTTGCAGCACCTGGAGCCCATATGCACAGGCAAGTCACTGCTGCCATTTGCCCTGCTGGGGGATTTTTCACACCCCATAGCAAGGAAGTTTCTGTGCAGTAACTTGCGAGGTTAGACAAGCCCTTAATTACACACAAGAAAAAAAGCAGCCAGAAACATGAGCAACAATTCCTGAGAGACAGACCTACTGCCACAGCTCTACATACAACCGGAGAGGCAGCTGTCAGCAACTCCAAGCTGGGCACTTAGGACTTTTACAAAGAGGGGTGAATCAGGCGGGCAGGCCACAGCCCAGCAGCTCCAAAGCCCAGCTAACCCCTTACCGGGGTAGGAGACCTCACTCTGATAGCGGTGAGAAACCTCATGGTGACACTAAAAGGCAGAACATGGCCCAAGAGATTAGTCATATCCACTTACTAGGGGACCAGGCTGTCCCCCTCCCCCCCACTGACTGGTTGAAGGGAGACCACCCCCTTCCCCACCTCATGGCAAGAGCCACTCACAGGGCCAATCTGTCACCCCACAATATTCCAGGAGCAGTTCAGGACTGATGGATAGATGCCTCTCTAGGCTCACAGGTGCTCCCTGTGAACAGCACCAACAAGCGAGGGGCTGCTTTTCCAGGGCTGAGCCCACACACTCCAAGCCCGAGAGACTCATCATCATGACTCAGCGCAATAGGCCTGAGATTTCAAGCCAGCTTGATCCAAAGCCGGGGGGCAGGGGGAGACAGGAATTAAAGGCCTACAGCAGGGGCCTTCAGGCTGACAGATGTTTAGGAGCTGCAGACCCTGCCTATAAGCCAGGGGTGGGGGAAACCTTTTCCCTATCAGGGGCCACTGACACCCCTCCACCTAAAAAAAAAAAAAAAAAAAAAAGTTGTGGATCACACAGCACTGCAGGGAGACACGGAGGGCCTGGAGCTTCCTCTAGGCTCCAGCCTGGGGCCAAAAATGAGGTCAGGACGTAGGAGGGGGCTTCAGGCTGGGGCAAGAGCTCCAACTGAGAAAGCAGGTTCTGGGGTGGAGCTGGGGATAGGGGGTTTGGCATTCAGGAACAGGCTCAGGGCAAGGGATCTGTGTGTGGGGGCCTGGGTAGGAATTAGGGTCCTGGAGCAGGCTCAAAGGGGGGAGGAGCAGGTTGTGGCTCTGGGGATGCAGGAGGGGGCTCTGACATGGGGCTTAGGATTTGGGGACAGAGAAGGGGCTCAGGGCTGGGAGAGGCAGGCTGCTTACCTCTGGCAGCTCCCAGCCTGCCCTGGCCCCATGCCATTCCCAGAACATCCCAGCAGCCCCTGGGGGCTAGAAGCAGGCAGCTCCATGAGCTGCCCTTGCCTGCAAGCATCACCCCTGCAGCTCCCATTGGCCATAGTTCCCCACCACTGGGAGCTGCAAGGGCAGCCCATGAAACTTTCCTCATCCCTGTGAGCCAGTGCTTATAGCTCCATCTGGGCGCTAAAGCTCAGGGCTTCCAGCCCATGGCGTGGAGACTTGCAGTGGTTCGGCTGAAATTAAGCAGGGGGACAGATTCTTCCCACTGGAGGTTCCCCATGCCGGCTTTAAGCCATTGGGGCCAGTCATAGGGACTGTTCTGCTGCTCAGACACCAGTCCAGAGGTGGCATACACCTCCTTTTATAATTACAGGCGGATGTTTAGCTTGAAATTGCCTCTGCCTGGTGGATCCTGCTAGCAAGGCATGCAGCCATCACCACTGCCAACAGCTTAACATTTCACAGCATTGTAGAAACTCTCCCCCCACCCACTTTGAAGTAAGCAACTAGGGTGTAGGGAAGGAGGCAGAGTCGAAATGACTTGGGTCACATCTGCAGCAAACCAAGGGTTCGCCTTCCAGGTAGGCTATGGCTCAGCCACTCTGATCTAATGCAATCACCACCAGGGGTGTGTGTGGGGTGTGTGTGGACACTGCCCATTTGTAATCAGGCTGCTTTACGGAGCCTTGCCACAGTGGAGTCAAGTCTTCAGGAGCAGTCACAAGTTTTTAAAGCTTCCGTCTGTCGCAATGGTGCCAAGTGTCAAGCTGTTTAGCTTACAGAGCAACTAGCGGGTTCCTCAACTCAGCTAGATCTGAGCAACACCCCTCCCATCACACAGGCAATGTTTGGGGCTGTGTCAGGCAGGCAGACACTGGTGCTGCATGAAACGGCTGGAAGTTGAGTGTAAGAACAACGAACTGGGGAAGGAAACCAGCATCACAGAACAGACACATGCAAACTACATGAGACAGTAACCTAGTAACCCCAGATTGTTCCTGAAGACATGGAGCGAGGGTACTGGAGCAAAGGTTTTGCAAGGAACCAATTGGGAACCCTCCAGCAAGGCTGCACAGAAGGTAGCACCAGTATCAAAAACACCCAACAAAACAGAAGCAGCTTAAAAATATCCAAGGTCTTTAATGAGTAAATGTAACTGCAGCACCCACTTCCACATTTACCTTTAATAATGGAGTTTGACGCCCGCCATCTACCGCCTACAGTTTCTACTCAAAGAAGTTAGCTAGTACGCAGCTCAACTTGCTGAGACGGCTGGAGTCCTCAGTGGGAGAGAGGGAAGAGCAGCAGTGGTAAGACAGGTTCTTGGTTGTGTACGGACGTGGAAGCGAGTTGTATCACACGCAAGAGCTGGTGATTAGATTGTTTTGACAGCCAGGGAAATATACAACATTGTAGGGATTCCACTATTCCAGATTCTTTAAAAAAAGAAAAGCTACAACTAAGTCAGAGTCCGTATTTCCCAGAAGGAATCAACAAAAAAAACAAAACTAAGTAAACGACAGACTAATGAAAGTTTCGGTGCGCCTGGGTATATAAAAATCATCTGTGGAACCATCCATGGGAGCCAGTGCTAGAAACGGCTGTTTTAAGTTCGCAGTGACTAGCTACCCTCCCTTGCTGTTTTAAATAAGTATGTACAACAGAGCGTCCTCACGGGAGCCAGCAGAGAGAGGGGCTATTTAACAAGGGGTCTTGTTTTGTCGTCATCGCTACACTGGTGGGCTTTGTATTTTTTCACTTCTGCCATGTATTTGGCCCAGGCATCTCCTTTACTAGTCAAAACCTGCACAGAGAGAGAGAGAGAGAGAGAGAGAGAGAGAGAGAGACGGGAAAGGAATTCAAAGGCTGTAACCAAAACACGTGCACTGAGTGGACTGCATCTGCAATGCACGTTGTAGTAATGAGCTATCCCGTAAAAGAGCAGTTATCCCTAACAGGGACACGGACACAGGAAGACTTAACTAGAAATGAGAACTCCCAGCTCTGATTGCTAGGCCCATTCACTCCTCCCAGAGCTGGGGACAGACCTCAAGAAACAGGGATGTAAGCAACTAGTTGAGTAGTTGACTACTCAACAAGCCTAGGCTGATTGGGTACTTGAGTGGGTACTTGAGTCACCACTCAACCAGCAGCTCTTCCCCTCTTCCCCCCTCACCCGCTGTCTCTATCCATGGGGGGGGCAGGGAAGGCAGAGGCACAGCTGGGCATGAGCCACACAGCTCTTACCATATTGAAAAGGCAGAGCCACAGCGGAGTTAACTCCCCCTGGGAGCTAACCCCGCTGCAGCTCTGCAGTTTCCCCCCTTACTGACTAATCGAGTAGTCAATGGAAATTCCATCCACTACTTGATAAGCTGATTGAACGCAATTTAATATCCTTATCAAGAACCCCAGCTCTCTGGCCCATCCCTGCTCCCCCAAACCAGGAATAGGACCCAGGAGACCTGGCATCCAAACTCCTGTTCTAAACTCCTATGTAGCTGGACTCTGTATACTGACTCCCCTTTCGCCTCTGACGGCTTAAAGCTACACAAGTGACTCCCTGAGAATCTCCGCTGCATGGGAGACAGATACATAATCAGCAGCAGGGCTCTGCCCCCTGCTGAGACATGGGACTGGAGCATGGCTAGTGACGGCTGCATCTACTCTCTGCTTCCTAGGGCCACAGGAAAGGGGTGGTCCACATGAAGAAATGCCCAGAATTGCCACTTTGGAAAGGGATTCTCTAAACACAAGGCAGCCCTTCACTGCATGTGGAATAACAGGGCTTTGATACATGGACAAATAGCCCAGAATAGCTATCCTTGGCTAACACTACACGTAGACACTCTTATTCACTGTTCCTTAACCCAGCCTCTGGCCCCCAACTGGACCCCGCCCCCCCAACCGCTGAACCCAGCTCAGAGCCACCACCACACAGTACAGGCTCGGAACCCTCAGAACTCTAGATTTCAGAACCCACTGCAGAGAAATGCTCCTTGATTGATCTTTCAAGAACTTTTACAACCAACAGTAGAACCTGAGTTTTACATCAATCTCCCAAAAGACCAGTTATGCAACCCCTGCCCCCCGTGAAAGCGATGTCAAACAACCAAGTGGACAACCTTCACATTCTGATGCTGTTGATGCATCGGAAAATGTTTTGAAGTGGGTCTGAAGGACAAGCAAGCTATGCGGGGCACAATTCTGAAACGTATGCACCTGAAACTACTGTCATTTTGAGATCAGCAATTTTACAAACTCTTCGTTCCCCAGGTGGTTTGTAAAATAAGAGGATCTACTGTCATCCCAAGCTCTTCTCTAAACAGGGATGTGAAGGGTTACCGGTTAACCGGTGGGGGCTGGAGCAGCTCCCCACCTGCTGTGGGCAGGGGGCTGCTTCAGCCATCCACAGCAGACTGGGGCTGCTGCCCCCGCTCATGTCTAAGGCTACGTCTAGACTGCTTTCTTCTGCCAAAAGATATGCAAATTAGCTCCAAATTTGCATATCTTCCAATTGCGTTATTGGAAGAGGTTTTGTTGAAAAAGAAAGCAGTTTAGACGCAGTTCTTTAAAAAAAAAAAAAAAACCACCCTTTTTTGAAAGAACCCTTCTTCCTAAAAAGATGAGGTGTGCAGTGTTCTTTTGAAAAAGGCCGCCGCCCCCCCCCCAAAAGAACCACGTCTAAACTGGTTTCTTTTGACAAAACCTCTTCCGATAACACGATCGGAAGATATGCAAATTAGCTTCAAATTTGCATCTCTTTCGGCAGAAGAAAGCAGTCTAGGTGTGCCCTAACTGATTAGCCAATTAAGCAGGATTTTACATCTCTCTCTAACATCTTTGCTTCCAGAGATCTCAAAGCACTTAAAGATCAGTTTCATCACTCCCACTTCACAGATGATGAAACTGAGGCACAAAGGATCACAAATTGCCCCAGGTCATCCAGCAAAGCAAGGCCAGGAACAAAAGCCAGGTCCCCCAAGTGGCAGTCCAGCACACTATCCATTAGGCAACACTGCCTCCGTCACTTACCTCCTCCTCGGTCTTTTGCTTCTTTGCTACCACTCCTGTCTTCAGGGCTAGTTTGTTGCCACCTCTCCGCTTGCCCACCTGGGTGAAGGGACAGAAGACTGCAACCGTTATACGAGCCCTGGCAGCTGCAAGGGTAATGTTGCCCACTATATAATGGAATAGGGAGTCCTTCAATTAGATCATCTTAACGCGTCACGCCTGTTCTTCAGCATAAAGCTACCAAGCAGCCTGCGTTCCCCAACGCAGCCACAGACGCTAGAAGACAAGCGCACGTCCAACAGCTGTTATCCACGCACTATTTGGTTTGATCCAAACACAAGCAGATGCAAAGGAAATCGAAACCATAAGCCAGAGTTCTTCCCCACCCCAATACGAACCGTTGCAGCAGGGTTGTCCCCCAAAGAAACCAGGGTTGTCCCTTTCCATTTTCTAGCCTCACGCGCCCCCTTCCACCACCTCAAACATGCCGTAAGTGGTCTCTCACTACAGCCATCAGCAAGCCTCAAGAGGGGAACTCTGCACCACCTTTGAGCTCTCTGCTGTAAACTGCTGTCCCATGTGTCATAGCAATGTGGATTTTCATAGACTTAAGGAAGCGCTTCTGGCGCTCTAGAAATCTGTGTCAAGCTTATAAAGCTTGTGCAGCCTGAGGTGGTATTTTATGCGATGATGTACACAGAGATTACACTCATTCAGTAATTAGCTAAGAAGGAAGACCAACAGTTTGCATAAGAATCATTCTCTCCGAAAGTCATTCCAGTCAGTCATACTTGGGGAAACCCTGCTCTTCTTCTCACTTGCAGAAGTCTAAATCCGACAGTTCACAGGACATTCAAGCAAGGCAGCATCCTATGAAATCCCTGCTTCCTCCTACCCCCAAAAGGAGATCCTAGCTCCTGTTCCAGCAAGGCTGCAATAACACTGCAGCCCAACATGCGCACGCGACAGCCTGGAGGCAGGGCTCTATAGAGTGTGCACTTGGGGCTTCACTCCCGACTAATACTCAGAAAAATAAAGGGCAGAAAAACCCTCCTCCACAGCCTTCCCACTGGGGTTTTCATTCGCTAAAATCCCTGTCAATCCTGAGCTACACCAAGCTGAGAGAAAATGGGATTTTACTTCTCCGTCCATACAGCTAGTCAATCCGCAGACCACTCTTGCGCTAGGTAGCTCCATATAAGGGAGATGAGATTTGTGCCTCTATCATCAGCCAGGTCTAGTTTTCTGAGACCTACTGTGCTGTGTTCTGGCACCCACTGGCCTGCCCGTGACATCCAAAAATAGCGTTTAGTACCAGGAAATGTACAAAATTCATCCCATGGCTGTTTCCTAAAGGGCAGTTCAACAGCTCTCACTAGCATTCCACACAAGGAACAGAAAGCTACCATACCCGAGCCTGCCCTGAACGCCACAGAGCAGGCAGTTTTGCCTTGGTTAAAGCCCGAATCAGCAAGCTACCCAGGCACATGAATAACTTTTTGCATATGAACAGTCTCATTCCAGGATAAAATTAATATCATGGAGAAATGAGGGCTAGGCTATGCATTAAGCAGGCACCAAGATGGCCAGCAACACTACTGATTAGTCACGGTATTTTGATGCAGATATTCTACTGGGGAGGGTTCAAAGGACACTGTGGGTGAACAGCGCTGGCAGGGAGAAAGGGGAGCATTAATGACTGTGGAGGCCAATTCCAAATGCTGAAGCTCAGTGTAGCTGAGGCTCTGCACCTGAAAACATCTGCAAACACCACTGCAGTTTTCATCCACACCTATCACCACTTGCACAGCCAGCAACAGAGACAACTGAGAAAGACAATGGTTATTCTTTAGCATTATTTCATCTCTCATATCCAGGTCCTGACAACTGTTTCTGACCTTTGCTATAGAAGCTAGCATAGTTCAAACTCTTGTGGGGCCAGGGCCTAAAGTATATTTAGCCTCATCATGGTTTGATAAGTGACCTAGATATTGCAACACAGGGATAGGGGATTTGCTTTAGCATCTTTGCAATCTACTGAAGTTCCAGCTAACAAGCTCCCAAGCACAACAGGAGCACATCACTAATAATGGTTATGGACCCACACTATTCAGTGCAAACTGGGATGCAGATGAGTCCCCTTAATTGGCTATTCTTCAGAGTCAAGTGTTTAGTTGTAAAGATCCAGGGGGTTAAAAAAATCAGTACGACTTCTCCGAGATAATTCCACCCACACGCCAGGAAGTGAAAATGCCATTGCTGGAATGAGTTTCTTCTGAGACTCGTCCAGAGTCTTCATTCTGTAATTACCACACAGGTCAGCAATAGCTCATAGCATTTGTGGGCCCGTTACCACTTCATTCTCTCTCAAAATCTGTGAAGCAAGAGTAAGGGACTTGCCCAATGCCACAGGTTTGGCAGCAGAGCTGAGATTAGCACTCAGGAGCTCCTGGCTCCCAGTAGGGATGTGAAAGGTTAACTGGTAAGCATCACCCTATAAACAGGAGGTGCTGGCTGGATCGGATTAACCAATAACTTTTGGAGGCTGGGAGCAAACAGCAGCCCCAGCCCTCACGTGGGGGCTGGAAATTGGCAGCACCAGCACAGATTTGGGAGCTGCTCCAGCCAGGCTGGAGTGGTCACTAGCCCAGACCCCGCTTTAGTCAGTTACTGAACGTTTAACCAGTAACTGATAAACCAGGATTTTGCATCCCTAGTTCCCAGCCCCACCCTGACAAACCTGCCACATTAAATTCCACAGCAGAGCTTTGTGTACAACAGTCACTAACTGCTTCAAGCTCAATTAGCTTTCAAGGCAGTGAGGACCAATCATTACAAGGGGCAACTATCCAAGAATGAGGTTTTGCCCTGAATGTCTAAAGGGGGTGTGATCTATTGGTCAGAGCATGGGCTGAACCACTGTATTAGGAGGGTCGTGCCTAATCCAACTCTGATACTAGCCCAAGAGCATTCTATTCAGCTGTCAGCATCTCTTCTGTTTCCTTAGCTCAAAATCATAGATAATACTTATCTCTAGAGAGTGCTCAGAATCAGTTACTTAGAACAGTAGCGCTCTTAATCATCCTTAATCGTTACAAAGCCATCGGATAAGGGGGCAGACTCGATGAAGTACAAGCTCTAGCAAGGATTTCATTCCTGAACTAGCACACAGAGCACACACCAGAATTAGCCATTCAAGAAACTGTTTGAGAACTCCAGCAATTAACATTTTCCCCGGTTGGTCCTGGCTCATGAGCCTGGCCAATTGGTTGAAACTAATTCACGAAGCTGCACAAGTGGGGGATGGAAAAGGAGAACCTCTGAACAGCATCCACAGCTTCTCACGACATTCCAGAGACAAATCAGGTGGGGGTCACCTACCACCAGGCACTGGAGGAAAGAAGAAATGCCAATGACAGAGAGGGGAAAAGGAGGAAAGACTTCTTCACATGGGAGGGAGAAGCTGCCTTCAGAAAGGGGGACTTGCCTCCTGGTGGGGGTAGAATTTTAGGCCACCCAGTGAGGGGAAGGTTATGGAAAGAGAACGAGGATAGGAAATATAGGTTTCTTCAGTTGCAGATGGTTCTAAACCAACCAACAGGGAATTGTGAGAGTGAGCGAGGGAATAGCATCCCATAAAAAGTATAGGGCAGGCCCCCGAAGGGAGAAGAAAAGGAAGGCTGCAGTCTCAGAAAATAAGGATGGGAGGTGAGCAGAACAGGTGGCATATGGAGCAGATAAATATCCAGGGGAAGAAATGTGTGAGAGAAAGAAAAGAGGGTAATCTCCAGTGATAGGGCAGGTGCCCTGGGATAGGGACGTTTGAGGTGCACAGGTCTGATAAGGAGAGGGTAGGGATGAGGAGAAAGGAGTCTGCGTGCGGGCGGAGATCAGAGAACAGGTGCAAAGCTCCATAGCAGGTAGGAGAGAAAGGGGATCGGGACCGAGGAGTGCAGCTCCCAGGGGAGGCAGGGAGAGTCAAGTGGGGTGTAGGGAGACTGGGGAATTGAGGCGCTAGGCAGAGATCGAGGGGGGCGCCGAGACCCCTGGGGGTGCTGAGGTAAGAGCAGCCCCCGCTGACACGTCAAGGAGAGCGGGGGGGGGGG
>JANRFK010002741.1:5091303-5108095 GCA_030068395.1 Apalone spinifera | reverse complement strand
TTCTCAAACGAAATAATTGTGGGTGAGAACAAAGTTACATAGGTCTGCTATCAGATTGGTTTGTGACCCCAAATCTCTGCTCAGCAGGCCCTGGGCTCCAGCTGTTGCAAGCGGCTGTTGGCAGCCCGCAGCTGTTGCACACAAATGCAGTGCGCAGCCCTCAGGGCAAGCGGGCGGACGTGGCAGGCATGCGCGAGTCCCCCCGCCACCTTTGCAGCTTCTGCATGGCCCAGGGGTTGCATGCAACTGTCTCAACTGCACGGTTGCCACCGCGGCCCGCCCGCCCATGTTGCAGGCAGGCATTTCTCCCCTGCGTGTTTGCAAAGGCTGCACTGCAGCGCTGCACGCAGCTCCCCTGGCAGGCCCACAGAATTGTAATTTGCTGGACACGCGGATGATGTGGCCCCCGGTTGCTTGCAGCATGCACTGCAGTCCCCTATGCTATGCAGCACGGGCAAGCGCGCACGACGCAGTCTGCTGCGCGCAATATTTGCTCGCCCCGCGGTAGCTGTGTGCGGCGTGCATCCCCTCCCCCCGCGGCCTCGAGGGTGAGCCAGAGGGACACCAAGGGGTTAATCTCGCTCTCTTCCGCCACACTCAAGATGTCGCCCCGCCCCGCCCCTTCCTGCTGACGTCACGCCAAAGGGCTCCCTTGTTGTTCCTTGGACAGTTACAGAACTGCCCCCTGCTCCAGGTGAGTTGAGTTGTGCGGGGGAGGGATTCAGGGACAATCCCCCCCCCCTCCCGTCTGAATGCAGCTGGCAGGGGGCCCCAGGGTGCATTGTTCAACCCTCTGTTGTGCCTTGGGGTAGGTTAGGTCTCCCCCCCACTCTGGTGCTGGGAGATACCTGGGTCTTTTCCCTTCACCAGCAGCTGGAGGGGAGAGGGGTCTGGGGGTCCGGCAGTGCAGCCTTAGTGCCAGGGTTGATTGCACAACAATTTACACCACTGTGCCCCCCACCCCTAAACCCCATTCCCCGTCCGGAGCTGCGGATAGAACCCAGGAGTCCTGGCTCCCAGCCCTCTGCTCTAACCACTAGGGTTCACTGTGCACTAGTGCAGGGGCTTGGCTCAGAGAACCAATGTGGATTGTGGGTTTGGGCAATTCCTACCCCTTAGCACGGCTGTGGGATGTAACGAAATAGCCATCCTGCCTGATCATGTAGGCAGAATCACATGACAACATCCAAGTGACACCTCCGGAGCTTAAAAGATCTGGTCTGTGCTTCCTGGTGTGACTGTGATTTATCAGTTGCCCTAAGCAGCCTCTCTCCTTTCCCTTCCCAGCTAGTAGCAGACCCAGATGGCTCTGAGACTCACCACGACCCGGCTGCTGAGATGCAGCATCTGCCGCATGGCGGGGGTAGGTGCCATCCGGCCCCAGGGCACTGCAGCGGCACAGAAGGGTGAGTAGAAGCAGGTGCAGCCTCTCCCAACACCCCTGCGCAAGGCCCCCTGGAATGAATGATTATTTAAAAAAGAAAAACAAGGGGGAGGGACTGGAGCCCTGGGGGGAATATGTGCCCCCCTCCACCATGGACCCCCTTCCATGGAGGATCAGAGTCTGTCACCTCGGCATCTCTAGCAGTAACTACAGGGCCAAGAATCTGGCCTGTGTATAACGAGAGGCCTCCAAGGGGATTCCTCCAGCGTGGCACAGGGCCAGTGATTCTTGCTTTGCACTCTCGCGTCCTCAGCAGAGCAGGGATACAATAACCCATCTGCCTGGCTTCTTGTCTGCTTTTCCAGAAAAGGAAACGAAACCCCAAGAGAAGTCCCTGAAAGGTAACCGCCCCGATCAGAAAGGGCTTGTTTCCCCTGGGGCAGCTGCAGAAACTGAAGACAGCAGGATCGGAGCGTCTTTACAAATCCAGCAACAGCAGAGAGTGCACTAGCCAGAAGGAGCGCCGGGAGTTAAAAGGAGGGGTTCCCAGGGCCCGCAGATCAGGGGTTTAAAGCATTGGATTGAACTAGGTGCACATTAACACTTAAATCCCAGTGAGAGCTGGGCAGGAATCCACTTCAATGAATGATTCCATGTTCAACTGCCTCTTACTGCTATCCCTGCCTGGAGCTCCCCCCCAGACCTGACCCGCTGCCCCTGCTGCTCCAACCCTGGGCTCCCCTCCCCAGAGTGATACCCATCACTCTTGACTTTTGGGAGTAATGTTCCCGTTTGTGACCTGCCTCCGGCTTGAGCAGATGAGCTATCTGGCCAGGCACTTTCCCTCTTCCCCCAGTGGGTGGGGCAGGAGAAGGGTTGACTTGTTAGGTGTGTATCCAGCTCTGGCTATCTTCCTCCAGCCCCCAGAGCCCAGTTTGACTGGCGTGATCCCCTGCAGCTGGAGAAGCAGCTGACCCAGGAGGAGATCATGATCCGGGATTCCTTCCGCACCTACTGCCAGGAAAAGCTGATGCCGCGAATTGTCATGGCCAATCGGAATGAAGGTGCCTGAAAGCCACCGCCGTGAATAGAACCTGACTGTTCCAAGAGTCTGAGCCTCTGCCCTCGGAGCCTCCGGTAGCTGGCTGGGGTTGAGAGGCTGGCTTCAGTGCTAGCAGGGTGATGGGACAGCATCCTGTACTGTCTGATTGCGTCCGCTCTGTGTGCGACCCACCCGTCCCAGAGATGCCCCTACCATGCGGCACTGTGCCATGGCTGCATGCAAATCAGAGGTGCCTGGGAGTGATTTCCAGACTCAGATTCTGCCTGCTATTCTTCTTTTAAATTCAGTGGGTGACTCTGGGGAGCCCAGATCAGAATCCGGCCTGGAGCCCGTCTCAATCAGTGTGTGACTCCAGGTTTACCCATTGGGACTGGAGGCTGCCCGTATGTCTGTGGTGCCCCTTAGAGGACAGTGGGTTCCTGAATCAAACGCATTTGCGGGAGGGGATTGCAGGTTTAACGCACTGCAGGGATCGTGCACTGCTGCCGGGGAGAGCCAGTTGGGCTGAGTGGCTGGAACTCCCTGGGGAAGGGGAGAGGCTGCTCTGCCCTTTGCACTCACAGACACTCTTGTCTCCTTCCAGTCTTTCACCGGGACATTGTGTCGGAGCTGGGGGAGCTGGGAGTCCTGGGCTCCACCATCAAAGGTGAGCTGGCCCTGGGAGGGATTCCCTTCCGGAAGTGCTGCTGCCCGGTCTCCCACAGAGAAGGTCACTGGCCAGGGTGTGGCGTGGATCTGATTTTGAGGACCGTGCAGCCCATGGAGGGAAGGGCTGGCATGTTGGGGGATGGATCTTGCCGGGTGCGGGGGACAGCAGCAGCCTGCCAGAGGGCACCATGTGCATGTGCTCACTTAGGGCTATGTAGTGGCCACATACCCCTTCCCTCTGACTTTCTCCAGCCACGCCCCCTCTGGGCTAGTCTCTGCCCCACCTCTTTGACTTGCCCCTACAGTCATGCCTCTTGGCTTGGCCACATCCACCTCTGCCCCATGCCTCGTGGCTGCAGGAGGCACAACATCTCCTGCCCTGTGGGGAGGAGGAATTGCACCAGCCCTGGGGTCCAGGAAAGGACCACACAGCTGTGCTGAATTGCCCTCCCCCGAGTTCCTAGGCGCTCATTCTCTAGCCCAGTGGCCTTGTGCCCAGGCAATGTAGCCCCTGTGGCTCTGTTTGGGAAGACAGCAGGTGCCCATGGGCTATCCCCAGCGCACAAAGTGCCCCTCACTGGCGCATCTCAGCTCTGCAGGGTGGATGCGGAAGCCCCCGTCAGTCCTTGGTGCTCAGGGTGGGGTGTGCTGAGGAAAGCCGCTTTCCAGCTCTCCTGGGGTGGGGAGGGGTTCTGGTCTCGACTGACCCAGGGCAGGGTTTGGACCACTGGCACTGATGATCGTGTTCCGTCCACGTTCTGCACCCGCCTCAGGTTATGGCTGTGCCGGCACCACGTATGTGGCCTACGGGCTGCTGGCTCGGGAGATCGAGCGCGTGGACAGCAGCTACCGTTCGGTCCTGAGCGTCCAGTCATCCCTGGTGATGCACCCCATCAACGCCTACGGCACGGAGCAGCAGAAGCAGAAATACCTGCCCCGTCTGGGTGAGTGAGCGGCAGAGCTGGGGGCTCTCGCTGGCTAGAGCAGAGTGTGGATCCACCTGGGAGGCTGCTGGCCCCAGTGCTGGTAGCTAGTCCCCTGCTGTCTGGCCAGCTCTGCTGGGTCACCTGGAAGGAACGGGGTTGGCAGGAGAGGGAAGGGCTGCTGGGAGAGGGACGGGTAGCCCAGGGCTGGGCCCTTGCAGCACAGGGTCCATTGGGATGAGGATGCAGGGTCGACCGGAGGTGGGATGTGAATTGAGGGAGGGACAGTTGGGCTGTGGGGGGAAGATATCCTGGGGCAGGGTGGGAATGGGAACTGGAGGGAAGGTGCAGGACCTGGGGGGGGAATGGGGGCTGGGATCTGGGGTGAGGGTCAGGCCAGTGGCTCCTACCCAAGCCCACTGCCTTCATTGTCCTCAGCCACAGGGGAGCTGCTGGGCTGCTTTGGGCTGACGGAGCCCAACCACGGCAGTGACCCCGGGGGCATGGAGACCAGGGCTCGCTACCACCCAGCCAGCAAGACCTACACGCTCAACGGCTCCAAGACCTGGTGAGACAGAGCCGGGTTCTAGCAACCAGCCCTGCTCATGGCCCTCAGCAGCCACCTGCACTCCAAGCCCTTGGTTCATCACCACCACCTGCCCTGAGACCAGATCCACTGTGGGCCCCAGAACCTGGCAAGCCCCCCAACTGCTGCACTCTGAAAACCTCAGCCCATGGCTCAGCCAATCCTGGGCCTATCCAGGGAGGGGGGCTGGGAGCCAGGACTCCTGGGTTTTATCCTTGGCTCTGCTACCGAGTTGCTGGTTGATGCTTCATGCCCCTCTGTGCCTCGTTCACCCTGTTTGGCTGGTACCATCCTGCCTCCTTTGTGGGGGGCTCTGAAATGAGCTAGGTCCCACATCTCCTTCTCTCAGGATCACCAACTCCCCCCTGGCTGATCTCTGTGTGGTGTGGGCTGTGTGTGAGGACGGGAGGATCCGGGGCTTCCTTCTGGAGAGGGGAATGAAGGGCCTGTCGACACCCAAGATCGAAGGCAAGTTCTCCCTGAGGGCCTCCACCACTGGCATGATCCTGATGGAGGATGTGGAGGTGCCTGAGGAGAACCTGCTGCCACATGTCTCTGGGCTCATGGTAAGTCCAGCCTCCTCTTCCCCCCGCAGCTGATTCTTGGGTCCTCCATGATCTCGCAGGCTAAGCAGGGATGGCTAGGGTCACTGGCTGGAGTTGGAGGAGAGACTCCAGCTGCTGTTGGGAGCAGGGGCCAGCAAAGGGCACTTTCCCCATTGAGCCACTGCTGATTCCAGTGGGGTGCCAGGGGGCACAGTATTGCAGGGGAATGGCTTTTAAAACAAGCCGGGCTAATCCAGGTGTCCTGGCCAGACCCCCACCTTCAGCTTCCCAAAATGAGACCTTAATTCTTCGCTTCCTGCCTGGAGCGTGGTTGCTGTGTGGTTGATGAAAAGCAGCTGTTGCTGGGCTGGGCCTCAGCAGGGGGTAAGTGAGCACTGTATAAAACCGCCTCCACCATCGAGGGAGCCACGGTTGAACAGCTCAGCCCTTCCCGCAACTTTAGCATCCAGTGTTGATTGATGCCAATTGGCTTGCCCCTAGAAATGGGGACCCAAATCCCTCTGGGCAGAGAGAGGCAATGGCACAGAAGCCAGTAACTCATGGACCTGTTCATACAGGGGACTGGTGGAAGCGGAGGGCATGTGCTCTTGTTTGGCAATATTGCCTGGAGGTTAATGATCAAGGCACTGTCTTGTGTCCTGCCAGGGTCCGTTTGGCTGTCTGAACAATGCCAGGTATGGCATAGCCTGGGGGGCGCTCGGAGCTGCTGAATTCTGCTTGGAGACAGCCAGGCAGTATGTCTTGGACAGGTAATGAGCAGGTGGGGGAGGGGGAGAACTCTGTGCCTGGAGTGGGTGGAAGCCCCATGTAGGATCTCTGTCTGCCTCTTTAAAGGCACTGATCAACTTAGACCTCATGGCACCCAGGAGAGGGTCCTTGCCAGGAGGGGAAACTGAGGGAAAAATATGAAGTGACTCAACCAAGGTTGTACAGTGGCTCAGTAGCAGAGCCAGCAGGAAGGGGACCCAGGAGTCCTGACTCCTGGTGCCCCAACATCCCACCCCACTTGCTCTAACTAACCAACTAGACCCCACTCTCCTCCC
Organism: Apalone spinifera; assembly: GCA_030068395.1. Lineage (NCBI taxonomy): Eukaryota > Metazoa > Chordata > Testudines > Trionychidae > Apalone > Apalone spinifera. The sequence continues at coordinate 5,101,882 of JANRFK010002741.1, read as the reverse complement.
AGCCTGACTCCTGGCCCCCTTCCCTAGCCCACTGGGGTGAAAGCCAGCAGTTGGCTGTGAGAGAGCACAGCCGAGTCCAGCAGTGAAGGGCTCTCTTGTTAGCTCTGTCCTGTCCAGTCACTACCCGATTACATGGGGCATGTGAAGCGGTTTAGGTCTGGGAAAAACTTTCTGTTGCAGAGTGTCCAATGGAACTCTGCTTCGCTGGTTTCCCCTCCCACTGTGTGAGCCTCTCTCACTCGGTCTAGGCAGCACGCAGCACAATGGGGACGGACCAGGGATAAGAAGGGATGGGTGGGTGGACATTAAGACCCAGTGGTACCCCAGATTTTGGGGTGCCTTGCACAGCTGCATATTCTGCGTATGGGTAAGGATAGCCCTGGGATTTGGGGTGGGGCTTTTGGACGCTACTTTACTACATCTATTATAATGCCCCATCCCGAGTGAAGGCAGTCACCAGAGGTGGATCTGCTCCAGGAGTTTTAAGTGACTGTTGCTCCTTGGTTTCCTAACTAAGTTGTCCTCTCCTAGGATACAGTTTGGGGTGCCACTGGCTCGGAACCAGCTGGTTCAGAAGAAGCTGGCTGATATGCTCACTGAGATCACCATTGGTTTACAGGCCTGCCTGCAGCTGGGGAGATTAAAGGATGAAGACAAGTACGTACCTGCCTTTCAAAACTAATCAGACTGAAAAGCTAGAAGATTGAAGGGGTTTGTCTGGCCCAAGTCTGGGGTATGGGATCCGGGGCCTTACCCTTCCAGAGTGCACTGGCTTTGATCCAGCTCAGGTGAGGGGACTGGGGGCACAGTGTGTTTTCCTTCTAAGGCGCACTGGGTCCGATTTCAGTGCCAAGTTAGGCTGGCTCATGCAGATGGGGACGGGCCACCTGTAGGAGCACTAGTTTGGATACAGCCTACGTGAGTAGATTAGAAATCGGCCATTCCCCTTGACTCAGCTGCTAGATCTGCCCAGTGCGAAACAAGGGTGCTGGGTCTCTGCCTGGTGCCAACGTGGCACAAACCCTGGGTCCACCAGGGCCTCGTCCTTCCACCTCAGTGCCAGTGATCGCTGCTGTCGCTGCAGGGCCGCCCCGGAGGCGATCTCCATGCTGAAGCGGAACTCCTGCGGCAAAGCGCTGGATATTGCCCGCCAGGCCCGGGACATGCTGGGAGGCAATGGCATTGCCGACGAATACCACGTCATCCGGCACGTCATGAACCTGGAGGCCGTGAACACCTATGAAGGTAAATCCGCCCCCCCTTCCCACACATACTCTTTTGTATTAAATGCCAGGAAGGGTCCTGGGACTTCCCACCTCCTTTGGGGCAGGGTTAGAAAGTGGGATGCTAGGGCGGTGCTGTGCTTCATGGAGCATGGCAGGCCTCAGTGAAGAGCTTCTCCCCTCCAATCCAGTGTCCCTGCGTCGCATGGGGCCTTCACTGCTGTCTCATTCACAATTGCAGTATGCTGCAGTGTTTTCCAGAGCTGGCTGCATTTTGGTGATTTGCTTTGCTCGTCGCTGATATAGCCTCTCTTCACCTTCTGGGGGAAGCAGCCCCCAGCCACTGTCTGAGGGATAATTTTGGCTCATATTCATCCCTCTGACTTACACCTGATCTATCTGCAGGCACTGGTGTTTGTCGGGGCCAGAGGGGACTTTCATTTACAGATGTAGTTACACAAGTACAACCTGAGTGAGATCTTGACACATGGGGAATAATGCTGCTTTTTATGGGTATGGACTATTCCATTTCCCATAGGTTAAGAACTACACTGATGAGTTACACCAGTACAGCTGTGTCACACTGGGAATGGTGGTTGTACCACTTTATCTTGACTGGCATGGCTGAAATAGTGTATTTTCTCACATAGCCAAGGCCTTGTATTAGTTCCTCTTTCACTAGTTTTCAGTTTACCGTTTCTAATCTCCTTGGTTTCGTGCTACAAAAGCACTGCTGCGGGGGGAAAGGCGTGGGGTCTGTTCCCTGACACAGGGATCCACATTCACCCCTGGCAGTTATGAGGTAAACCAACAAAGCAGCCAAAATCTGACTGTAGCAGCTCTAGTGCTGCCATTTCCTGGCACTGAACCACAGCACGTGTATCATGATTTCCCATTATCCTGAAGGTCACGCAGTGAGATCTTTATTCTTGTTTCTCTTTGCCCTGCAGGCACGCATGACATCCATGCGCTCATCCTGGGCAGAGCAATCACTGGACTTCAGTCTTTCACTGTTGGCAAATAAATCCAGCAGGGAGGAGGCACCAATCACCGCCACAACAGCCTTAATTTTACTACATTGGAAGAATGACTGTGTTGTATAATTTTATTCCTCAAGTTGAAGTCACAATCCAGGGGCTGCTGCTGTGACACAGGATCTGAATGTAGCTCTTCAGGTTGACTCCTGGATTCTTTCTTAAGGTGCAATACAATTCGCTCCCGAATCATCTAGCTGGTTTTCAAATTCAAGAATCTGGGAGAAGGTCGTCCTCTGCTCTGCTTGCAGTAAAGGATCAAAGAGACAGGCCCAGTAATAGACCATCTGTCTTCACCAGTTGTGCATTTGTATTGTGGGGGGGTTAGGAGACAGTGACATGAGTGAAACTTCTGTGCAGTGGACTGTCACATAACAAAAGTCAGTGGATTTGTGATGCTGGATTGGCTGCTTGGTGCATGGAGCTGTCTTGCTTGCTTTCTCCTTGAGTGTAAATTCTGGAGTTGTGTTGAGACAGACAGCCTTTCCCACACAAGGGGAATCCAGTCTCTCTCTCCGTGGTTCATCTCTCCTTCCGCTGGATGTCCAAGTTTGGCTAACTCGTTTCTCAGAATTATCTGACTTGATGCAATAGAGCATGCTGGGAGAAATCCCTTCTCTTTACAAAGCTGGGTTGTAGCTGTAAAACCTGAATCTTCACACACAGTCAGATCCTGGGACATGCCAAATGGACATCTGCCCTGTGTAGCTGCTGAGAGAGAAACATTGTCACCGAGTGAAGCAATGCTCTCCACTGTGCAGGCTGGGGGTCAGAATAGGGTTAAATTCCTCGCTCTGCCGCTGGCCCACAGCAGGCAACTATGTGCCATAGTTTTCCCTGCTGTAAAACCTACAGAAGACCCACTCTGCCAAAATTTGCTATTACCAAAATTCCTCTTTCACAGTAGCCCCCAGTTGATCTCATATCCCTTCTGTTAATTACATGAATACATTTTAGAATATACTGTATCGTCTTCTGTTTGGGGTGGTTAGTTTGTGCATCCTGCAGCTCTTTGCTGGATAGAATCAGACTGCTGAACTGTGTAAAGGGGGGCACAGACTGTTAACATTTGGTGGACAGTTCCCTAGGCAGTTGCAAAACAGAAAAAAATGACCAGCAATAGGCTGCGTTCACATTTCACGCAACCCCTCACTCAACGGTCACTTTCTTGACTTGGGAAGATTGGTGTGACCTCTCTGTAGGTTGTGGAGGTGAGTGGTGAAGTCTGAGCAGTTGCAGGGGGCCTGAGCACAGACCAAGATATTCAGTAACTTGCCGTAAATGCTCCCACATTCACCAAGACAGAAGGATTTTCAATATGTCCCTCACCTTATGTAGATAAGATGGTGCTTTGGGAGCTTTGGATGGAGTCTTTCTCTAAATGATTTTAGATGCCCAACTTGACTCTCTTTGGGGCAAATTTCTCCAAAGAAACCAGGGCCAGATTTTTCAAGTGTTCGGCCTCCAGAGTGGGAGCCAGATTTTTGAGACAGCTCAACACCCGATGCCCCAAGTTCTTGTCATGATCTAGGCCAGATGGTGGATGCTGAATTCTCTTGACATTTCTGGCCCTCTCAGCTCTGGCTTTTTTATGAGGTGGTAGGGGTGGGGTACGGTGGCACAAGAACCTCCCAGAATGGCTGGCATAGCCCCGGCTGGTGCTTTGAATTTTCAGTGCACAGTCCATCACTGCACTAGAGCCAGTTTGCAGCGATACCAGAATTGTACTGCAGTCTGTCTGCTAGCTGTGTTCAGCTTGCTGAACAGCTGGAGTCAAACTCAATCCTAGCTGAGGCAAGGGGGTTGAATCCTTGGGCCTTGACAAATAGGTTACAAGAAAGGAAAGTTTCATACAGGCAACTGCCTTGGCCTGTGACCATATGTAGCTCCAGATTTTTTTCCCCCAAAGTGCTCAAAACCCAACTCGTGACAGTCTGGCTTGGATGGCTTGTGATATGATATGGAAATTAGACAAAGAGTCTGAGATGTGCCAGTATCAAGAGGATGAGACAACTGAGCCATTCTTGCTCAAGAACTTTCAGCAGCCTCTCTACTCACTCTGGACTGATCCATCTGAAATAAGCCTTCTTGTCCATCTCACCATTTCAGGTCTTGTGAGTGTGGCAAAAAGGCCCAGCCCATCTACATGCGCTAAGACAAGGGGGGCTGCCCCAACAGTTCTAAAACAGCTGTGTCCAGCACTGGGAAAGGGGACTTGTCTGTAAGAATAACGTGCCAGTTTTCTGATAAGCTTGCTGTGATGGATGAAGTGGCTTCTCAGGACAGAAAGTGCTGTACTGCCATCTCTCCCCCTGCTGCCCTGGAGGTCTGACGGGTGGCAAAACAGGTTATTTTTTCAGGAACAGCAGCTTAGCCTCTGTTCTCCTGTAAAGAAACTGAGCAACAGATCTTATTCCCCCACCGCCTCCGCCCACTTTAAATTGCATTGTGGTTTTCATATCAGCACAGATAGTGGTGAGAAATAACCAACAGGCAAGTCACTGAGGGAGATGTGTTTACAGCTATCAATAAACCAACGTGGACTGGAACATTCATGTGATCTTTGTAAAATGCCTTTTACAATAAAACAGCGCAATGAGAGAGTCTCCCCTGACACTGAAAGAAAGACATTTCAAAAGACAGCTAGGTGCAGAGGTTTGACAAAGCGCTGGCTACCGCATATTCCTTTTATATCTTCAATGGACTTTAATTACATCTCACCAGCCCCTACCAAGTAGAAAAGACTTATTCCCACTAGACTGACTCTTACTGGGCATATTTTTTAACCTGGCTGGCTTTCCAACCCTTTAAGACACTATCGGAGTTTGAAAGTTCAGGAGGTTTTTAAATTAACTTAACAATCAAACCAACAGCAACAGGAATAAAGGAAGGGCCCTTATCTGACCTGTAGTCTTGTTTTTCCTTTTGCATCAGACTAGTAGCTACAGGTGACTTTCAGGGGTTCATTTAGGCTTTTGATTCCATCTGGCCCTTCTTGGTTGTTCTTTACCGTGTTCTTACACCTCTGGCTGCATGCACAAGTCTTTATAAGCTGCCTCCACAGTGTGGCAGACTTGCCTGAGTTCGGCTTGGATCTGGCTGATCCTCTCCATTATCTCCGAGAGCTCTTGGAGCTTATCCTGCATTTGCTTGTTATGGCGATCGTAAATGAGAAACATCATTTCCTCCAGTTTCTCCGCCAAACTTGAAACCTTTTAGAGTGCAAGAAAAGACAGGCCTTAGAAATTATAATGCAGCAGAGGCTGATGGCTTGAATATTATGAGTTACATTCTCCCCTACTCCTGGAGTAATGGGATGCAGCTACTACTGGTTTTAATGGGTGCTCTGCCGTGTTGGGATGAGGCTGAGTCTTGTCCTAAGTGTGGCTTTTTAATTAGTTTTACACTGAGGAGACTAAAACAGATCTCTGTATAACTGTAAATGCTTAATGCAGCTTCTTTCACCATCTTCTGAAAGCAGCAGGAGCTGGTTGTATAGGACCCAGGATTCTGACTTGAGGGACTGCCAGGCTGAGCCAGTGTGGCAATTCCTATCTAGATGCCAACCCTGCAACTGGATCCATGCAGCACTTCAGTGAAACTCCATGAAGCTCTGCCTGCAAGGCTCTGATGGCAGGAGTGGGATCCTCATGGAAATAGCAACATGGTATACAAGAGAATTCTCCCCTCCTAGTGGCTATGTGCCCCAGAGATCGAGACACTGAATTGCAGTTCAGGACACTGGGATTCTCTTCCCAACTCTCCCAGGTGGTAGGTGCTTACCGTGATTTTCAAAAGCCCCAAGCTACATTTTTTGGACTCCTAAATATCTTTGAAAATCTGAGCCATCCTGCCTTACCATTGCTTTAATGACAGCCTCAGCAATGGTAGGGCAGGAGTACCTTCCCCAGTGCATGGAATGTGTGACAGTCCGATGTGCCGAGCTGCTAGAAGAGGCCACATAGACGGTTTTGCGAGCGCCAGTTTGAAGGGGGAGAAATGTTGGTTTGTGCATCTGCCGGAGATGGAAGTGGAAGCCTTATAGCGTGTTGGAATTCAGCAGTCAGGAGGTGGTAAAGATTTCACATGACTTTCCTCTGAACTTAGTTCCATGTTTTGAAGGCATTGGCATGAAATGAAGCTTGAGTTTGTTCTTCCATTTTCATAATAGTCCCTAGCTCTTATCAGTAGATCTCAAAGTATCTCATGAAGGAGGTCAGTACTATTATCTCCATTATCTGGAGGGGAAACTGAGGCAGAAGGAGATGAAATGACTTGCCCAAGGTCACCCAGCAGTCCAGTTACAGAGCCAAGAAGAGAGCCTTGGTCTCTTAAGACCTAGTGCTGTGTCCTATAAGCCACACTGCCTCCCTTAATAAATATCTCACTCTAATATAGCACTTGGGAGTCCTGGGTCCTATACCCAGCTCTTCCATTGGCCTACTGGGTGAGCTTGGACAATGCTCTGCCTCAGTTTCCCCAGTTTACAATTATTCTGACCTTTTGCAAGGTGCTTTGAGATCTATGGATGAAAAGAGCTAGATGAGAGCCAGCTGTTCTTTATAGATATTACATGTTAGAATCTGCAGTTGATTTTATAATGGAAAGCTGCCTGCTGTTGCATTATTATTCTTTACATTTACGTCAAGTGCTCCAAAGTATCTGATTTAATTGCCTCAGAGACCTGGAGAACATTAAGACTCGTGCTCTGTGACTAATGCAGTTAGAATAACATGATTAAAATACATTAAATAAACATTCTGTGAGTGCACAATCTTTAATGATGTGTGTGTGTGGCTGGATGGAGAGGAGATTAGCGAGGCTGCTTGATCGGCTGGGGATGAAACGATGAAATGCTGCATTTCACAGGGATTCGAATTAGTATTTCTGAGGCGTGATCTTGGGATTTCCCTTCTGTTGGCAGGTAAAGTGGTTTTACATTCAAAACGCTGACTCTCTACTGATTTGCTCTAACATAGCAGACGATCAGAGAACATGGGGTTGAAAAGACTGATCAAGGCCCCTCTAGTCCAGCTACAGTCTAACTGCTCCCTACTGCCATGCTATGAAATATTCCTCTGATCAGAAGGGTCCCTAGTGCAGCTTTTGCTTGGGAGGGTGTAGCAGGGTGGTCACAGCCCTGGGAAAGGGCTGTAGATAGAGGCCAAGCATGAGAGGCCTTGCAGCAGCCAATCAGAGCCCAGGAGAGCTATATAAAAGAGATGGCTGGCCAGCCTGAGTGCATTCTCGCTACAGTCCTGGAGGCAGAAAGACCTAGCTGCCGGCTAGCTAGGGTACTATGGACAGAGCAGTGCTGGGGAAAGGCAGGGTGAGCCAGGGAAGCTCCAGGCTTAGTCCCAGTGCCAGAGGCCTGAGGTATACGAGGGCTGCAGAAAGGCAACCAGGGCAGGCAAAGGCAGCAGGTCCACACCCCCTTGCCCCTGGTGAGTGGCCATGTCAGACTGCAGTTTGCCCCTGAGGTAAAGAGCTAGATAATGACTGGCAGTAGGGTCACTGAAGCAAGGTGGGCATGGGAGGTTGGGGGTTCCCTGATGGGGAGGACCACATAGTGTGGAGGGGCATGGCCATGGGGAAGTACCTGAAGGGAAGGGTGCTGCGGTCTGGGAGGGGCATGGCTAACACAACATGGCAGAGCCATTCACCCACAAACAGGGAACAGCAGATGAGACACCAGCTGGTAGATGGTGCTCTGGTGCTGAATGGAGCTAATTCCCACAGAGACCAGCAGGAGGCACCATGCCAGTGAGTCTCACTGTTCCAGAGGGGCAGCTAGTGAGATTCCAGGATGAGTGTGAGGTGAGGGGAATGTGCTCAGAGGCACAGGCCATTCATGCAGATGAACCTGACCTCAGGCCAATTCCCTGGGATTCAGGGTGGGTCCTGCAGCCTGTTCCACACCAGGGCAAACTCTGCCTGGAATGACATGGGGTTTATATCATGAAAGGGGGCAATCCATCCCTACAGGTACAGCATTTCCCTCCATGTTTTCCTTTGCTCAGTGCTAAAGTGCATCCCATTTTACCAAGCTAACTCACTCCTTTTCCTCCCCCGAGCCCTCGTACACCACCATCTCGCTATCCATTTCACCTTCAGCAGGAGGCTCTCCCTGAAATTGCTCATGACAGTGTGGTCTTTCTTCCGGTTTTCATTGATCTTCTCAATCAGCTGCTGTGTTCTTTTCTGCAGATTTTCAATGTTTGAATCCAGGGCTGTGAAATAATTGGCTGACTTGCCATCCAATGCTGCTACAGGCACATCTACAGTGGGGCAGAGCAGAGATGTGCTGGGAGATTCCTTCCTGCATTTAAATTTAAATCAATGAGCATGGTTTGTATCATATTCCGTTTTAGCCTGACTTACAAGCAAAAACCCAAACTTTGGTGAGTTTGAGAACTCAGTGTGAAAGCATCCGCTTTGTTTCCAGGCAAGAATAACTGGCATATCTGAAGCAAAGAGGAAAGTTTATCTGCTCTATGTAAAAGGCAAACTTCTCATCCTTTCCCTTGCTGTCACTAGGGATGTAAAATCCTGTTGAATCAGTATACTGGTTAAATGTTACAGTTAACTAGTAATCGATTAAGTGAGAGCCCATGGGAGGCTGGGCTGGAGCAGCCCCCCCACCCACTGGTGGGGCCAGCAGTCCTGGTGCTGGCTTTTGGCCCTTTGGGGCTGCTGGCTCTGCAGGGCTGCTGGTTAACCAGTTACCAGTAAGCATCAGCCGGTATGGGTTATGCTTACCATGCAACTGGTTGCCCGTTGACATCCCTAGCTGTCACTCTTAAAACCAGACATAGAAAGTCAGATCCTCCCCTGGTCAATGGTGCCTTTAGGCCAGGAAAAAAGGTTGCAGCAGTACAAAAGTAACATCACAATTCAATAAATGAAGAAAAATTACCAAGACTAGAGCCAAAATTATCCAGCAAAATCAGATGCCAAATAAAACCATTGCCAGCTATTTTGTTAATTTCTCTCATGTGGGAATTTTAGTCCTTTACATTTGTTTATCCAATAATTAAAGCAGCTTATTAACCAGAATCCATTCATCACAAACTTGACAGCTTCAGTGTTGGCTAATTATATTTTATAAGGGAAATACAGAATCCCTGTTGGCTGACTTGTTTGTGAAACTACTTCTGCAGTGCTAGCAAAACTGACATCTAATTCCATGGGGGGGGGGAATGACACACATAATGAGCAGCCTCAGGATCTAAATCAGTAGCCTTGCCTCTGGAAAGCAGGGTGCTTAGGATCGGCCTTCTGGGTACATTATTGCATTAGAACATTACAGCCGGTAGTGCTCAGGATCCCCGCTCAACTCCTGATGCTATTGGCCAGCACTTTACGTCAATGTTTCTTAACCTTGCCGTATGTTGCCTTGTGTTGGCATTTGATCCTGAGGAGGAGTGGAGGAAAGGGGTCTAAATAAACCAAGCCATCTGCCAAGGTGAAGCAGTTCAATGATGGAATTAAAAGCCAGAGACACCTGCTGTTGATTAGCACTGTCCTCCTGTACAGAAATACAAATAAACAACCTACGTGCCAGGTGGTTTGGTGTATACACTCCACCCGAGTACACTGTGGCTATGTCCTGACTGGCATGATTTTCCGCAAATGCTTTTAACGGAAAAGTTTTTCCGTTAAAAGCATTTGCAGAAAAGAGCGTCTAGATTGGCACGGACGCTTTTGCGCAAAAGCACTTTTTGCGGAAAAGCGTCCGTGCCAATCTAGATGCGGTTTTGTGCAAAAAAGCCCCGATCGCCATTTTAGTCATCGGAGCTTTTTTGCGCAAAACAGTTCTTCGCTGTCTACACTGGCCCTCTTGCCCAAGTATTCTTGCGCAAGACGCCTTTTGCCTTAGCGGGAGCATGAAAGTGTTTGTGCAAGAAGCACTGATTTTGTACATTACAAAGTCAGTGCTCTTGAGCAAATTCAAGCGGCCAGTCTAGATGCAGCCTGTATGTACACAGGACTGCAAGAAAGGCAGTGTGGCCCACTGGGAGTGAGGGGCCCTGGATTCTAAATAAATACACTAAGGGCATGTCTACACTAGGAAATTGTTGTGAAATAACAAAATTGAAATTGCATGTCCCCCCTACAGGGGAGCCTCTAAATTAGTCCAAGTCAGGCTCCATTATTGTGGATGTGCTACCATGACTTAGTGTCCCAGGAAGCACTGGGGCGTAATTACTTCGAATTACTCTGGGGAATAGTTATTTTGAAATAGCAGCAATGGAGCATCCACACTACGGCTACGTCTAGACTGACATGATTTTGCGGAAATACTTTTAACGGAAAAGTTTT
>JANRFK010002741.1:4997587-5012747 GCA_030068395.1 Apalone spinifera | reverse complement strand
GGGGGGGGGGGCTCCCAGCTGCTTTCAGTGCCTCTCTGCCCTGGCAAGTGGGGGATTCCCCCCGGGAGGGCACAGCTGCCATGTGAAGGGGCATCCCTGGCCTGCTCGCCTCCAACCAGTCCTCCCTCACTCAGGGGCACCAGCAGAGCTGGAGGGTGGGCCCAAGGCTGGGATATGGGAGGGAGAGGGGCTGCAGCTCAGGGTTGTGGAGGCCTGGCTGAGCTCTGCAGGGGACCCTCTCCCTAGCTCCTGCCCTGGCCCTGGGTGTGCGTCTTGCTAGCCATTGGCTGGTCTGGTTTGGTCCCATTTCTCTCGCCCCAGTGGAAATCCCTCGCCGCGGTGGGCAGGTGCTGGCATTAAATGCCCCTTCTGGCTGCCGTGCCCCGCCGTCTTTCCCCTGCGCCGACCTGCAAACTGCCAGGCCCCGGCTCTGCTGGCCGCGTGGAGCCATCCTGCAGCACCAGGCCTGGCCAGACACGGGGTCTCCGGGTGGCTAAAGACTTTTGGCTCGCGATGGGCCTTTGTTCTTGATGGGGCTGATCAGCGCCTGGCGAGGCAGGTGCAGATCCAGGGTGGACCCCCCCTCAGCTTCGTGCCGGTAACGGAGCAGGAGCCTGGGGTCACCGGGAGGGGGCCGGGCTCCTGCTGGCTTTGGAGAGAAGGTAGCTGGGAGTGTGTGTCAGAAATTGCAGTGGGAACATCCCTGTGTGGTAAGCTGAAGTGCCACGGAGACTGGTGGAGGTACCGGGGGGACCAGCTCGGCCTGGTGGGGGGGTTGGGACTGGCTCAGCCCGGGGTGCAGGAGGCAGCTCATCACCCCGCCCAGCGCAGCTTGACCCTACCTCTGACTCTAACTTGGCTCTTACTCAGGGAGCAGCGGAAGACGCTTCCTTCCTCCCACCCTGTGCGTGCTGCTCCCCCTTCCCGTTGCTTCCCTGCCTGCGTTCCCTTGGGACCCATCCTGGACCCTGAGTCCCCCTGTCCCGGTGAGCGATGAAAGCAGCTGGCAGCCGCCCAGAGGGGCCAGGGGACATCCCGGTGCCCAGGGCGGGTCCTGTACAGCCTCGGTGGCCAGGGAGCTTAGGGCCAGTGCTGCAGGAGCTCTGGTCCATTTCCACCCCATTTTGGCTTCCTCATCTCCCCCTCCCCCTCCTGCCCCATTTCAGCCTGAAATACCTGCTGCCCCGGACCCTCCATGCTTCGAAGTCAGGAGGTAAAATCCTTTTAAAAAGTTAACTGATGAATTGGTGTGTTTAGCCAGTTAACGGGGATCCCGTGGCGGGAGGGCTGCTCCAGCCAGGCTGTGCCCACCGTGCTGTGCATGGGCAGGGGCTGCTTCAGCAGGGCCACCTTTAACCAAGTATTCATGCCAGTAAGGCTAATGCTTACTGCTTACCCGGCTCACCCTTTCCATCATGGGTAGGGAACCTTTTTGGGTTGGAGCCACTAACCCACAGAGAAGTCAGTCAGGGGCCGCACACAGGTGTGAAGAAAAACCCCCTCAAAGCCTCACTGACGTGGCCCCCGACTGAGAAGGAGAAAGACACGCCTCATATTCTCATCGCACACCAGAGCCTGGGGGGACCCAGCCTAGTAGATTTTGTGTGCTCTAGCCCCATGGTGGGACAGTGGGAAAGGGGGGGCTGAGTGCCAGCGTGGGCTCCCCAGTGCCGAGGGGGCCCCTGAGCTTCAGAGGCCAGATCCAGGCAAGCCGAGGGCCGCATTCGGCCCCCAGGCCTGAGATTCCCCACCCCCGCTTTACATCCCTAGTTCGACAGAAATGGACCGGCTCCATTCTGGATTAGATACACAGAGGCCCCCAGCCCTGGATGCCCCTCAGCCCGCAGCGCGTGTGTGCCAGCTGAAAACACAAGCAGGGTTTGGGGTTTGCGGTGCTGTGCCGGAATCATTTTTGCAGTTGCACATGGGGATGCTGGGCCCTTGGAGCCTGACTCAAGGCTTAATTGCTCCCAGCTTTTGGGACGAAGCCCATTCAGAGGAAGGCCCCTTACTGCAGAAGAAGCCCAGCCGTACCTGGCGCTGAGCAGGAATGAGCAATCCACGTTAAATCCCTGCCCTAGCCTAGTGCAGGTTAATTGGCATGTGCACACCAGGCCCGGGGACGTGGCAGAGGAAGCGGGATTTGTAATCTGCTGGGAATTCCTTCGTTTCGACACTTGTTCGGAATAAGGCCTAGCAGCTGGAATGGCCCATGGAACAAACATCCCCCCCAGCTCTTGATTAGGAGCCGGGGCCAGGTTTCATTCTGATGAGGTGAAACCGTTTCCTTCCAATCCCAGAAACATTGGGCTGGCTGGAATCTCGAGAGATCCAGGCCAGCACCCTGCCCTGTGGCAGGACCAAAAATACTTAGGCCGGCCCTGACAGGTGTGTGCCCAACCTGTTCTTTAAACCGCCAGGGACAGGGACCCCAGAACCTCCCTTGGTCACCTGTCCTGCATCTGAACTAGCCTGAGAGTTAGAGATTTTTCTCCTATTATTGACCCTAGATCTGCCTGAGCCAACCCTGGGACGCTGGCCTGTCCCTCTGTGGGTGTGGAGAACAGCTGAGTGTTGTTTTAGAACAGCCTTTTAGAACAACAGTGTCCCTGCCCCCCCCCCAGACTAAACATGTCAAAACGTAGGACTATGACTTATGAAATACACAATCCATGCTACAGAATCTTGTATCATAACATTAATATTCGGCCCCGCTTGTGAGCTCCGCTGTGCACTGGGGTAGCAGCATTGGTGTTGGGTGAAACGTGATAACTTTTCAGCATCGCTGCCGATCATGTCCCAAACCCCAGGGAATAGCCCAGGCATCCCTGGGCAGAGCCCTATGAATATTTGGAGCGGGGGTGGGGAGAGGAATCAGGAAAACAAAGGGGAGCGGAATGGGGAGCACATGGAGCCCCTAGTTAGCACAGCCAACACTTCACTTCCTTCTCCCTGTAACCCTCTATAGACTATAGGTCAAGGAATAGGCTGATGGCCAAAGTTTGCACCTTGCAGCTTAACACGCTGGCTCCCTCCTCCCCTCCCCGGTGGCATTTAAAATGCTGGTGGCGTGAGAGCAAGTGAAGACGAAAGAAAGGAGAACAGGAAGGGAGAATGGGGAATCCCGGGATGGGGGAGGGGAGAATGGGGGTGCACAGAATCGCTGGCCCGGGGCAGACGCCGAGCCCCTGGAGTGAGGGGAGGGGCTGAGATGGTCGCAGGGAGTCTGTGATAGAGGGGATGGGAGAGTGGTGCCAGGCAGCTCATGTTGGGGGGGCGGGTTAGGGATGCAAGGAAACCCTGGTGCCTGCAGCGAGCTTGGCCTATATAGAAGCAACCAAACATGTGACCCCCCCCTCCCCAGTTAGAGCAAGGTGGGCTGGGAATCAGGCCTCCTGGTCTCTGTTCCCAGTGCTGGGAGGGGAGTGAGGGCTAGTTGTTAGAAGAGGGGAAAGCAGGAGCCCAGGACTTGTGGGTCTCCTCTCAGCTTCGGTGCTACGTGACCATCAAGCTACCTCCCTGCTTGGTGCCTCAGTTTCCTCTCTAGTACAGCACTAATACACCTGAAACAGCCCCACGGCCGGTGGGCATTTCCCGGTAACTGCCAGGATAGAACGTGGCCCCTCCTGTTCTGAAGCCCAGCCCTGGGATGGGACACAGCCCAGACCTGTGGGGCCACTGTGCTCCCTTAGCTCTTCCGCCAGGACTGCCTCACCCAGTGCAAGGCCAGCAACAAGCAGCAAACCCCTTCTGGCACAGGGCTCGCTCAGCCATGAGCACATGGAGCCCCACGCCCAGCCAAATGGCCTGTCTGCTCCCTGAGCCACTCGCGAATGGGACAGAGCCGGGCACCTCAGCCTCCCGCCGTGCGGGCTCTAGTTCCCCTCTGCAATCGGAGCGGAGAGCCCCCATGCTCTCCAGCCAAGTCACGCTGGCTTAGGTGAGACACCAGACCCATTGATGCACGGCACACGGATGGGGTTCCAGTGAGTGCTAGGGGGCTGTGCCCTCTGCTCGCTGCTCTCACCTTCCCCCTCTTTCTGGCCGCTTTCGCTTCGCCGAGAGAGCCTGGTGACGGGCTGACAGGATGACGTCATTCTGTCATCTGCCAGGAAAAGCTTGTTTATACACAGAGAGATCAGGAGGAGATTCTAAGTCCCTTCCGGTCTCCCCAGTTCAGAGTCTTTTTCTTCCTGATTGTCTTCCAGGTGTTGAGCTGGGTGGGGCGGGGAGAAGCCAAGTGCTGATGTCACTGCTCCTCTTTTATACTTTCTTCCCGTGGCTAGAAAGATCCTAAGTCAGACAGCCCCCATGGGCTAGGCAGGCCCCACTGGCCAGGCAGCCTCTGGGTGCAGAATCCCTTGCAGTGGGTTCTTTTGGATGGGCCACCCACCGCTGCCTGTCTGGTTGGCGATCGCTGCATCTTTGTTGCGACGGAGAGGCCGGCTGTGGGCATCTCCCCCGTAGTTAGCCGCACGCTGAGCTGCGTGTCATAACTTCCCGTACAATCCCAGCCCAGCCAGGCCCACAGCGCATTCAGGTTCCGCAGAGCAAGCCTTTTACAAAGCTCCCGCCCAAGGGCACAGCACACAGCTTCATCCTATCACCGTGGGGAATGCAGGGCTTCCAGGGTGCCATTCAGAGTGTCATCCCCCACCAAGCTAAAGGAGACTCTCCCTTAGGCGTAAGCTGTATAGGGTTGGGGACACAAAGACATGCGGTTTTGGTTCTATCCACTAGAGGCCAGTCTCTCCCCAGGAGTCTAATGCCAGGGGATCCATACTGTATTACTCCTAAATTCTGCCCCTTTTTTGGCTGGGATTGCATTTGGGGTAGGGGCGGGGGGCTTGGAGAAGGCTCTGTCCCCTTTTACTCCTTCACCCGCTGGAGCAGAAAATATCCCCCTTGGCTGGGACGGTAGCTGCTCTTGCCTCCCCCCTCCTCCCGGCTTTTCAAACCCAGCCAAGTCTCCGAGGCTTAGAGCCAAGGTCTCACTTGGGTGGTTTAACCCTTCACTGGCTGTTTGGCCGATTTGTCTCTCCTTTCTTTGGAGGTGAGAAGAAAGAGATGGGCTCCTTGCCCAGGGGGTTCAAAGCTGCCTAAGAGGTTTAGGTACCTGAAACGTCATTGGACTTAGGCTCCTTGTGCCCATCTCACCCTTTTAAATCTCAGTGGCAGCTCCTTGCTGCTGAACCATGCTCTGGGGCTGCGGGGAAGTGGGGTCTAGTGATTAGAGCAGTGGAGAATGGGAGTCAGGCAGAACCCCTGGGTTCTGTTCTTTGCACTGGGAAGGGAGTGGAGTCCAGTGGTTAGAGCAGGGGCTGGGAGCCAGGATTCCTGGGTTCACTCTCTGACTTTGAGAAGAGAGCTGGGTCCAGTAATTAGAGCACGCCAGTTGGCTCTTTGTTCCCCTTGCGCTGCAGTGTGGGGCAGCCCCCCATTCATATGATGAGCTTGCAAAGCAAAACTTCAGAAGGGGTGCGAGCCCTGAGCCTCCACCTTTGTGACCCAGGGAAGGTCACATGACTCAGTCACATGACTTGCTGCCCTGTACCCTAGACACACCCTCAGTGGGCATCCTCCTGGGTCAGGCAGGGGGTTAATATCCCCCCTGCCTCCCCACTTCTGCTCCGAGTAGAGATTATTGCTCCTAATAACCTGCCATTTGGGAAAGTTTGGAACAATAACGAGGCAGCGTAATGGGCTCCATGCCTCGCTCCCGGGCCAGCCAGGGGAAAAACCCGGTTTTAATTAAAGAAAGAATTGAGCGGGGAGCGAGAGAGGAGGCGCGGAAGGAGGTTGTGGGCTGACTGCAGGGAGACATGAGACGAACTCTGCTCTATTGGGGTTCCCCTCTGCATGGGGAGGCCCCCCCCGGGATGCTCGACAGCCCTGCTTCCCCCCACACTGCCCCCAGAGCCCGCCCCCAGGACAGTGGGGGCGGGGAGGGAAGGTCCTATCCAAATCTGCTTCTTTGCCACAAACCTTCGCTCTCAACCCCAAGCCAAACCCTTCAGAGGTGTGGGCCTGTGCAGTTCCCTTCCTCCGTTACTAGGGCCCCTGCACCTACAGCCCAGCAGCACCCCCTGTGCTTCCCACAGCCCCTGGGGAGCAGAGAACAGCCAGAGCGCATGCAGGGGTCACACCTCAGCCAGTATGCCCTTGTGTGCAGAGGCTATTTTCAGGGTGCCCTTCCCCCATTTTGTAACCCTTTGCACTCCCTGACGGGCTGTACACGTCACCGGGAACGGAGCCCTGCGTCCGCACGATGGATAGGACGGAGGGCTTCCTAAAGTGCTAGAGAAGGGTGGGGCTGTAAGTATGGAGCTGGGTGTCAGGACTCCTGGGTTCGGTTCCTTGCTCTGGGAGGGGGAGAGCCTAGCGCTTAGAAGGCCTCTGATTGGCTCTTGCGTCGCTCAGTTTCCCCATCTGTACAATGGATTCAAGAGTTAACCCTCAGGCTGCTGAGGGAGGGGCATGACCCCCAGGCTGCTGGGCAGCCAGGCAGGGCACCCCCAAGGGGATTGTCTCCTTCCCCAGCTGGGGCATGCGATGTTCTGCAGCTGCTGCCAACCTCTCCCTCCCAGCCCTGCACTGCAGGGAAAGCCTTAAACCCACCCAAAAGTGGAAACACACTTTTCTTCCCAGCGTCTCCCCCCTCCCAGGCCCCGGTGCTGCGTTTCGGCCAAGACGCCTTCCAAAAAAACTCCACTGCAGCTACAGCCGGGCCAGCTCCCGCTGCGGAAACCTGCGTGAACTCAAGCCTCTTCCACAGAGCTTTTGCTGCGAGTCGTCTTCCCGCCCAAGAGGTTATTTTAGGGGTGAATCTGCTCAGCTTGGCTGACCTTTGACCTCCCCCCAGCCTTGCCTGAGGTGATATTTACGAGATCTCTCCGTGTCTTTTAATGGAGGCTGAAGGAAGCTGGTTGTGGCTTTCCATCCCTGCGCCCAAATCCAATCCCCGCCATTCCAAAAGCTCTCTCCTCTCCCTGCTCATATCACACTCCATAAATCTCAGCCTGTGGCATGCCCCCCCCCCCGGCACTCTGATCGCGCTGTATTTCCCCCCGCCGCTGCCATTTTTTCCCTCTCAACCTTTCTCTCTCTTTGTTCTTAAGTTTTGCCAATTTTTTTTAAAGGCACATTTTTGCAAATTGCTTCCAAAAGTCTGCAGTTGTAGAAAACACACCCCGGGCTGGGGTTTATTTTTGATTCAGGGTTCATTTTATATCCTCTATATAATATATATTGGAACACAGCAAATGGCTAAGATGTAACGTTTTTCTTGGCTAACGTCTGGATTGGAACTTCGGTGGGTTTTAGAGTTTCTTCAAAAGTTTTTTTAAAGAGATAGACTGCAGCTTGGCCCCAGCAGTGTTCACAGTCGGATCAGAACTTCCCCCAGGCTTTCGATCCCGTGTTCTCATGTGGGTCCACTATGGAGTTGTTAGGCAGCCGCAAGATTCAGAACTGGGCCGTAACTTTCCTGGGGACGTTGGGAGCCTGCTTTTGGATGTGGGCCAGTTCCCCTTTTCTTTTCTCCTGTGTGGGTTTCTTCCCTCGTCTGGTTCCCTGTCCCCACCCTGGTACTTTTTGCTCTTGTCCCATAATGCTCCAGGACCAGATCCCTGCTCGGTGACTCTGAGCCCCGCCCTGTCTGTCAACCCCAATTTCACTTGGGTGTTACAGCCTGGTGAGCCGGCCCCAGTAGAGCAAGGGGGAAGGATAGGAAGAGTGGTTCTAATGGTCCATTTGTCTGGCCTAGTAGTGTGGGTGATAGACCCAGGAGACCCTGGCTTCTATTCCTGACTCTGTGCTGGACTGCTGGGGGACTTCAGGCAAGTCATGGCACTGCTCTGTGCCTCAGTTTCCCCTCCCAATCTTTGTTTTGCCCAGCAATGAGCAACCTAAGTTAATAAGCGGGCCGCATGAGTGGCCCTTCTCCATCTCAGTGCCGCAAGATTGTTGTAATTGGGACGGTCTCCCGGGCTTGGGCCGGGCTTGGGCCGGGCTGGGCCGACTGACCCGTGGCAAGGCCACCGATGGGCTGTAGGTTGCCCATCACTGGCTTAGGCGAGGAGCCGTTGGGAGAATGGCTGTGCAACCCCACACACCTGGCACGATGGGGTCTATGCAGCAGCCATCCTAGTGAGCGGAGTGTAGGGGATCACTAGGGGGCGCTGAGTGCCCCAGAATGGCACGAAGGGGTGGAAGGAATGGAGCAGGGGCCCTGGAGAGGGTGCTCTTCCCTCTGGCAGTCAGTGCTGCTCCCAATGCCCCCCTGTGGCGCCAGGGGGCACTGTTCCACAGGGAGCAGGGCAGGGAGCTCAGTGGGAAGAGCTGTCTCCTCTCAGTCTGTGCGAACCCAAACTCGGCGCTAGGGGGCGCTGTGCTGCCAGTGAGAAAAGTCTTGGGGCGGAGGGGGCTTAAAGCGCCTGGCGTGGCAACAGCCCGGTGTTTTGACCGTCTGTTGATTTTGCCAATTGTCCTGTTCCAGGTGCATGCCGTCCCCTTCTGCACCTTGCATCCTGAATTGCTTCTGGGTGTTGTTCCATGCTGTTGTGTTCCGGCCTAGAGGTGGCTGCATTTTGGAGTGGCGTGAAGCAATAGGAATCTAGCTGTCGGAGCCATTCTTCAGGAGGGAAATCTTGGAGACCTGAGGGAGAAGCCACTAGGGTATATTTTATGCTCTAGGCTAGGATAAGAATAGAAGTAGTCAGGGCTCAACAAATCCGCTTATCTACTCGCCCATGGCGAGTAGATTTCAGCCGGTCGCACCCCGTTCACCGGTGGTTCGCGCATGCGCAGTGCGGGGCTGGCGAGTGGTTTTCGCTGAGATCGTCGAGCCCTGGAAGTAGTTATTTATTACAGTTTCAATCAAACAAAGAAAGGTGTGGGGGTGGAGGGAGAGGCCGAAGCACAGAGATGAAATGACTTGACCAGGGTCACCCAGGAGGCCAGTGACAGAGCTGGGAGTAAAACCCAGGTGTCCCGATTCCCAGCCCGCTGTAAGCCTATGATCTAACCAAAGGCTGCGATGAGAGCGACGCCGACTGAGGAAAGCATTGAATTGATCGTCCGTGGCTCATCCTGGTGTTTCGCTTTCAGCGAGTGGGCTTGGGAACAGGAAGGCGAGGAAGAGAGAAGGTTGGTGCTTTGTGCAGAAAGCCCCCCTCCACTGCTCTTCACGCATCTAATTGCCTTTGCAGATCCTGAGTGGACAGCATCCAACATGCCCTGAAACGGTTGTCAGCTGCAGAGGAGGCTGCGGGGAGGGGGGATGAGTGGCTGTGTGGGGGTGTGATGAAGAGGACTTTTCAGCTCCCCCACCCCATGCAAATGCTGCCGCTCGCTTCCCTCGGAGGCCCGCGTGGCTGGTTGTGTAGTCGTGTGTGTGGTTTTGAATTCATTTCCCAAAGAAGATGTAGCATCTTCATACAGCACTTGACTCCTACATCTGTGTTCGCAATATGGCGTCCTGGCACATCTGCTGGCTCTGAGACTTGTAGTGCAAATACAGCCGGCTCTGACCATCTGGAGAGAGGGGCTGTGTGTTTTTTTTCCCAACCTCCTCTTCTTGTGCACTGGGTCTCGGAGAGAAAAGGCAGATCCATCTCTGGGATAACTGGAGGCATATGGACGTTACTTAAGACTCGCTCCCAGTGCTGGCAGTTCTCTGCTGCCACTGAGCAGAATGATTTCAGCAGGTTGACGTGCTGTAACTAGCGGTCTCCGTGCAGAAACGCACCACGCACACGCCGGAGGGCTGCATACGCATACGTGTACATGTGCACATGCAAACAATCCACATGCTATGCCTCTCCACGCATGTACAACACATGTACCCCCATAAGCACATACATGTACGTGCACACAGTACACCCACTTATGCAGTATAGCAGCATCTGTGTACACCTACACTCCATATGTAAACACACGCCCCACACACATCACGGCCAAATACACCCTCACATACGTGCATGTGCCCCCAGCTATACACCACATGTATCCACACCCGTATGCACTCACCACACAGATACATGTATACAATCACCTACCTATATACACACACATGCAAACACCATTTACATCCATGTATACAAACACATAGATACATCAAACATATGCACACACACACAGGTATACAAACACATACATTTATATATACACACACCATACGCGTACATGTATATCAAACACATATGCACACACATACACACCACACACATATAGCACCCCACACTGCAGCTGCATACACACACACACATAGAGAGCGACACATACGCTACATCCACATATATGGGTATGCCGTCTACACACACATACATTTGCCACATCTGTGTGCCCAAACATACACATAGACAATCTCACTCCACTCCCAAGCCCTTTGGCAGCTCCAAATGCCCCTGGGTCAGGGTTGGCCAACCCACGTTAGATTGTGACCGTGGCCCTGTGCTTTTTCTGTCCCCCCCAGGGCTGGAGACTCCAGGAGCCCTCAGCGCTCTAGGCCAGGTCTGGTCGCCTCCCCTGCCTTTAGATTTTGGACAGTGACTGTGTGTTGGACATCCCGTCTGCCGGTTGCTTCCCCCCGTCCTTCGCATCAGCTGCCCTCCCCCCTTCCTCAGGCCAGTAACAGAGCCCAGGACTTGGTGGTAGCTGGTGCACAAAGGGGGAGCTGGGTTGATGCTCAATTTCTTTGAAATATCTGGTGGGCCCAGTGGAATGGTGTTAGCTGGATGGATCGATCTATCCCTAAATACCCTGTCTGTCTGTCTGTCTCTCCCCGTATACCCGTATTACCATCCATCCATCCCCATCTCCATCCCCATCTATCTACTAGAGCATTTACCATCAAGAAAAACTGAACTCTCAAATGCTTAGGGGAGGCTAAAAGTAGATTGAAAATGTAGCCATTATTCGTTACCAGTTTCTTTTAGCTTTGCATCAAATTACTGGAGGGTGCAGGGGGCACCCTCCTCATAGTCAGCGCCGACCCAGGGTGGCACTAGGGGGTGCTGTGCAGCAGGAGGCAGGTGGTTGACACAGCAGGGGGCGCCCTCCCCTCAGTCAGCGCCGCCCCGGGGTGGCACTAGGGGGCGCTGTGTGGCAGGACTTGCCATCGCTCAGACAAGATGGAAATCCCAGGCCCTATCTGGCAGTAGCCTTCTGGCACTTACAGCAAGAAGAGGCGTGTGACTCCTGACATCCCGGCCAACTCCCCAGCTCCGTAATGACAGGCCTTCCCCCGCCTGCAGGCTGTTTCAGTTGAGTTCAGGACTCTGCTGCCCACTGTTGCTGTATGCGGCCAGCCGGCTTGCCCCAGCAGTGGCTGCATTTCAGCACAGACAGACAAATCGTGGCTAGCAGAGACAGATTAGGTCAGTGGTTCTCAGCTACTTGCCATTGTGGGCTCTCCTGTCTTATGGGGCTGGCATCCACACGTAGCAATCCCATCGGTGTGGCGGTGAGATGTCACAGAGATCGCAGCATGGTGTTGATTGGGCCCCGGTTTGAGAACCACTGGATTAGGGTGAGGCAGGCATAGCTCTTAGTGTGGGGCTTGAGCTGTTCTTTAAGTGGGGCTAGTCATCTCTTTTGAGAGGCAGCATGGCCCAGTGGATAGAGCACTAGACTGGGACCTGCAGTCTGTGCCTGCCACTGGTCAGGGGCCTGACCTTGGATGAGTCATTTTGCCTTTCTGTGCCTCAGTTTCCCCATTTGTATCATAGGGAGAATGATTCTGACCCCCCCCCCCCCACACACACACTTTGTAAAACACTTTGAGAGTGAGTGATGGCAAGAGCCAGGTGTTCTTTATTATGGTTGTGCTCAGAAGCTCATTGTGCTGGGTGTTGTAAGTTATTTGTTAGGTGTATTATGGTAGCCCCAGGAACCCAAACCATGGACTAGGACCCCGCTCTCCTGGGCATTGAATAGCCAGAGAACCAAGGGACAGCCTTTGAAGGCCAAGGCACCTGAGAATTGTACATCATTGCTGGGATGAAGGAAAGGAGAGGAAGGGGGAAAGCCTGCGTTTCCTGCCTCAGTTTCTCTGTTTTTCCCAGCATTTAGTGGTTGCTTTTTAAACTGGGTAGAGGCACCTTGTGAGCTTCCAGCCAAGGTATTTCCCCTCAAGGGAACCAGTCGGCCAAGATGAACAGGAAACAGGAAGGTCTCCAAGCTCTCATTTGAAGATGAGTAGGCCTCATTGAAATCAGAACTGGTGACTATGCTGGGAGTCATCAGAGAGAGGAATTTTGCCACTGGGGTGGAGGAGGGGATCTGGAGCACATTTGGTTCTGCTCCCGATTCTGTGGGAGAGTGAGGTCTCATGAGGACTCCAGGGTTGCGTTCCCAGCTCTGGGCAGGCTGTGGTGGCTAATGGTTAGAGAGTGTGAGCCGGTCTTTGAGGTTCTATATTGCTTGATGATGGGTAAGTTTTGAGAGATCTGCCGTGGAAGGGGCTGGCGCAGGCAGGAGACCGGGGAGGTTTGTGAAGGAAGAAAGAGGCAGTTTCTTCCTCATGCCGACCCAGAGACTTCGAGCTCTTTGTGCTGCCGCAGGGCCAAGGATCTCCTTCGCAGCCTGGGCCTCTGGCTGAAGACCCACCAGGCTCGGTGGACAACTTGAGGGAAGAGAGCAGGAGGCGCGCCGGCCTCACCCGCGTGCGTGCGCACACACATGGAGGGAGACGGCTCAGCGAGCAGCCACAGATCAGAGGGAGAAAGGGAGGGGTAGGAATGGGGGTGGGGAAGCTTGAAGCAGATGGTCACTTTGGCAGGGCTCCGAATAAAGAATCTGTTCCATACATCGCGCACAGCAGTCTCGGGGCCCGGCTGCTGCCAGGAAAAACAGAATTACCTCTCTGATTACAGCAAGCGAGAGCGAGCACTCTTCCTGTTACGCTGGGCTTTGTGAGCCAGCCAGGCCAAAGAAGGGCCATTTTAAAAAAAACCAAACGGAGCAAGAACTGCTGTAAAGAACTGTCCCTTCACCTAGGCCTGCCATGCCTTTTGTGCTGGCTGCGGTAAGCAGCTCCCGACGCCGAAATGGCCTCATGCATGCAAAAGCAAAGCGCCTGGGAAATTCCACACTGGAGCTCTGTTGTGACGGCAGATGCCATCAGGTGGCGCTGTTGCGTAGTCTTTTTTTTTTTGGCAGTGTGCGAGCAAATGTTTAACCTTGGGAGAAATGCTGCATGGTGCTGGTAGCCTGAGCTTAGACAAGCGTGACTTGCTGGTCAAGGTGGGTTCTAGGGCTAGGGGCCGGGTGTGGAGCTGCTCGGAAGCTGGTCATCAAACTGTTTTGTCAACAAAAAGGTTTGGTCAAAATCACTTGTTTTGAAAAAAACATGTCAAAGGCGAAGACCATGTGTTTTGGGAGAACCCCCCCTAAGCAAGTGTTTAGGGCCACACCCCTGTGGCCACCCTAGTTACGAGGTCGGCCCAGCTGAGCAGGGTTGGACAAAGCGCAGCAGGGTGGATGTTGGTGGAGATTAGGTGGGATGCAGAGTTTGAGCAGATGCCAGCAGAGAAACTTGAGAGGTGGGCAGGTGAAACTCCAGGTTAGGCCTCTCTCTCCATGCTGTGATTTCAAGTACATCAGAGATGTCTATCCAGGCTCATGCCTAAACAAACAAGAGACTTGATAAAAATGGTAGTTTGAGCAAACAGCACTGGGAGCGCAGGAATTCAGCCTCTTGGGGAGGTGGGGCTGTGCTTGTCTTGGGTGCGGGGTGAAAGAAGGGAACCCTGAAATGTCAGGCCTCAGGGAGGAGATGGGCCCACTGTGGAACTGGGAGAAAAGAGGTGTTTCTTGGAAGCTTCCCCAAGCAGGTGAGTTGTGGCTGGACATGAGTTTTTTGGTGAGTTCTTGAAGAACCAAGGGGGGAAACTGAGGCAAGAAGGGGGTGTGCAGGAGACGGCTTGCCTTATGTCAGATCTGTGATGGAATGGGGCCAACTTCAACCCGCCCCCCCCCCCGTCACTTCCTGCCAAATGGAAACACTACTTCCTGCCCAGAGTTAGCAGCCTGCGTTCCAGCCCCAGCCGGGAGGCTTGGCTCTTCAGCGCCTGCAGAGCTGCCCACCTGAGCCCTGCTTCAGGGGCAGATGATTTGCAGCACCCAGACATCTGCTACCATGTCCTAGTGCCCTCCCTCTCCCACCTCGTCTGCCCTAGCCCTCGCTTGAGGTCCGCACCCTGTCACGCCACACATGCTCTGTTTGCGAGTTCTCTGCCCCTGCCCCACCGCTGGCATCTCTCTTGTGCGTAAGCCAAGCAGGGCAGGGTCTGTGTAGCGCCTGGCTCAAGAGAGTCCTAATCTTGGCTTGAGGCAGGATGGCCTAATGGGTAGAGTGCTGGATTGGGTCTCTGAAAACCAGGATTTTGTTCCTAGCTCTGCCGCTGGGTGACCTGGGTTGACTCACAGAGAGATTAAATGCCTCGGTTTCCCCAGCTGCAGTGGAGTTAATGAGACGTCAAATGCTTTGAGACCTCTTGATTAAAATTGTGTTGCCACAGGAATATGTCTAATAAATAAGACATTTTCTATGTAAATAATCGTCTAACAATATCAGGCTAGTTTTTATGCAAGCCGGAAGAATGTGGAAACCATAGGAGAAGAGATTCCCTCACATTTTCCCCCTTATAATAAAACATGGGAAATTCCATCAAAAACTAGCAAAAAATACCACCTTAACTCTGCCCCTTTTGAGCCTATGAATTCTTTCCTTACAGTCTTGAATTACACTGGCAAGATCATATCAGGCCATCTCTTTCTGCAGTCTTAGGCGCGTACATGTAGCGTCTTGCAGGCCTTTCTCTCATGCTTGCCTACAAAAGCTTGCCGTACCGTTTATAAATAAACACCCCCCTAGACTACGAGACTCAACATGTGCATCAAAGGTTGTCAGAGGACTTGTGTGATGCCGCCTGGCAGGGATTGAGGAAAATTGTGTTGTGTAATTAAAAATGGTGCCATCTTTGCAGCGCAAGCCCCAGAAGGGCAAGTGTGTGTGAGGGACTGAGGGGAGAGGGGACCCCTTACGGAGCCGTCAGCAGCTCCCTAGTGCCACGCTGGGGCGTCCGAGTCAGCGCCGACTGTGGGAGGAGAGCGCCAGCTACAGTGGCAGCTCTCCCTGCAGTGTAGCCCCCCCCCC
>JANRFK010002741.1:4955850-4970144 GCA_030068395.1 Apalone spinifera | reverse complement strand
GGTGCAATTGACGAGCCGATCCCATCGCCCCGTCCCCAGTCTGCGGGGCCAGGAGGAGGCGGATTTCGCTGTTCATTACAACGCTGGATTTTTTTTTTGCGGGGGGAGTTACCTTTCCTCTGCAGGTGGCAAGGCGCTGGCTGCATCCACCTCCCCGAGGTGGCCAAAGGGACTCTGGGGACGTTTCCCGGGGGGGTCTCTGTCTGGAAGCGCAGCTCCGCATTTATTCTGCAGCCACCCAAAAGCGTTTCTAAGTCCCCGCACTGAGAGAATCCCCCCCCCCCGCACTGTGCACTGGGGTGACTGAAAAATTCAGCTGCTGCTCGGGGAGGGGGGCGAAGCCGATTTAAAACAAGGCTTCGGGGACGAGCGGGCCCGAGCTGCGCAAAGGGGAGATTTTAATACCTCCAGAAGGAAGTTTAGCGAAGCGAAAATACCGTGTCCAGGGCCCAGCCTGTGCCGGAGCTGGGACGCGCTTTGCCCCGCACCCCTTCGAGCTCTACAGCCCACTCAGGTGGGGGGAGTCACGGCTCCAGGCCCCTCTCCGAGTTCATCCTTTTGGGAACGTTTTGGGTCTAATCCGCTGCGCCCCCTGCTCCATAGTCCCCAAGCTCGGAGGAGGAAAGGGCTAGGAAGTCCCTAGTCAGGCAAGCGACACCGACCCTCCACCCTTCCCAAGAATCTGTTGGCCTTATTTCATGCTCTTTTACAAATCATCTTCTGTTGCAACATTGGACATTTTTATAAGGAGGCGCAACTCAGCCCCTTCCCGTACCTGAGCTGTTTTTCTTTAAAAAAGGCCAGTTTCTACAGTTGGAGTCCTTACATATTTTTAAACCCTTGTCAATTACACGTTAGAGTTGTTGGGATTTTTTTTTTAACATAAAGCCACTCAACTAGAAGGAAAACCACCGCTTTAGTTAAAAAAAACACCCTACAATGACATTGCGATTTGATTGTTTTAAAGGACTTTTGCTTGAATAGGGAGCCAAGTAACTACATTGGGCTGGGAGCAGCCGGATAAAGCAGAATTGGGATTCGCTTTTTAGGAAGGCACTTTTTCGGTTATATTTCCTTTCTTCGGCCATGCTGGCTGCAAATAATGTGAATCACATTTTTGAGGTTTGCCATGGACAGATCTTTCTAATTGGCTGTAATTTCTGTGGTTTTGGGCACTTCTGAGTGTAGAAACTTTGCATATGTTTGCTCATTTGGTGGGAACAATGATTGGGGGGGGGGGAGAAATGCAGTTTTGTCAGCGTTTGGGCATATCTCTGTTCTCTTTCTTAATCAACAGTAAGTAAGAAATGGAGTGGACTTGTATTGTTACTGGATAGGGAAGAATAATAAAACTTGGCTTTCTTTAATTTTGGGTTTGATATGAGATCAGGGAAATGATTACAGTGACAGTGAGCATTTGAGCTGTTGGACTGGGAGGGGCAAAACCTCTTCTGTCTGGGGTGTGCTCCTGCCAGTTACTCTGGAGTTACTGGGGGAACCAGGTTGTCCCAGTATTTTATGTTGTGGTTGTTGTTGCTGTTGTTAAGAGGTGATGGTTATGGATGGAGCCCTATTAGGTCCTTTGCACTTCAAGAGCAATTACTATCAGTACCTAATACACGACTGGCAGTTTTAGGGATGGAAATAAGCAAGTAGCACCTACTATTTAGGATGAAAATGTCTCTATAAATATAAGGTATCAGGCATAGTATGTACTATCTATCATTATACACACACATACGTACGTACGTGGGTCCTTGCATGTGTGTGATAGATACACACAATATATATCTTCTATATATATATAAATAAAATATATATTGGTAGAGTGCATGTAATACACATACTCAGCATGCTGAACCTAAATACACAGCATGCTGAACCTAACATTTTATTTAGCATTATTTATATAATATGCCATTTATGTGAATACAAACACTTTACTTAATCTTATATTTATATTATTCTATTATATACATTGTTAAGCTGGATATACACACAATACCTAATATACCTATTTAGTGATTTATAGATATTATATATAATATCTATACAAAGAACTGTTCTGCCATGTATCTATGTGTGTGTGTATATTGTATGTGCATATGCATCGTCGTTTGTGTGATATCAACACAATGCCTGGCCGTGTGTGCATGTATTATATGGGTGACACGTGAATTTGTGTGTAGGTGAATCGTGCACCTCTGTGCATGTGTGTTGGTGTGCGATACATGTCTAGGAGTTATGCGTATTTTTGCAACACGGTGCTATATTCCTTTACACACTGTAGCTAATAGTGGAGGTCCAATATTACATAACTGTGTAGAGAAAAATGTATTTTTTGCACAAACAGGGTTGTTGATGCGGATTTTATTTATCAAGGCATCTCTCATTTCACTCTGCCACGGCCCACGGTGCTCTGGGGCATTATGGGAACAATTAAAAGACAGTTGTTACCAATAAAACAATCATTGTAACGTTGTTCCATAGGAACATTACACGGATTACAAACTAAAAATAAAATAAATTAAATTAAACCAAAGAGGCTTAAAAAAACCCAAAGCCAAACTGACTGGGGTCACTTAATTAAAAAAAAAAGTTAAGAGACAACTGCCAATTTTGTTACAATTTTACAATGTTTCGTTAATTGGGCAGGAAACCATTTTTGGGGGGAAGGTGGGAGAGTTAAGCTGTAATGTTGCTTCATAATTCCTCCCTCATCCTCCCGGCCAAAACCTGCGTTTTTTGTAATATCACAAGCTCGGAAAGAATATTTTTAGCATCAGAGCCTATATATTTTAATAGACACATATGTGTGTGTATGCCTATATTTTTGTATAATTATCTAGCATTAGGGCCTATATTTTTAATGGCTAAATAGCTACATCGCATTAGGGTCTGTCTGACTTTCTTCATACATATATTACTATTAAGATACTTATAACTATTGATAATTATAGGCTCCGTGGCTAGATGTTTTAGTGTTAGATCCATATCTATCTAGCCACGGAGCCTATAATTATTAATAGTTATAGCCGGTATCTTAATTGCTAGCGAAACAGCATGCAAATCCCTCCATCTCTCTACCCCCTCCGTGCTGTCCGGGTATTTTTCACAAACTTTTCCAGCAAGGCCTGCCATTTCTGGGATAAGTTTTGGAGGGTTATTTTCTTGCGTCTGTTTGTTTTTTTAGTTGCTCTGTGTTCGTCCCGTCCTTGGGATCTTGCCAGCCCGGAGAGACCAGTTTCGTTTCTGTCTCAGGGAGGGAAAACCCAGCTTTCTTTTTCGGACTCACCCCTTGTTTGTGCCTAGTGAATTAAATCCAGCCTGGCAGATTCCCTGCTGCCCTTCTGCCTTTGCCTGGCTCGCTTCTGAACTAATTTCCCGGGTTTCAGTCCCTGCAACGGAGTCTTTTTTTTTCCCCTCTCCCTTTCCTGATCTAAAATCACCCCCAGTTCCACTTCAACCAGCGGTGTCTTTCCGTAGGAAAGAGTCCCAAATACGGGACCCGCGAGCCTCGCAGAAGGGAAGTTCTGAGCAAGGTTATTGTTGTAGGCCCAGTCTAAGCACTCCCCTCTCCCCCTTGGCAAGCCCAATCCTGCTGCTGTGATCAACACAGGGCCTGATCCTCTATTGGTGTAAATTGCGGCATGATAATAGCTTGCATGGATGGCGAATCTGCCTGGGACGGAATCAGCCCAGGACCCCAAGTTGGAACTAACGTGCTAGAAGTGGGGAAGGTCTGGCCTGGATGAACTTGACAGAAGAAACTAGAGAGGGGCAGGGTTCCATTTCAGAGCTTTTCAGGAACGGCCGGGCTGTCCTGCAAGGGGGGGGGGGGGAAGGCGGGCAAAATCATTCTCCAACTTTACCTTCCACATCGTTTGTCTTTGGTGCCACTTGCTTTTGAAGGGGCATCCGCCCTGTGTTTCTTTATTGTCGGACGAAGGAGAACTCTCGTCTGCTTACCACCTCCATTGCAGGGCCAGCTCTCCCGCACGCCTGGCCCGATTCCATCCCTCCTAATCTTTATTATTGTTGTTATGTTTTGCAGAAAGCAATCTCTGGGCTTTATTTTTGGTGAAGGTTTTTTTCACCCCAATCCCATCGCCCTTGCAAATATAAAATAAAATAGATGTCTGCGAGCTAGGAGGAGTTCGAGGCGCGGGTTTGAAATACTTAGAAAAAAGACAAAGAAGGAGAACCTAGAGGCTGCGTTTTTTTGGGTTTTAAGCCAACTCTATTTTGGTGGGGACTTTTGAGTCATTAAAAATATATTTTTTTAACTGTTTGCAATTTTGATCACTGATTTAAACCAGGCAGGTTAATTGTATTTATTTTGGCCTTTACGTGCTGGTTTGCAATTTTGTGTGTGTGTGTGTGTGTATTTGATATAATGTATGTTGTCTTATATTTGAGAGGCTCTGCACCTTTTTATATAAGAATAATTAATAATAATTAATAATACCTAACTCTTATATAGGCCTTCTCATCAGTAGGTCTCAAAGCACTTTATACAGAAACTCACTTATATTATATAGATCAGTTTTTCATATATACATATCACACGTGTGTATATATTACATATATACACAGACTTTTCAAATTTGATTTGAAATGTGTAATCAATATTATTTTTGTATATGGATTGTGTATGCTATAAGATGTGTCTGTAATATACAAGATTATGTAGTATATATACATGCACATCTATATATTATACAGAAGCATATATTAAGTATTTGTGGTACTCTGTACACATTGTATATGTCATGTGTATGTTTATATAGTATTATCACATCTATATTTGAACCACTTATACAATAGAACCTCAGAATTACGAACCCCAGCGTTATTAATTGACCGGTCAACACGTCTCATTTGGAACCGGAAGTACACAATGAGGCAGCAGCAGAGAAAAAAGAAAAAAACCAAATGTGGTACAGATGGTGTAAAATGTGAGCTACCAAAAAAAAGGGGGGGAATGTTAAAAAAAAAAAAAGATGTGACAAGGTGAGGAAATGAGGAAACTGTTTCTGTGCTTGTTTGATTTAAAGGGAGATGGTGAAAAGCAGCATTTTTTTTTCTGCCCAGGAAAGTTTCAAAGTGGCACTAAGTCAGCGTGCCGGTGTGAGGGTTCTGAAAGCTGATACCCAAGTGCTCAGAACTGTAGTTCTTCTGTGCAATATGGGTTTGCATATAATAATGCACATGCAATATGCACATTTTCTGATCTTTACAGTGCGTGTCTATAATATCACATGGACAAAGTCTGTAGTGCGTATCCTGAATATAGGCATGTGATACACATGTAATATGAGTTTGTTTATCATAATGACTCCCACCCCCGTAGACAGTACAAGGTTGTATATCATGTGGGAATACATGCACGCTATATCCCTTATGTCATACCCACGCAGAGATACTTCCTAATCTGTGCCCAGATGTGTGTCCCGTACTCATGGGGGACACCGAAAATCACTTTAAAATGTTGGGTTGGGGTGTGAAGTCCAGCACCCCTGTAGCTGAACCCCCAGATATTCTGTGTGTTCTCTGTGAGTTTGGCACTATCATGAGATGTGTGCTTCTGTCATATTCATATATCCAGTCCCACACAGCTAACCTTCGATGTAGAATCTGGTATCTGGGTATGTGTCTAATACGTGTGCGTGTGTCCCAGAGCCGAGATACGCATGTCCTCTAGTAAAGCCGTCTCTGAGGGGGAATCAAGTGAGTCTGTAACCGAAAAAAACATAAAAAACAACAAATAGTCCTGCAGCACCTTAGAGACTCACAAAACACGTAGATGGTGTCATGAGCTTTCTATTAGAGCAATTATTTGTTACACTTTCCAAATCCCATTTCCTTAATACAGCTGCGTTCGTCCCCCGCTCCAAATGCATTTTGAACTCTCTTTTCTAACAGGGAGAATTCGGGGCAGATTTTTATCCTAGCGTGACTTGGCGGCCTTCTAATAAAAGGGACAGAGTTGAGGCCTTTCTGATGCCCCTAAAAGCGAGAGGCGAATCACTGGGGAAGTGCATTTCTCCTTGTGCAGGCAGCTGGGCAGTCAGGGTGGTTCTCTGGGCCACCAGTCCCTGCTCCTACCTCTGGCCATGTTTCCAAAGATATGTGCGTGCACACGGGTTGATACCGTTTCCCAGCTGTGCAGATGGAAAATCGAGCTCTCTTGCTCCTTATCTTGGCCTGCTTTGGAGGAGCCTTCTGGCTCACCTTTTCCTTGCTCCGTTTTCCTTGACTGTTCCCCAGGTGGAGTCTGTAAATCGTCACGACTGGGTGTACTCATTTGTTGACTTGATTGGTGTTATCGCTGTGCTGGTGAGCAAGCTCGAGCACCAGTGGCCTTAGTTATTTAGAAAATCATTGAAATATGGGGCCTGCTTTGGCCCAACCAACCAGAAAAACCTGCGAACAAAAACCCGTCGAACGTGCTACTCTTAGACGTTTTGCCCCCACGGGCTGGACACTTCTCTCCTGATCTTCAGAGCATTCTTAGCTACCCACAGAACTGTCGGGGGTGAGGTGGAATTCAAGCCAATAACTTAGTTCAGTCTTTTCGGGCTCTAGTTGAAGTCCATGGGAGTTGTGCCAGTGGTCTTTTCGAGAAAAATGCATTGGAAAGATTGCAGCAAAGAGCGGGTTTTTCAGCGTTTGGGGAAGGAACTGGGGGAAGGGGGGTGTCTGATTGTCGAGGAAGTTAAGGTAAGGCAAGGGAAATGAAAGCATAAAAATATATGCCCACACAAAAAGAATGAAACAATGAGCTGAACAGGGGGAGTGAAATTAGCAAAGCCTATAAATAAACATTTATGCAGTGTTGAGACAGTATTCAGGTGAGTTTACAAACAATTCATTAAGATATTTATAAACTTTCACAGTTTGGGGCTATCAATAGAAACTTAATTACAAACTGTAAACAACTTTCCATTTTCCCTGGAAAGACAATCCCTGGCTTCTGAAAGGGGCCTGTTGCTCAGGTTTGTTACTGAGCAATTTTTTTTTTACAGTAGAAAATGGAAAAATGAAAGTTCAGTGTGATTATTTTTTCCCCTTTGGCTTATTTTTTTAAGTAGAATCTTTCCTCAAAGTCTTTGTTGTTAATTTTTGTATGTTAATGTGCTCTGGGCACAGGGATATTGTTTCTTAATTTTGGAGGCAAACACACTCCGCATTTGTTTTTTAAGGAGCAATGGTCCATCAAATGAGAAGTTAGCTAGCAAATGCAGATGTCATTTTTGGGTCTCTCTCCAAACTACGGACTCTGCAGCTAATCGATGTACAGTTATCATGCTCTCTGCATATTTCCAAGGCAAAATGGCCAGGTGTGAATATCTGCAGTACACACTCACTTTCAGCAAAACAATATCTATGTATATGTGATCCCTATACGCTGTAGATCCATAGCTGTCCAGAGAGCTGTATTCCCTTTGTAACAGCGGAAGGGTCTCGTCCTGTGCATTTATGTGATCTAAAAATGCCAGGCAGGAATCCGTGGTGAAAGTACAGATTTGAGGATGATGGGTACGCTTGGATCATTGACTCACATGAGTTTCGTCCAACGGCCGTGTCCAGGAACTTTTGTGAATGCAAAGGATGGCTTTATCGCAGCGGTGAGGACGAGGATTTTCAGCACAGCTGCTGGCCAAATCTTGCAGCCTTTCTTAGGAAACATCACTTACCGAACTGAAAGCATGTTTGCGTGGGCCAGAATTAAACCCAAATAGCTGTAGGATTTTGAGGTGTGTGAGCACTCCAGGCACAAAGACGGGATTTTGCCATTAAATTTTGATTATATAAACACTCCGTGTGTGTGTGTGTGTGTGTATGTGTGTGTGTGTGTGTGTGTGCGTGCCCACACACACACACTCGGCACCACTTTTATATAAAGTGAAATAGAAGCAAATACATGCGCAAACTTAACAATAATATTTTTATATGGTTTATTTCTATAAAAATTTAGAAATTTTTATTTGTATATGTATGTGTGTGTGTATGTATACACACACATACATATCTGTATAGTATATGTGCATTATAAAATATATAGTCAGTGTGTAGATACTTTCGCTTGTGTGTATGTGTGTGTGTATATATATATATATATATATATATATATATACACACATACAGAGTACTTTTTTTGTGACGGTACCGCTGGGTACACAGTACCGGCACCTCCAGTTGGAGCTTACCTGGAAAGAACGGAACGTACCAGCACCTCTGTATGCAAATGTCCCATCCTGGCTTTTTTTGTTTGTTTGTTTGTTTGTTTTTTCTCAACAACTTTTCCCCTGGAGTACTAGCACCTTTTTTTTCACAAAAAAAGCACTCTGTGTGTGTGTGTGTGTGTGTGTGTGTATATATATATATATATAAATAGTATCTATTTATATTTATTTGTGTCCTATTGTGTGTTTGTATACTTAATTGTGTCTGTATATTATGCGTATGTATATTTTATATGTACATAAAGAACACACATGGTATACAGATATAAATATAATTTATAATATATGTATCTATTTACATATGCATATTGCACATTTATATCTATATGGCTGTTTTGTGTGTGCATTTTTACATACATACATGAATGCAGTATCTGTGTATAAAGTGCACAGATAGCACACAGCTGTAGATATAATTATGTACACACATAATATGCATCCGTTCACCTATGTGTATGGCATGGGAGTGTGTAAATAGGTGTTGAAAGGGAAATGTTTTCGACTTCCACTGTAGCCTTCCCTTTCACAGATGCTGCAACACCCGGTGTGTTGAGACACAGATTTACAAACTAGTGTGATGACTCCATGGCCATTACTTCGTATAGACGTGCGTGTGTGTGTGTGTGCATGTGCATCTGTGTGTAATCTGCACACTGAAACCTTGTTTATTTGAGCTTTGATTCTCCAAATAACTCCTTCATCCAGAATGAGGTCATGTTCTCCTGTGGACACTAACAGTGTCAGAAAGCCCCCAACTTATCCAAGCCTCTGCTTATCCCCGTTCAATTCCTGGCCCCTTGTGTGGTTCGGGGAAGCGGGGATGTGGCACGAGGTGCCTGCTGGCTGCTCGCTTGGGTGGCTGGGCTTCATTTCCCATTTCTGGATTTCAGGCCGCTCCGTTGGCCTTTCCCTTCCCAAACTGTGTTTCCAAATCGCAGAGCGGAGCAAAATCCTCTGTGAAGCAAAGATTAGCAGAGCCTGGGGCTGGCATCTCAGCCGGTGTCTGTCGGCATAGCTCCCCCAACGCCTAGAGAGAATGAGGCCGATTTTCACCAGCCGAGAATTCGGCTCCAGGTCCCACATGTCGCTCCTCTCTGCTTTGAGAGCGGGCTTTGCCCAGTGAAAACGTTCCCAATCCGAGGGGCAGAGAAGAGCTGCACTTCACTGCGTCGCTGTCATTCGGACGTGGCTAGGAGGTGTCTGTAAACACGGCGGGAAGGGGTAAAACCGCCCGGGTCAGAGTTTCCCCTGCTTTGGATTAGCAGAATGGGCTGGAAGTCCTTAATTATTCTGCAGCTCGCTTTTACTGTTGTCCATTATGAACTCCTTTCCTGAAACTGCCACGGCGAGCCCTTTTTTCCATCTGATCTGGCAACTCCACCTCGCTCCCTTCTTCCTCCGCAAGTGATCTCACTTGGACTTCATTTCTAGAACCAATGCTCAAACTTTCCTTGCTGCCTTCAGCAGAGAAAAGCTCGGAATAGCATTCCCTCGCTAGCCCGCTCCAGCCTTCCCCCCCACCCCCGCTGGAAGGCCTCTGTCCCCTGTCCCCACCAAAAATATCGACCTTTCTCTTTGGTTCTTCGCCACCATCAGCTCAGTGGAAGCGGGGCATTCCTTGCGGCTCGGCGAGAGCCTGCCCCAGTGAAAAACGCTGTTGCTATTTTGGGGGCCTGTATGTGGGTCTGGGATCAGAAGCTTTTCCAGTTTAAATCTCACTTATTTATATAACTTGATTCTTTTAACTTGGGGCGCTTTTGTTGTGTGGAGTTTTTAAAACACTGTAAATTATTGACAAGGCCTGGAATTGTAAAGGGGATAGAAAAAAGAGAAGGGGGGGCTGGGGAAAATGGGAGTCTGAATAATTGATGGGGAGCAAAAAGCTTTCTTGGAAAACGCTGGATGCCAACTCAGTCCCTCCTGGAAAAGAGGGGGATTTTGTCTGGCTTTTAGCAGCCCCCCCCCTTGCCACCACACCCCCAGTTTTGCGCGTGGTTTCCCTGCGCGGTGCATAGAACGGAAGGAATGCTGCAAGAGTAAAGCGAGGAAGGAATTTAAATGTCTAATCTGCACCCCGGGGCAGCTGCGGGCAGAAAGTTGCTCGGTGACACAGAATGACTTTGCTCCCGCTGCCCCAAAAGCAGATTGCGGCTTTTGGGCCTGGCGCGTGTGTGCGAAGCTGCCGGCCTCCTCGGAGAGCAGGTTGGAGGCCGGGGCCCGGTGCGGTGCCCCTCAGCCCCTGCCTGTGGCACACGGCAGTTCAGAGTCTGGAGGGCTGATCTCTGGTGGAGGGGTTAGGGTGCGGGCGCTGGGCGGGGCCCGTGGCCGGGCGATTCCACGTGTGGTTGGGGTGCCCAGGGCGCCGACTCGCAGCGGAATTGAGTGCGCTCGAGGGCCGAGGTGGCGAGACCAGGGCCGCCTGCCCATTGGCCGCAGAGCTTTTGTTTTTCAATCTGGACCCAGGCGCCCGATTGACGGCGAGTACTGGCTGTTGGGCCGGGGCGTGGGGCAGAGGGGAGCCAGCGCCCACAGGAGCAATGAGAGTCAGAGACTGCGGTGAGGGCAGAGGCTCAGATCCTAGATGGACTAGAATACAGCTGGCTTGTGGATCAAGCCCCCTTTGGGTGGGCGTAAAAGCTGGGGAACCACCTCCCCGCTGTGTGACCCCTGAAATGCTCAGCGGTTACATGTTTATGTGATGACGGCGTTTTAACGTCCCTCGCGCGCCCCGCGGACGTGGCCAGCGGTTCGGGTGCCGGTGAATGTAGCGGCCTGGCCAAGGGGACAGGCACACGCAGTCCGGTCGAGTGCGCGCCAGTCCTCGGCAGCCTGGACTTGCTTTCTCCGGGCACGTACAGACTAGATCTTTCCACCGACGCGCAAGCCCCCCGGAGACTCTCTCGATGCCACCCTTGTCTTACCCTTTGCATCAGTAGGTCTCCAGTCGCTTCCCAAGGGGCGTCGGTATCATCACCCCCATTTTACAGCTGGGGAAACCGAGGCATGGGGCGGCCTGGTTAGCACAAGTTCCCCCAGCAGGCCGGTGGCAAAGCTGGCCTAAAGGCCAGGTGTCCCGCGTCCATCCAGGCCGTGCGGTATCTGTCAGAAAGTGCGGGTCATTGTCGTACTGCTCCCGCTGGGATGCCCTGAACTCTGGGGGTGAATTTGTTTTCTGGCCCTTCTCTCTGCTCTCTCTGTAACCCTCCCGCCCGTGCAGTCTCGGCAGCACCTTGTGCCGCTTGGGTTTCGTTCCGTGCCACGGGCCTTCCCCAGCGGCCCATCTCCGTGGCATCTGGGCTGCCCCCGAGCACCGGGGCAGGCAGAGAGGCAGGTGCTCTGGGCAGAGGGTGGGTTTTGAGCTCACGTCTCGTTCCTGCTGGGAGGCAAACGGCTTCCGCTTAGCACGCGCTCACTGCCAAGCCCACTGCTAGCGGGTGGTTACGTTGGAGTGGCCGGTGCTACACGGCCCTAGGATCGCGGAGTCCCCCTGTAATTAGCCCTCTGATAAGCGGCACCCGCAGGGGCTGGTCTCAGGGAGGCTGCCAGTAACTGCAGCTCCTCGGTACCAGGCTTTTGCCAGCATCTTTTGTTCTTAGGGGCCGGGGGGTAAGGACAACACAGGAGCAAGGGCGACACAGCCTGATGGGCCACAAAACCCCGTAAGAGGATCCCTCGGCCCTTGCCCCGGACAAGCGGGCGGCCGGGTGGGGGGTGGTGAAGCCAGCGGGATTGGCCTGGCCGGGGCGGACGGCGAGCGGGGCTGGCCGCGCTCTGTAACACGGCAACAGGGAGCCCAGCGAAGCTGTAGATTGATGCTGGCAAAGAGCAAGTGGGGGTAAAATGAGCCTGGGAATAGGGAGGCGGGCGGCACCAGAGCAGCCCCCCCCGGAGGAGCAAAGGGCCCCTTGGTGTGGGTCTGGGGGGGAGGGACTGTGAGGGCAGGGGCTGAGTGCACTGACTCGGGCAGGGCTCCCCTGCCTGTGCTCCTCGCCATTTCCCAGAGCCTTGGCCTCCGATCAGCGAGCTTCTCGGCACAGCGATCTGCTCCCGGGGCCGAGCCTTCTGCAAAGAGCTCTGGCCAGAGGAGCGTTCGCCGAACCCTGCCCTGGGTGGGGCCACGGTCGAGGACTGATCCGTGGGCCGCGAGCCCCTGCTCTTCGCTCGTCTCCCGTCAGCGTCTCCAGCCAGGCCGTGATAGCTCGGGAAGCCGCACTGCCTGCCCGGCGGTGGGGGCCAGCCCCTCGCTGCGGCCCAGTCCCAGTAGGTGAGCCCGGGATGCGCTGCAGGGTCAGCTGCCGCCACCCTTCAAAAAAAGAGAGAAGAGGCCTGATCTTCTCTCCGGCTGGTTCTTTCTGGACCAGCTGTTCTCAGACGCGCCAGTTTTCCAGCCCATAATGGTCCCGCACGGACAGCGGAGCCTCTTGCGCCCTGCTGCCACTTTCACCACTTTCAGAAGAAAAAACCAAGCGCAATGTGTGTGGAAAAGCTGGACCCGTCCTCATTGGCTCCAAGGCCGTGTCTAGGCGACACAGTTCTGTCGGGAAAGGGTGCGCTTGTTGCCAACCACAATGTGCGTATCTTTTCCCGCTTTTCTGACAATCGGCCCATCTGCACGGGGCCAAATGTCGGGAAAAAAGCCTCTTTCGGCACGTCCCTTCTTCTTCGTCGAACGAGGTTTAGAGGGATGCTGAAAAACGCGGCTGCTTTTCCACATTTTTTTCGGAAAAGCAGACGCGTTCCTTGGACGTGGGTATCCTGGAAAAACTCTGCAGTCTAGACCAGTGTTTCTCAACCTTTTTTTAATAAAGTACCCCTTTAAAAAAAAAAAGGATCCTCTTTTTAAAAAAAAGTAGAAGTACCCCCAGTGCCTACAGTTTTCAGACACACATTTTTTTTTCTACCATTGCAACACATTTGTTTAAACAACTTAATTGTAGCCGGGGGGGCGATGAAATTTTTGGGTGTAAAAAGTACAAAAATAACAAAGCGCTGTAAAACTTAAAAGAAAAATTCAGTTTTCTCCCAATTTCAGTTGGGCTGACGTACCGCCCCCAGACTTCTCTCAAGTACCCCTAAGGGTACTCGTACCACTGGTTGAGAAACACTGATCTAGACGTACCCCAAGTGATGTTTTGCTGGCAGGTTTCTTTTTCTTTTATTCAAATCTGCTTCAAAACGGCAACCGTTTGGCACTTAAAAAAGAAAATCGACGACTAAAGAAGTCTAAAAATGCCCTTTTTGCCTGGAGCGAAAGGTTTTGATGTTGGCGCGAGCAAAATGTTTCGTTCTAGCCGAAGTGAATGGGGTTGGGTTTTTTTGGCTTTTTTGATGAACTCCAAAATTTGGAAACAATCAATTGGGGGCCTGAGTTTCCCTCCCGCTTTCCCAGCCTTGCCGGCGAACCGAAACAGCCAGGCTCTGCCCAGCACCGCTGCTCCCCCAGCCCTGGGGAGCGGCAGCAATTTTCGAGACAAGCCGAGCGTGCTTGTGGATTTCAGCGCACTTTGAAACATCGCTGCTTGACTGAGCCGTCACTGTGGTCTCTCCTGGCCATGGCTTGGGGCCGTCTGCTCACGCTGCCAGCTGGGGCAGCACGGGGCCGGGCGTTGTTACAGGGCCGAGTGGCTGGGGCCTGGCTCTTTCCCTCAGGCAGTGGCACCAGGGGCTTCTTGTGCCAACGGTGTCCGGTTCTACCCTGGCTCCATCGCCGTTCCATGGGCAAGCCAGTGCCTGGGAAGTGGACTGGGAGGGGCGGGAGGGATTGGCAGCAGGAGGTGTGGGGCATTTCTGTGGGGCAGCGTGGCATGGGGCTTGTTCCATGGGGTCTGGCGGGATGGGGCGGGTGGATGGGAAGGGAGCAGTCCATTGTGGTGGGTGGCCGGTGGTAAAGACCCAGCTCAGGACTTAATGGACTTTTCTCCAGGCTGGGCTCTGCTGGATGGGGATGTGTGTCTGATATCCCAGCCTCAGTCTCGGGGCCTTCAAATGAGTGTCCCCCCCTCCGTGAGGAGGCATGGCCTTTCGTTAGCTAGGATGGGGGGGGGG
>JANRFK010002741.1:4911132-4921250 GCA_030068395.1 Apalone spinifera | reverse complement strand
AAAGGGCAGGGGAGAGAGGGGCCCAGGTGACCCTGTTACCTGGGCAGGAGGCAAAGGCTGGGGAGGGGCTGCTGGGGGGATCAGAGGCTGGGCTGGGAGGGGGCTGCAGGACGGGGCAGGGGGAGCAGGCAGAACCCACCGGGCGGCAGGGCAGACTCAGCCGGGCTGGGCTGAGGGGGGCCCGGTCAACAGGCCGGAGGGTTCCTGGGCTGGGTTCAAAGCTCGATAAACCCGCCGGGGTGTCGCTGGCTGGGAGCCGCGCTGGGCTGGAGACCAGGGCTGCTGTCCTGGGGGGGCAGAGCCAGTGGATTTGCACTGAAAGGTCCCCCCCCACGAGGACCGCACGGCCCAAATGTGAGCACGACCCTTCCAGCCAGGTGTGTACCCAGCCCGCCAGGGAGGGGGGGCCCAGAGCCGCCCCTGGAACGCCCCTTAGGACTAGGACATTTCCCCTAAGACCTGCTCTAGATCTCGCCTGCAGCCAAAGAAACCCATCGGGTCTTGTCCTGGCTCCGGGGCCATGGGGAGCAGCTGGTCCTGCCCCCTGCCTTGGAGTGGACGTGAGGACTGTTCCCAGGTGCCCCACACTCGTCTTTTCTCAGGACTACGCGTGCCCGGGTGTTTCAGCCTTTCCCAGACGTCAGGTTTTCTCAGTCTTGGCTCATGTTTGCTGCTCTCCATCAAGGTCCCCTCGCCTCTTTTCCTCTTATGTGTGGAATAATTTGGTCTGTGCGCTGAGGCAGGTGCGGATGTGCACCACCAGGTGAAACAAAACACGAACCGGAGGCGCGCCGCTAATCAGCTGGGCAGGATTGGGATCTCTCCTGGGCAGTGGCACAAGCGCCCGGCTTACCGGGGACCCTGCTCTCCATATTTGAAGAGTTTGAATCGTGCACTCACAACATGCAGCATCGGGCTCAGCTGGGTTGTGTCTGGGGCTCACAGGATATGCGTAATAACCACGACCCTGCCGAATCCACAGTCCATGTTCATGACCGTCATGCCGCAGCGTTCTAGAAGGCTTCCGACTGACGGTGTCGGACACTCCTAGTTCAGATTTCACAGCGTCGTCATGAAGCATGAAGGCGGATTTGAAAATGGCCAAAGCACACAAAGTCTGCGTTTCTCAGACGGGGGGCCCGACCCAAAAGGGGGTCGCAAGACTAGTAGGGGGGAGGACGGTGCTGCCATCCTTCCTGCTGCGCCAGCGCTGAGAGTAACTTCACATTTTGCACAGGTCCTGGCCTCGAGCAACCCGGGTCCCCGCCAGCTCTTTCAACAGCCCCCGGCCGGCTTTTGACGCAGCTCCGCCAGCTTTTGTCGGAGCTGCGCACCAAGGCGCCCTGCTGACTTGCACCTTGTTCTGTGCTGCTGCTGGCAGCGACGCTGCTTACAGAGCTGGGCTCCTGCCCGACAGCCACCCATCTCCAGCGGCTTTGTCACCCCCTTTTGGTGGGGGACGCCCAGCTTGAGAAAGGCTACCCTTCGTATTGGGCAAAAGGACACAAAGACGCAGATTTCACGGTCTGCGGTGCATTTTTCCCAGCCTTCCTAATAAATAACGTACAGCGCCCAGCACAGTGTCCCGTAATACACCTCGTAGCGAACGTACAGCAACTGGGCACAAAGAGGTCTTGTTCCATGGCCAGGGTTCTGCTCGCAATACACCTCACAAACAAAATCGGTCCCATCAGGCCAACTCGCTGAGCAAATAACACTGATTTAAAAAAAATCCCAGCCAACCCCCGCTCCTGGTAGGGCTCGCCAAGAGTTTCTTTCCAGGCATTTCCAGTCCAAATTGGTCCTGACCCAATCCCTACAACATATTTCTATTTCTAGTTGTATCCCCCAGCCCGGTCTATTTCTCACAGGGAAGGCGACTGAAATCAGCAGAAGAGAAAAGGGAAAAGAATGTGCTGTTTCATGTGGCTTGACACCATCTTTTGTCTGGGCAACGGGGCCGTGAAAGCGCAGCGAAATAGAGGAAATGGTTTTGAAAATGCCTTCCAAATCGATGTAATCTGAGGCAGCATCCTCCCCGATTTGTTTAACCAGCTCCCCCACTGAGCAAGATCCAGAGTAAGAGCTAACTATAAATAAAAACATTCAAAAAATTAACAAGAAGTGAATTTTTCTAGACGCAATGGCAGCTGGTCTTTGCCAGGGAATTGTTTCTAGTTACTTTCATTATATCCTTCCCTGGCCTCAGCTGAGACCGAAGGTCCCTGATTATATATCCATGAGCACACTGGGGTCTGGAGGGGGGGATAAAAGAAGAAAATAATCCAGGGTGGATCTCTATGCCAACAAAATGATGGGCCCCTTTGAAAAATTTGAGCCCCATCAATAGATTGTTGACGAATGCTAGTTGGTCATTTTAAAAACTGGAAGTAAGCGGGTCTGCGTATTGGGGGATATATCATAAATACACACACATGTATGAGCCAGAGTATATTTTCATAGCTCTAGTCAATTATGGCATTCTGAAAATTGTGAAAATGTATACCACCTGAGAATCTATCCCTATATAGCCATAAAACCGGTTTGACTTTTTGGCTTGCAATCTGTTATATTATACAGAAAGTATTAGATTTTTGCTGCTGATTTCAGCGGGACTTTCTTTCTTTCTTTCTTTCTTTCTTACACAAAAATCTTCAAATGAAATATACTAAATATAAATACAAATACATTTTTATATAAAATGCATATATGTATCAAACATAATACCGTGATCAACTAATATAATATATTCATTTTATATAAAATATGTATACAGAGATACATAGCAAATTGGAGCAGGGGAGGTTTAGGTTGGACATTAAGAGAAACTTCCTAAGTGTTAGGATGGTCAAACACTGGAATAAGTTGCCCAGGGAGGTTGTGGAATCTCCATCACTGGAGATATTGAAGAGTAGGTTGGACAGACCCCTGTCAGGGATGGTCTAGAGGGTACTGGGTCCTGCTATGAGGTCCTACCTCATATTCTATTATTCTAATATATGCATATATCATTATGTATAAATATTTTATATAGACATATGCATATAATACATATATATTATAGTATTATTATACACGAGTTAATATATACATTCATTTATATACAATATATATGCACATGCAATGTGTGTATCGATCATATATAATTACATATATATATGCATATACAATGTAGATAACATGTTTATATCTATTATAACTGCATATACAATATTATTGCATGCATACAATACATACACATGCATAATCAGAACTGCAATGCTTTGAAGTGTCACTGAGATATAAGACAATAAGGAACTTTTCATCTTATGAAGCCGAATGTTGAAAACATTCAGATGCTCACATTAATTTCCCCATGAAGTTAATTCAAGTTCCAAAGTACGTGGAGAATACGGCATCATTGTGCAACAAGAGAGAGAGACCTGATACGATAAAAATGACCAAAACGAGGATGCCTAATGATTATCATCTTTGAATCAAGCAAGTAGAAAAAAGGTTTAGTAATATCAGTGGCAGTGCAAGAATTGTTTAAAAAAAAAACCCTATGGATTAACCGATAGAATAACAAAA
The DNA here is from genome assembly GCA_030068395.1 of Apalone spinifera. NCBI lineage: Eukaryota > Metazoa > Chordata > Testudines > Trionychidae > Apalone > Apalone spinifera. The sequence goes on along the minus strand of JANRFK010002741.1, from coordinate 4,917,680 downwards.
ACTAACTCTGGCTAAATGGTAAGGAATTTTCTGTCAAATTAATTCCACCCCAGGATATTATGTTTTGGTACAATTACAATTTCTATTTTCAAAACAAAAATGCGTTGGGGAAAAGAATCAGGAATATTCATGCATAGCATTTTGCTCCTCACATGATTTTTGATGCTGGTAGTTTTGGCTGATGCTTCTGAATAGTTTCTAATAATAAATCCATCATACTCGTACTAAGCTAACGCAAAAGAATTCACATAAATATACAAATATCAGGAGAAAATACTCCCTGATCAAGTGGGCTGGAGGGATCTATTCTTTTACGGCGATGTACCAATGAAACAATGACAGCAACATTGAAAAAGCAGTGCATTTCCAAAAATAGGATCGAAAAGAGCAGGAAATCTCTCCGTTTCTCAGGGTTTTAGCTCAAATCGACAACAAGCAAGTCACCAAAGAAAAGGGGAAGCAAACCGAAAGCACCCAGGCCAAAATGCAATCCCAAATGTCGCTACTTTCAAGAGCTGCCATCCTTTGTCGCTTGTGTTTGGGAAACGAGCTCAAATCAATCCCCGCCGGAGCTAAATGAACCGTCCACAAGTTGTCCCATGAACTGCACAACCCCACACTAACCCCACAGGTAAACGTCGCTGAATATTCATCCGAACAAAAAGAGCCCCCTCCTGGAAAGGAGATACAGGATCCCTTCGCCCTGTAATTCCTTTCCAAGCAGGTGGTTCTCTGGGATGAACCGTACATTCAGCCCACACGGACCCGGAGCCTGCTCCCAGTGGTGCGAAGCGGGATGGGGGGGGTGAAGGGCCCAAGCGTTGCCCAGCCATGATTAACGAGAAGCCACCGGGAAGCCATCGAGACGGGAGCGTCTCCGTGCCCGCGGCGCCTTACCCCAGAACTTTGCCACATGCTTGCTCCTGGCCACCATGTGCTGTCTCCATGATCTGTGGGTCTAGTCTCCGTCTTCTCGGCGGGTCCCGGTGGTTGGCGCTAGGGTGAAAAATTTGCGTTTTTTTGGGGGGGGGAGTCAAATAGGTCGAAGCGTCTTTCCTGGCCTCCACTCCCCCCCCATTCTACTTGCTAGCCCCCCTTACCCACACACGCCACCGCTCTGCCTCTCTTTTTTTTTTCCACAGGCACTATGTGGCCACTAAGATTTGAAGAAGTCTGGTCCACCCCCCCTTCAAGCCCTCCCCCCCTCCGCCCCCGAGAGAGGTTTCCTGCTGGTTGGACTGGGGATGTGCTGTTGTTGGTAGATAAGAGCCGAAGGGTTGCCTGTTCGGCGCTGATAAGGAAACCCCTAGTCAGACTCAACCTAACGGGAGACTTGGAAAGAAAACAAGAGGAAACTGTAGTGGAATAACATAACCCAACAAACAGGAGTGTTAATAGGGGGAGCTGGGAAGCTGTTCGTTAATTACACGTCTGCTAATCAGGATAACCTTGGATCTGGGGAATGGGAACCCCCTGGGCCCTGACGGCTTTGGGGGTCCCTGATAGGCACTGGGCGCCCAGCTTTTGGGTGATCACAGGGCCTGCCTCCCTCCAGGGCAATGTTTGAGTGGGGCTGGCACCGCAACCCAGCCTCACGTCGGGTCGCCAGGAAAAGCCGGGAGTTGGGGAACGAACTCCCGGGCTGCGGGGGCAGAGATGAGCCGCTCGCGGGGGGCGGGAGAGGGGCCACGGAGGCGGTCCTTGCACCAGTGCTGGGGCGGGAGAGCACATGAGAGAGAGAGAGGCGGGAGTGGGATGGGGGTGGGATCTACTTGACTTCCCCCCCCCCACCGCTGGAATTCAAGACTCGTGGGTTCTATTCCTGGCTCTGCCACTGACCTCCTGGGCAAGCCATGGTGCTGCTCTGTGCCTCAGTTTCCCCTCTCCTCAGTCTACATGCACTGTACGTTCATTGGGGCAGGGACTGCCTCTCACGCAGTGTGTGTGCTCTGCCTGCTAGGATGGGGCTCCAGGCTCAGTTTGGGTGTCTCTAAGGCAGGGGTGGGGAACCAAAGGGACGGATGCGGCCCCCCAGCTTGCCTGGCTCTGGCCCCTCAGGCTCAGAGCTCTCCTCCCAGAATGAAGGAACCTGTGCTGGCACTTCAGGCCCCCCACTGCCTCTCTGTGGGACTGGAGCACACAAAACCTGCTAGCCTGCGCCCCCATAGGCACTGGTGTGCAAGAGGAATATGGGGAGTGGCCTTCTGCTTCGCGCTTGGGGGCCCCGTCAGTGAGAAGGAAATTGCTGGTTTTGCTTCTCCCCTGTCTGCAGCCCCCGAACTGATTTTCCCACCCCAAGGACCACAAAAATACTGCAAGAGGCTCAAATCGGAGCAAGGCAACTGGCATCGGACGCCGAACGGCACTAGGTGTCTGTGGCAATCCCTCCCCATAATCATAATCCTCTAATGGGTTCCCTGGACTCGGAGACACCTGCCTCTCTGTCCATCCAACGTCCCCTCCAGCTCCTACACAGCTACCGGCCTGCGGCGTCCCACAGTAAGTCCCTTATTCCGCACCTTCCAGCTTCGCCGGACCCGAAGCCCTCGGCCTGGAGCTCTCCGGCCGGGGGGTTGTCTCGGGCGCGACAGGTTTGTTTTGGACAGTTCCAAGGGCACACGGCAGCACACAGTTAAAAATCATTTTTCTCCCCTCGAGAGCCTTCCCGTGTGGGAGCAGGGCTCTGCAGCCGGGCCGGGGGAAGGGGAGCCTGTCACCCTGGCCTCAGGGAGGCTGCGTGGACACTGCCCCGCAGGCCGAAATACGAGGCGCCGTCCGAGCGACGCACATTGCGCCTCTTCTTTCGATGCCCTTTCGGAACAGCTGATTTCAAAATCGGGCGCTGGCGACCTGGCGCTTATTTCGGAACAACCCGCCGCTCCGCAAGGCCCCGGCGGCTCGTGGAGCGAGGTTCACAGGGGCACCGGACGGGCACGCCCAGTCTATTTCGAAAGAACCGGTGCGCTCGCGCGAGGCGGGCTCGCTGTCTCGGGTGCCTCCGGTAGCCTGACATAGCACCGCGGCGCAGGCGTAGGCGGACTGTCCCTGTGGAAATGTGCCCAAGGGAGGCCACGTTACAGGACCAGGGGGAAAGCCGGGGAAGGCTGGTTAGAGTTTAGGGATAGAAGAGGCCAAGACGTCACCCTCACTGAGCATGCTCCAGCCCCCCTGCCTGTACCCGTGGGGGCCACGGAGGGGCACACACAGCCTTGGGGTACAAGCCAGTCCCCACCCCAGCTCCGCCCAGTGGCTCTGACATTTTGGGGAAGTTCCTACAAAACAAGGAGTTTCATTTTCTGTTTTACATTGAAGGTTTTTACAGAGGCCTCTATCCTCCCCGCCCCCCCATAGCAGGGTGGTTCAATGGTAAGAGTAGCGGGGGCTGGGAGCCAGGACTCCCTGCCTGATGTTCCGGTTAGTCTGTGCCTCTGTTTCCCCATCCATAGCAGAGGGACAAGGCCGTGCTCCCAGCTTGCCTGCAGGGCCGTGGGGCAGCGGGTGCCCCTCCCTGTCCAGAGCACAGAACGTAGCCTTCCCCCCACCCCTGTGGGTCCCCAGGCCTGGGGTGGGGGTTGCTTTTCCTTTTGGCAGCTTCCAGCAGGAAGCCCGGGAAGAGGCAGGACCCGGCTGCATTCAGTGCTAAGGACCACGTCCAGCTCCCCCCATTGGGGATCCCAAAGCACAGTGGAAACGCTGCAGGATTACCTCGGGGAAGATCCCTGGCCCTATCTCACTGAGGGCCACTAGGGCCTGGATGGGAGACAGGCCCTGCAGTAAGGAAAGGCCCCGTGTCCCGCTCCCCCTCCCCACACAACTCTGCCGATGCCCCTCGATCCCGACCCACAGCCCTTTTCCCCGTCGCTCAAGGCACTGTCCTCCTGCTGCCCCCGCCACCCCAGAGGCAGCTGCATTCCAGCCAGCACCAATGTCCCCGCTCCTCTTTTCCATCCAGGTGCGGAATAAATGTTACGTGCACCGAGGCATGTGCGAATGGGCACCACCCGTAGAAACACAAACCTAGCTGTGGGCACTCTGCTCATCAGCTGGGCACCACTGGACTCTCTCCCAGTGCTGAGCTAACTGGGAACACTGGCTGGTCCCCGCACAGGGTGAGCCAGGGGTGCTGGGCCAGGGGCACATCTGGTCCCGCCGGCCCCTCCGGGCTGCCCACAACACGGCTCTCTGAGTCACCGACTGAGCTTCCTCCCCTCAGCCTCCATTTGGCTGGGCAGGGGGCTTGAACTCGGATTTCCTCTGCGTGCCTTCCAGTTCCTGCCATCTGTAATTGCCCCCGACTGCCAGCCCATCCCCCTGGTATCCCAGCTGTGACAGCAGCCCGTCCCCACTGCTCCGGAACAGGAGAAAACAGCCCCCTCCCCTGCGGAGGCCCCAACACGCCCCTCGAAGGTGGAATCCAGGACATTGGGTTTCTCTCCCCAGCTCAGGGAGGGCTGGGGTCAAAGGCTTAGCTGGGTGTCCGGAAGCATGAGACTGTGGCCAGTGCCAGCCGCACCCAGGGCAGCAAAGTTAGCTGGATGTTCACGGCGACCGAGCTTGTCTGGTGGCCCCCCACGCCCACGGGGCTCTGCCGACCGCCGCCCCATACCATTCGGACCAGCTCGGCTATGGCATCCCAGAGCCAGCGTGTTACCGCCCCGCCGTGCGTAGGGCCTGGCTCGGCCCGGCTGTCAAACCTCATATGCTGCTGGGAGAGGCAGGGGTGCTGGCTTGTGACGCAGGACAGCTGAGTTCTAGGCCCAGCCTTGGGCACGTCCCATCCCTTCTTGGTGCCTCAGTTTCCCCTGTATCTGATTAGCCCGTGAGCTCTTCAGGCAGGACCGTGGGGCGGGGGGTCCTGATCTTCTTCAGGGTCGGAAGCCGGCACAGGAAGGACCTGAATTTGATCAGGGTCCATGCAGCACCTGGCACAATGGGATGTTTGCGCATGCGTGCATGAGACAACGTGTAGGTGGAATCAAAACCGCTCCTCTGTGTGCCATATGCCCTATACTGCAGTCACCTCTCCAGGATTCTCCGTTAGGTGCATGTGCTCTCCGAGCAGGAGGGATCAGTGCGCCGTCCACGTATCTCCTGAATCTCACACGGGCTCGCCCTGCTGAAACCGAGCCACGGCGCGAGAGGCAGCCAGACGGTCTGATGCTGGGGGGCGGGGCGGGTACTTATGAATAACGGCAGGTCCTAGCCCAGAATGGCCGGAAATTCCCTCACTTCCCCCTCCCCTTGGAGCCACTGCTCAGGAAAATATTAGTCAGAGCCATTGGGCCACTTCACACAGAGAAATAGACTTGTTTAGCTCGCATTGCTTCCTGCGCCAGTCCTGGAATTGACTCTCCCAAAGCGGGGACGCGGCCAGCTCCACGCACAGCCGTCACAGTGCGGCTCCTTAATGAGCCGGGGCGGGGCGCCCCCGCTGGCCTGGAGCCAGGCCCGGCTGATTTGGGGGGGTGTCTTTGTCTGGGGGAAGATACATCTGCTGTTACGGAGAGTTTGCAGAGGTTGACGAATGGACTGAGCTGGGCTGGGGGGAAGACCCCGGGGAGCCAGGTGTTGGGGGCATGGAGCTGTGGGGCAGGGCACAAGGAGCTAAGATTTGGGGATATGGAGTGGGGATCCCTGGCATGTGGGGAATGGGCCTTGCCCAGGCAGCTGGGGGCCACTTTTCAGTGATTTGAGGTGGTCTGGGGCCGGGTGACCTCACTTAGGCTGAAGTTGGTTTTTGGTTGGACTTCTGCGGGGTGGGGGGAGGAGGCAGTGAGAGTTGGAGGGGCGGTGAGAGTTGGGGAGCAATGCCCCCTGCCCCGCCCCACTCCTGTGAGTGTCCCCCCTTCCAGGATCTGAGTCTGACCAGGGCTCTGCCAAGATCTCTGCCCCCAGCATCGCCCTCCAGCCCCTCAACCATGGCGACTCTCCATGGCGATGTTCCTCCTAGCAACACTCTCCATAGCAACAGGGGCTTCCCATAGCAATGGCCGCTGCCCATGGCAACAGACTCTGTCGGATGCTCTCCCCAGGTGACGGATGGGCCCCATGGACGTCACCGCGCCTGGCAAGCGATGCTCCCAGGGGCTGGGCATTCCCCCGAGCAAGCTGGACCAGGCCGTCCTTCGAGGGGCCGGGGATGGAAGGAGCTGGGCTGGGGCCCCTGCTCCCCAGGGTGGCCTGTCTGGAGGCCGCGGGAGGGGGCAGGGGGAGGTGGAGAGGTTGAGACAGAGTGGAGGGAGCAGCAAATAAGCTGCAGGGAGACTTTATAGCCCCAGTAGCCCCTGCTTGTGCTGGAGTGTGTGTGTGCGGGTGAGCGAGCCGGGCTCTCGGCTGGTGTCACCTCCTGCCCCAGGCATAGCGCCATCGTGCCAGCTGAGAACGGGTGGAGGTGAGCCCCTGGCCATGGGTCCCGGCCCAGCGCGTCAGTCGCCTCACAAGCCCTGCCTGGGTCTGGTACAACCCTGCACACTCACACTGCCACCCGCTCCCCTCCCCCACACGCTCCTCCCCCACGCTGCCACACACACTCCCCTCCTCCCGCACAC
>JANRFK010002741.1:4852983-4863149 GCA_030068395.1 Apalone spinifera | reverse complement strand
GGGCCTGGAGTGGGGGCAGGACACGTGGTACTGCAGATGGTCTCTCTCCAAGTCCCCACTGGGGTGGTCCCACACCTTCCCCGACCTGGGTTTGATCTCCCCTGCTCCCTTTCTCTGTACACCACTTCCCTGCGGGGGCTGGAACAGGGATGGCGAGTAGAGGACTGCAGGTGACAGTCTCTGTTGAGCCAGGTTCCACCCATCCTCCCACATGCTGGTTCAGGAACCTCATTGAGCCAGGATCTTTCCTCTCCCCATCCCTGTACACCACCCGCTTGCTAGAGTAGGGGCAGCTAGCAGATGCTGCAAGTGAGGGGGGAGGGGAGTAGTCAGACTGCTGATTGAGTTGGGACTGCTCATTCCCCACACTCCCTTGTACCACTTCTTTCCTAGACTGGGTGTCGGGACACAGATCCCCAAGCTTCTGGGGTTGGGGCAGCACATGAGGGCAGGAAGGGAATCGCGGGGTCTGGGGACCCCTTTTCTGCTACCTCCATCCGCTTTTTTGTTTGAGCAGAAGCAGAGACGAGTGGGAAGCCCAGAGAGAGGCCAGGACCCCGTGGCTGGCATGTTAATCCCATCACTCTCATCGGGGCCATTCCAACCATACACAAAACATTCAGCTGCGTAGGGCAGAATGAAATTGGAGGCACTGAATTGCCTTTAATTTCATGGTGCCCTATGCAGCTGCTGCCCCCTCAGGGCTCAGTGCCCTGCCCCCCTCACCAAGTGATGTTTGCAGGGCCCGGGGACTAATGGCGCAGGGGGCAGCCATGCCGTGGGCGGCTGAGGAGAAGCGACACTTTCCCCTTGGAAGCACTGCTTCTCTCTAGCTGGCTGTGAAACCGCCTGCTGCTCCTGAGGCCTACGCCTCCCTTCTGGCCCTGCCAACTCGAACAGACTGGATACCATTGCATTACGTGGCGTCTTGTCTGGGGGAGTTGGTGACCGCTTTCCCCCACAGCTACAGCACCGCCCCCCCATCCTCCTGGAGAATGGGGGGGGGGGGGATTTGCTGGACACCAGCGCTGGTAGGGACGACCCTTGCTCCTGTAGCATCTCTTGGGGAGTGAACCCCCCTACAGCTGCTGGAGTGGGACCATGAGCAGCTAGATGGGATGTCCTACTCCATTGTCTACATAGAGGGAGTATCTTGCTCTAGCGTGGATAGACCTATTCCTCACACCCCCTTCTGTTCTCCAGCTGGGGTGTAGCCTGTAGACTGAGAGGATGGGTTGCAATCCAGGTCCAACCTTCTCATTTGACAGTAAAGTATGTGATCATTTGGACTAGTGGTTAGAGCAAGCGATAAGGTGTCAGTACCCCGGTTTTGCCCTTGGACTTCTCAGAAACTCCCCCTATTATTTTAATCACATGTACACTACCAGGGTATGTACTTACTGGTCAAGGCACCTCACACTTCTGCGCCTCAGTTTCTCCCCTTTAACTGTAGGGGATAAGCTAGGCAGCAGGGGAGTTGGGTGGCTGAGATTTGATGAAGCATTTTGTGACCCTTGGCTGGGGGGGGCTTTGGAAAGATGTTATGCGTGAAGAATCCTGCCTGTACAGTTAAGCCGCATTGGGAGGAAGCTGGGGTTGATTTTTGACTACGCTTTTATGCCAGCTAAAGCTGTAGTGTGGACAGTTATCTGAGCATAGCCACTGCTTTGCTAGTACAGCACATTTTGCTCTGGGAACCAGTTATACCAGCCAAAGCGCACTTTTGCCAGAATAAACTGCTCAGTTCTGGGAGGGTTGGCCCGCCCAGCTCCGGTGTGGCCGTATCTAAGTGCATACCCCATGGTGCTTCGGACATGACTGAATCGCAGGGACGTGGCCCTGCAAAGATGAGAGTGATCTTAAAGCAGCGCTGCTTCCGCACTCGGCAAGAGACCGTTACCTCACGCTAGCGCCACGGTCTGCATCCCGTGTCGGAGCACCGGCCCTTCTAACTGCAGTGCAACTGCAGGGGAAGAAATCTCCCCGGGCAATTGCTCTCTGGTCCCAGCGCCCAACGCTTACCCTAAAGCACGAGAGCAAGAGGGTTTCCCTTGGGATATCGTATCCTAGGTGCTGAGCGAAGGCAGGTTGTCTGTGCTCTCCTGGTGCTGCGTCTGAGCCATTGTGGCTCTGAAGGTGTCCAGAGCCGTCTGCCCGCGTTTCTTTACAGGTTCAGGGCCTCCGCGAATACAGACACTGCTGGGGAGCATGGCTCACCTGTTGGGCTCATCTGAGCATGCATCACATAAACAATTCCCTGCCATCACTGGGGCACTGGTGGCACCCTGGTCTCTCGTGGTCTCTGCCTGTGGCACAGTTTAGTCTCCTGACGGTTAAAGTGCTTTGATCTAACTAAAGCTGTCGGGCTCATCTCAGGAGCGTCCGTAGTGACCTGCGATATACAGGACTGACGAGATAATCAGGCCTTAAATTCTGTGAAATTCCTTACGTGGTAGCCTGCCACAGTGAATTCCCGGGTTTATTCTGTGTTGGCAGAGAGCAGTGTTCTTTGTGGCCTGGCTGTATTAAGGGTATCCTCCCATTGGGTAGCCTCTAGTCAGCTGGATTTCATGGTCGCTCGCATTTACATCTGCAGTCTGCGGCTCTGCTCTGCTGAGAGAGTTTGGGTGCAAAGGGCTTTCACCAGCCAGGGAGCTAAACACTTGAGGTTATTTCTTCCACAAAAGAGCATGAGTGGGGGGCCTGGTTTCCAGACAGAGGGGTTACCGAGATATCCTTGGTAATGGCGATCGCTCCTGGTGCGGGTTACTGCAGCAAAGCTCTTTATGTCGTCTTAAAAACGAATCCGCATGTAGCCCTTGCCTGTGATCAGTGTTGCCAGTAAACCCTGCTCCTGGGAATTTCTCTCTGGGATCTGCTTTGCATAAGGCACGGGGCAAGTCGTCATGCCTCAGTTTCCCCATCTGTAAAAGTGGGGAGTAACAGCACAGCCCTGTTGTGATGGGTTAGGTCACAGAAATCCCCTTGGGGTTGCCCCCTGGTGTAGTCATCAAGCCCAACTGCCTGCCCTCTGGGGGTCCCCGACACTCTGTCCTGCTGGGCCAGAAGCTTTGTTCTCCCACAGCCAAGGCCCAGAGTTGGGGTTACTGTCCCCCAGCAGGGCAACGGGGACACTGAACCAGCTCAGTGCCCAGGAACAAGCCCCCCCGCCCCTCCAAAGAGGACCAAACACATCAAGCATAAAAGGTTGTATTGAAGTGATTGCAAGTGAACACACAGCAGAGGAAGTTGCTAAGTTAAAATGAACCAAAGAAGCCTGCTAATTCTACTCCACTCAGAAACCTGTTACATGACAATTCTTACCCCCTAAGCGGTGACACTGGCCTGGGTTTGCAGCTTTTGTCAGAGTTCTTTAGAGTTCTTTGTTACCAGGGATGTAAACGAGTAGTCGACTATAGGCTTATCAGTTAATCGTAGGCTTATTGGTTACTCTTGTTGATGACTTGCATTCCCCTCTCCCCTTGCTGCCTCAGAGGCAGCAAGTGTGTGTGTGAAGGCGAAGCTGGTGCTGGGGGGAGCCGGCTTAGAAGCTGGTTCCCCACAGCACCGGTTCCAAAGTGCTGCCTGCCCCTTAGGAGCGATGCAACTTCTGCCTGGGATGAGCCTGGACAGAGGCTGCTGGAGGGGGCAGGCTGCCACAAAGCAGCCTCTGTCTGCGGGGAGCTGGGACTCCCTCCAGACAGGGGCTGCTGCCAGACCGGCTGCTGCCCACAGCCAGTCTGAGCTGCAGCAGACAGAGGCTGCTTCGTGGCAGCCTCCCCATCCCCACCCAGAAACCTCTGTTCTTGGGGAGCTTGGACCCCTCGCAAACTGGCTCCCTGCGCTGCTGCCTCTGAGTGGGCTGGAGTTCCCTGGCTGCCAGCTGTGCCCCTGGAGACTATAGAATAGTCGAGTAACCGATAAGAATTCATGAGGTTACTAGACTATTCAATTACACAGTAAACTAGGGATGTTAGAAATTGGGTATCCTCTGAGGTTGGGCGAGGCGCTTTCTTAGGCCAGCTGAAGGTGAAGGCTTGATAGCTTTCCGTTCCTTACCTGGCTGTTCTCCCGGGGTGAGGGACCCCTCTGTGTAGGCTACCCATCGCTGTGGAAAAGTACCCGATTCAAGACGGATTCCAGTACAAGGTGGCATGGTGACATGTCTTTCTAGGACCAACCAATTTGGGCTTGCAGGACAAACACGACTGTTCCCAGGTTGTTGGTTTGGATACTGAGCCATTATGTTCCAAGAGTGTCCCTGTGGCCCTCGTTAGCACATTCAGAATTAAAACCAGATTCCCACTTCATGGACAAGAATGGTCCATGCACGCCCACAGGGTGCACAGATTCCAACTTTACAACTGACGGTACATGGCCACCTTTGCACGGCACACCTTTGTTATGCATATTCATAAGCCAATTTTCATAAAGCAGGGGTGGGCAGAGCAGTGATACCTGCCTCCTCTGTGACAAGATGCTGAGTTGCCCTGATACGGCAGCATTGGGGGCTGGAGCGTAAACCCCGATGCTGAATCCGGGCTCTCTCTCTCTTTCTGTTGCAGGAAACCATGGGAACAAATCCCTAAAAAGCCCAAACGCAAGAAAAGTAAGTGTCTTGTACTGGGGGATCCCGCCTGAATGGGAGCGTTCAAAGAACACCTTAGAGATCTGTGCCGGCACCCAGCCCCTGTTCCTGCAACCCTCTGCTAGCCCAGCCAGCTGCTCTTACAGCAGCTCCCGGACTGGGGAGCTCTACCGTAACCCACCTAATAGCCAGCACTCTGGTTGGGACTGTGCTGCCGCATGTAGGTGCTACCGTAATACACAATGTACAGCACCTAGTAAAATGTGGGCCATCAGGGGGTTCCCTGGTGCTGCTATGCAACACCTAATGAATTGTCCCCAGCGACGAGAGCTCAGCAGGGCTGCTGTAATACCGTAAATAATCACGTACTGGGCCTCATCCCGGTGGATGCTGTGACGCTTAATAAATACTCGTCCGTGTGTCTCCGGCTGCCCTAGTGCGTGAGAGCTGCTGACCCAGACAACCTCCTCCTAGCTAGCGTCCAGACGTCCTAAAGGTTTGCTGCGAGTGTGTTGGATGCAGGCTGTTTTGCCAGGTCTGACCCCGGGTGCCCACAGGTGGGAGAGGCTGGTGGTTTATCTTACGGGGGGGCCAGGGGGACAAGTAAAGTGGAAATCCCGGGCCTGACGTGGAGTGAGCGTGCCCCAAGGCAACGTGCTCCCTGAAGGTGTCCCTAGGGGGCAATGGAGTCCCTGGGGCGGTTCTGGAGGGATCCAGCTAGCGAAGAACAGCTGCTGAGCGGGGATCCGGGAGCCCTTTCTCAGGCTGTTCATGCTGGAAGGCTGGCTGGGCAGCCTCGGTGTCGGCTGGGAAATCCCTAAAGCCCAGCTTGGCCCAGCGCTGAGGGAGTCATGCAGCTTTCTGCGTGCATCAGAGCTTCAGATCTTAAACCCCTGCCCTGCAGGGGAGGATGGGCCTGGGGTTAGAGCACCAGAGTAGAACTGGCCAGCCCTGGGTTCAAACCCCAGCTCTGCCACAGACTCACTGGGTGACCTTGGGCATGTCACTTAACATCTCTGTGACTCAGTTTGCCATCTGTATAGTCCTGCCCTGAGCTAGGAGACTAACAAAGCCAATCCCATTCATGGCTGGGAGGTGCTCCAGTACCATGCTGGGGCTGTATGAATACCACGGTGAGACAGGACTTTGGGTCCCATGACACTCCCAAAGGGTTTTATCCTGCTGCCTTAGTCATAATGTTCCCACCTCCACCACAAGCCATGCACCGGTGCTGTGCGCCCTTGGGCAGCTGCTATGTTCTACCCAGAGGTGGCTGCATTCTCACGGAGGAAAAAAGCCCTAGAAATGTCGGTTGTGAGCTGCCACTGTTCACAGCGCAGACAGTGGATATGGTGGGATGTAGGACCCCCGAGGCAGATCTCCTCTGGGAAGGCAGAGGGCCGAATGCATTACAGGTGGTGGTAAAACAGGGAGCCAATCTGCCCAGCTTTCATTGCTGTCGCAACCTGCCGGGGGCCGTTTCCAGCATCGTAACAGCTGAAGGAGACCGTTGCTTTTAAGATGAATAGCTGTGAGGCCGCAGTGCCGGTGTGAACCTGCCCACCCTCTGGCAGTGCATCCCCCTCTTCTGGTAACGTTACAAGTGGTCTACAGGGCTCTGTTGGCAGGACAGGGAAGGACTGTGACCGGCGCAGAGGGGCCGTCACTGTAGGGCTCAGCTGGGGAAGGAGGGCTCAGCTGGGGAAGGAGCTGTCATTTCTCTAGGGGCCGGGAGTCTCCGCAGTGGCACTGCCATTCAGTCATAGCAAGGTGGGCTAGGAGGGAGCTCGCACGCGCACCAAGTCCTGACCGCTGTGCCGAGGCAGCAGCAAATGGACCATCCCTGATGAGCATGTGCCCAACCTCTGTAAAAAACTCCAGTGGCGGGGATCCCCCAGCCTCCCTTGGCCGCCTGTTCCCAAGCTTAGCTCCCTGGAGAGGGAGGAAGTCGGCCCTAACGTCTAACCGCTGTCTCCCTTGCCGCAGGGTAAGCCCCTTGTTTCTTGTCCTGCCATCAGTGGATGTAGAGAGCAACTGATCCCCTGCCTCCTTGCAGCCCTTAGCCCAGGTCCCCTGCCCCCGGCGTTTCTCAGGACTGAACTTGCCCCGATTTATAAGCTTTCCCCACAGGGTGCAGTTTAAATTCTTTCACCATTTGTGTTTGTGTCGGGTGCAGTCACAGAAGTGCCCTTGGGACTGTTCCCCGGTGCGTTGATCACACCGCTGACACCCGCCTTCTTACTCTCTGGGGCTCCCTGCCACCTTCTCCTGCTGGGCCAGATCCTCTGGTCTCCCCCAGACCTGGCACAAACTTGGGGTAACTGCCCCCCCCCTGCAGAGCAGCGCAGACACTGAACCATTTCAGCGCTGGGAGGATGCAGTTCTAGGGCCCAGCACCCAGAAAACCAACCCCCAAAGGGCTCAGACCCCCAAAGAAATCTGGTTTTCTCTGCAGTGAAAGCTCTTCAGGTAAGCCCCCTTTGTCAGAGAGAGATGCACACTGGGTGTTCCCCCCAGGTACCAGTTATTTACACTGAGCCCTTTAGCAAACAGAAGTGGTTTTGTTAAGTACAAACAGTGGGATTTAAGGGGCTGCGAGAGAAACCAGACAGATCAGAGTAAGTCACTAAATCAGAAAACGCAGAGCTGGTGCTTGTTTACTGAGAAACTTGGGACATGCAAATTCTGACCCTAAGCAGCTGTTGTTATTTTCAGGACAGGACAAGAAGCAATGGGCTTAAACTGCAGCAAGAGAGTTTTAGGCTGGACATCAGGAAAAACTTTCTGACTGTCAGGGTGGTGAAGCACTGGAATAAATTGCCCAGGGAGGTTATGGAATCTCCATCCCTGGAGATATTTCAGAGCAGGTTGGACAGACACCTGGCAGGGATGATCTAGAGGGTGCTTGGTCCTGCTGTGAGGGCCGGGACAGGACTTGATGACTTCTTGAGGTCCCTTCCAGTTCTAGGATTCTGCGATTCTAGGCAGCTGCTCAAAGCAGAGACAAACCCGTTTACTCTGGCATGGGTCTCCAGCCTTTCCCAGTTCTTTAAGCATCCTTTCAGGGTGTCAGCCACTTTCAAAGGCCAGCCAAAGAGCGTGCATGGCTTCCCATTGCTTACATAGACTTTCCCCCAGGGTGGGAATCCTTTGTTTTACGTGTTTCCCCCCACCCCCATGGAAAAATCCCAGGTTCAAAATGGATTTCAGTATCAGTTGCTATGGTCATGAGTCTTACCCCGACCAACCACCGCCTGGGCCTGCAGGACAATCAAGGTTGTTTATAGGTCGTACCTATTTTGCATAAATAAGCCAAATCTACGGCATGAGGGGGGCTGTCACAGCATTGCTCTCCTCCGGAGTCTCCAGTTTTCCCACATCTTTCCTAAAGGTTAGTCACCGCCCGGCTGGGCCATGTGACGCTCCTGCTAATACGCTCTGGGATGATATTAGTCCCCTTGCTGACTAGCGTTCATTTTGAGATGGGCTAGTTTTCCCCATTTCCTAGCTGTGCATGTGATGGTCCCTTCCCAACAGGCGGCGTTGCACCTGTCCTGGCTGAGTTTGGTCTGGTGGGTTTCAGGCTGGACTCTCCAATGGGTCTGGGGGGTCAGGAATTCTAGTGCTGGCCTCCAAGGTGCTTGCAACTCCTCCTGACATGGTGGCATTGCTCTTGTTAAGGGTCCTCCCCCCCGACTCCAAATCGTTCATGAGAATACTAATGACCTTGGTCCCCGGACTGACCCCTGCAGACGTCGCCGGGCACGCCCTCGTTCAGAGTGATCTTTGAGCCGGTTGTGCACTGCCTGAGGGTGATGGCAGCCAGGCCGGAGTGCTTATGCAATTGCCGGTTGGGACTGCATCAAAGCCTGCCACGTCTCCCGCTCCCCCCTCCCCGTGAGCCACCCCCCTGCACGCCTTGGGCCTCTGCCCATGGCCTGGCCTGCGTGCTCAACAGGCTTCCCCCGGAGGCTGATTCTGCATGGATGCCCCAGTGCAGCCAAAGCTGCCTGCAGTTTGCCCAATTAGCCTGGCAGGCTTATATGTGGCTGTCAGTCTAGAAGCAGATTCCCCCCCCCCCCCTTCCGAGTGGCAGGGTTCGCCCTCCTTTGCTCATGTCAGCACCCAAAGGACAGGGGCCTTCCCCGGGGCGGTGCTGGGGGCGGTGGATAGTAGGATGCCCCTGCTGCAGCCTGGGCTGTACCAGCCAGGGGCCCCTGGAACGAAGGGTGCTGGGGTCTTAGCGGGGGGCATAGTTCCGACACGCACAGCCTGTCCTATTGCTGGTGAAGGGCTGATCACTTGACAGAGCTCTCTCCTAGCAGATGGTTTAACCCGCCAGGGTGCTTATCCCCCCTTTTTCGGCTCGCAGTAGGTGCGCCCCGTCGGTCGACTCACATGCCTCTCCCCCCTCTACTCCCCCCAAGGAAGGAGGCGGAACGTGAACTGCCTGAAGAACATGGTGATCTGGTACGAGGACCACAAGAACCGCTGCCCCTACGAGCCCCACCTGTCAGAGCTGGATCCCACCTTCGGGCTGTACACCACGGCCGTGTGGCAGTGCGAGGCCGGGCACCGCTACTTCCAGGACCTGCACTCCCCGCTCAAGCCGCTCAGCGACTCCGAGAACGAGAGCGATGACGGTGAGGAGGGGGGCGTCCCGGGTGGGGGTCAGGGTACTGCTTAGTGCTGCCTGTCGGGCGGCGGCGCGGCCCACCCCAGAGGTGGCTGCAATCCAGGCCTGGGGGGCAGTGCTCGTTCTGGCGCTCACGGAGCGACGGGTGTGCAGGGCAATGCCAGGCAGGAGGAGGAGCGTCGCCCGCCAAGCCCAGGGCAGAGGCTCTCCCCCGCGCCCGCTGATTGCGCTCTCCTCTGCAGCTGGCGCCGGCGTGCGGGTGGGGAGCTCGGACTCCTCCGAGGAGAGCTCCAGCTCGGGGTCGGAGGAGCAGCCCGAGAGCCGCCAGGCCAAGGCCCCGCCAGCGTCCGCCGACGGCCGGAGCAGCAGCGGCCTCATCACGCAGGACGGCATCCACATCCCCTTTGAGCACCCCCTGGAGAGCCTGGCGGCCGAGCCGGGCACCGGCCTGTGTCACAACCCGCCGCTCAACGGCCCGGAGAGCATGGAGACGGTGGTGTGCGTCCCCGTTCCCATGCAGGTGGGCGCGGGCCACGGGACCCTCTTTGAGAACGTGGCGCAGGACACGCTGGGGGAGGTGGTGGCCAGCTGCCCCGTGCAAGGCGTGATGCAGGGCTCCCAGGTGATCATCATCGCCGGGCCCGGCTACGATGCCCTGACGGCCGAGAGCATCCAGCTCAACGTCACCAGCGGCGGCGGCGAGGACATGCCCTGCGCCGTGATCGAGGGCGTCGCCGCCTACACCCAGACGGAGCCGGAGCACATGCAGCCTGGCAGCGGGGCGCCGGTGGAGAGCGGGGAGCGCGTCGACACCAAAACAGGTAGCTGGGCCCAGCGCTCGGGGCCCTGCCGCCATGTCCCCGGCACCGGCAGCGAGAGAGCCAAGAGACATGCCGCTGCGCCTCCGGGAGTGCTTCTCCCCGGGTCGCACCGCAGCGCCGG
>JANRFK010002741.1:4807281-4817558 GCA_030068395.1 Apalone spinifera | reverse complement strand
GCAGACTAAACAAACCCAAATCCCTCAGCCTCTCCTCGTCGGTCATGTGCTCCATCCCCCTCATTTTGGTCGCCCTCCACTGGGGGCATCCAAATCCTTTCTGTGTGGGGGGCCCAGAACTGGACGCAACACTCCAGCTGTGGCCTCCCCAGCGCCGAATAAAGGGGAACAATCCCTTCCCTAGCTCTGCTGGCAATGCGCCTCCTAACGCACCCCAGTATGCCGTTAGCCTTCTTGGCTACAAGGGCGTCCTGCTGACTCAGAGATCGGGTGACTTGCCCAAAGTTGGCCAGGGAGGCAGTGTCGGAGCCAATCCCAGACAGTCCCAGTGGGGGGCTTTGATCACTAGCCCAGCCTGGCTCTTTGCTAGCCCAGCTGCTGCAGAGGAAGCTAGGAGAATGCCTGCAGGAGAGGAGGCTGGACTAACCCTCTCTGGCAGGCGGGGGAGGCCCTGCCTGTCCTGCCAGCTGGAGACTGGCTCCTGGGTGGGAGCCAGGGCCTGCGTAGTCTCTCAGCCTTCCTCTTGGGCTCCCCCACATCCAGTGGCAGAGAGTCCCACAGGCCCTGCTGCTCTCAAGCCGCAATGCTTCTCTTCCAGACCCTTCTGGGAAACGCCCTGCAGGCCGATGCCTCCAGCTTCCAGGATTCTGTGTGGGCTGCAATCAAGGAGAACTACAAGCCCGAGGTCAGTGCTCTGGGCCGGCCCTCCGCCGAGGGGGCCTCTGCATCCATCTCTTTGGAATGACAGAGCCAGCTCCTGGCAGCGTTGCTCAGGGGATAGATCACGGACTGAGATCCGGGTTTTGCTCCTGGGTCTGCTGCTGGCCAGCTGGGTGGGCTCCGTGCCTCAGTTTCCCTAGCTTTTAATGATGCTGATGTGCGGTTTGCGGGCATGTGGTGTGGTCAGCGTCCCCAGTGACTGGATTTGAGGCCCTCTGGCAGGCGGCAGCGCGGTGGGATGATAGGTGAGTGTGCCCCATTGGTGCCTTAGTTTCCCTAGCTCTTGACTCGTGCTTTTCATCAGTGGTGCTCAAAGTACTTCGCAAAGTAACTGAGGATCCTTGTGCCCATTGTGCAGGTGGGGAAACTGAGGCACAGAGGTGGGAAGTGGCTTTTACAAGGGATGCCCAGCAACAGAGTCAGGAATCCAAGCCTCCTGTGCCCCAGTGCTTTAGCCACTAGGCTGCGCTCCCCTGCTTGGAGAAGAGCTGAGTGGTGGTGGCATTCCTTGCTGCAATCAGAAGCCCCCTGTTTCGTCAGCACTCTTCGAGCACCGCCGGGCTGCACGTGTGCACCTCTGTTTGCGTAGGGCCTGCACAAACAGCTACAGATGGTTCTGTTAGGTAGTCTGTTTTTCAGTGCTGCAGGGTCAGAGGCTGGAGGGGCTCTGCTGTGAGACGGAACCGAAAGTGGCACTCTGCACGCATGACTCGTACCTTTGTCAGCCGTGCCTGTCATAAATGGGGAAACTGAGGCACAAAGGGGTGGTGGCCCTATAGACTGACCCCAAGCTGGGGACAGAAGGAGCCCAGTCCCCCCCGCCCCCTGCTGCCTCTGCTGGCCGGCCCTCCTCCTCTGGGGCCCTGCTTGGCTCGCATGGCAGCCGGATGCTGCGCTGACACTGCCCTGTGGCTGCTTGGTGCTTCCAGGGCCTGCCTGATGCCACTCCCCTGCCCGAGGCCCCAGCAGAAGAGGCCCCGGAGCCCCAGCCAGACCTGCCTCCAGAGCAGCCGGCCCCTGAGGACGACTACGATGAGGAGGAAGAGGAGGAGGCCGACGACGACGAGAGCAATGAAGAGGAGCCAAAGGTATCGGGGGTGGGGCTGTGCCCGGGCCCAGCTGGGTCAGAGGCAGGACACCCAGGTCCTTGCAGTCCCTGATGCCATCGCAAGCCAACCCTCCTGCCCGTCACTCAGGGTAATCCCAGCTGCTGCTTTCTCCTCCCTTGCCTGCAGGATCTCCTGGTAGGGGCATGAGGAGGCAGTGTCTGCCCCGGCCCTGTCCCACAGAGCAGGGGCAAGTGAGCCCCTAGAGCCAAATAACCCCACAAGAGCACTGGGCTCACTGGATCGGGACAGGCCCATCTAGCCCAGTGTCCCGTCTCCAGGGAGCCTGGGCCAGCCGTGGAAGGAGTGGGGAGGTAACTAGGCCCCAGAGACAGGCTCCTCCCATCCGTCGGAGATCAGCCCCTGCCCCTCATCCTCCTGCGCCCGTGGTCATTCTTCCTCTGGAGAATCTCATCCTCCAGCTGAACACCCAGCCCCTCATGTGGCGGTGAGTTCTGCTGGCCCATTGCCTCAAACTAGAGGGTCACGTGTTCCCGGCCTGGCTCCCTGCACCCCTCTGTGCTCCTGGCAGCACCCTCGCACGCCAGGTTCCCAATCCCACTTCCCCTGTTCCCCCGCAGGTCCCCCCGCCCAAGCAGCCGTCCGACAAGGCGGAGGAGGATGCGGAGAAGCTGCCCCCTTATGATGAAGCAACGCAGGCCCTCATTGACGGTAGGGCTGTAAACCAAGGGCAGAAACCGCCCTGGGGGGAGGGGATTCTCCCGTGGCAGGATTGTGACTGTGCTTGTATGCCATTGAATGGCTCAGTGTCTATTTACCTCTGCCACTGCAGAGACATCCCAGCCCCTCCTGGGGGCGCCACGTGTGCAGCGGGTAGCAGGGGAGCCTCAGATCCCTTAGCCAGGCCCAGCATTCAAACCAAGGTCACCCTTCTTGGCTGCCGGACTCTGCTGCCCCCTCCCCATATCCCGAGTGGCAGCCGCCAGGTGAGCCCCAGCGACCATCCACAGCCTCTCTCAGCTCGGGGGTCGCTCGTGACCCGCCGATATCAAAGTGCATTTACCAGTGTCCCTCACCGTAGCCTCTGGGCTTCACGTCGGGTCGCTCCCAAGCCAGGGGCGCTGACGCCCCCAGCAGCAAGTTCTTCGGCCCTGCCTCGCTTCTGGTACACCGCTCCGCCGAGCTCCTCTTGTCCCCCTGCAGTGTCTTTTAAAATATCGCCTCCGAGAGGCTTATGGGCTTAATGCAGGCGGAATCTGCCACCTGATCTGTAAACAAAAGCCATTTGCTCGGCGAGGGATCAGGCGCGTGCTGTAGGGCGCAGCATCTCTAGGCTGCTCGTGCGTGGGAGGCAAGAGCGGATCCCGTTTGTGTCTTGGAATGAGTCAGCGCGTAGCCAGGAACTCGCCGATTCCTCCGGGCTTGAGGGCTCTGTCGCTCCCTTCCCGAGCAGGCTGCTCTTTCGGAGACGGGCCTGGATCTTTACAGCTATGTAGGCGCCCAACTCCCCTTGTCGAAGTCGGACGGCTAAAGCTGGAGCAGGGGGCCGTGGCTTACCAGCAGTACCCTGTTTCTTTGGCCCCCTCACCCTTCCAGCCAGGCACCACACAATCTTTAATGGTGTTATTCCTGGCCACGGCAGTGCTGTTATCCCTACACCGAGGTGGGGAAACTGAGGCACGGCAACTGACTGGGGGGTGGTGTGTGTCAGAGCTGGGTCTGGACCCCAGGCTAGTGATCTACCCGCTGTGCCATGTAGAAATCTCTTCAGCTCTTGGCCTCACAGCCAAAGACCAAAAAGCCCAGCCCCTGGCCAGGCCCTTGCTGGCATCCGTACCACCGAGAGTTCCAGTCTGCGGGACACAAATCAGGCCCAGCGCTGAGAGGACCATGTGCCGTTCTCCAGTCTGTGACTAGGAGCCAGCCTAGACAGCCTCACATCTTGGGGTCTCTGGATCCTCGCCCTCCTGCTTGCGAGCTCTGGGGGCAGAATCCTGCTGTGGGGCTGATGTGGGGAGCAGCCGGACCTCAGCACCTCCAGCGATCTCACCCACGGTGCCTGCTTTGTCGGGGACCCCTCACAGGGGACAAAGGGGGCGTTAGCCACGCAAAGCAGCCTGCGCCAATCCGAAAGCTCCCTGCCTTATTGCTGCTGCCACGCCCTGCCATGGGAGCAATCCGCTGCCGTTTCGAGGGCGGCTAGAGCCGCCATGCTGGGGCAGGGCCCCTGCCAAGCCCTGTTCCCCATCTGTTCCAGCAGCTGGTTCCGCTTCCTGCAGCGAGGGAGAGATAGAGAAAAGGTGACTCATCACCTCCTTGCAGCGAAGTCTGTGCAAAGCGGCGTGGGGGGGGAGGCTGCTGGCATCATGGGACAGCGCTGGCAGGGCCACGGGAATCTGATTAGGTAGCGTCCAGGAGCCCCAGACAGGGACCAGGCCCCAGCTGTGTCAGGCACTGTGTGTTCTTTATTAGGTGTTTTACGGTAGCGCTTAGGCAGGGATCAGGACCAATGTTCCCTCTAATTTTTTCCATCCATGTGTGGAATAATTTTGTGCACTGAGGCATGTGTGGATGTGCACCACCAGTAGACACCCGAACCTAGCGGTGAGCGCGCTGCTAATCAGCCGGGCGGCACTGGACTCTCTCCTGGACAGCTGCACAAGCACCCGGCTTACAGGGAATGCAGGTCAGGACCCCCCACTGCTAGGCCTATGCACACATGGAGCTCGGGCAAGTGCCGTCCCTTGGGGCGGGCGTGCTCACAGCCAGGGCTCAAAGTCCAGGGCAGCTGCTCCAGCACAGCCTCATGTTGTCTTTTCTCTGCCAGGCTGCATCCAGCCCCCTCTCTGCTCGTAGCGGGGGCCTGCGGGTGCCAGGCAGGCTACAGCGCCAGGGATTACCCGGAGCTGCCTCTCGGTTCCCTCGTCCAGCCCATCTACCCCGGCGTCCTGTCTGCACCCGGGTTCCCTCTGTCCTCAGCCCCATTCAGTGCAGAGATGCAAGCCCTGGTTCTGGGGCTACATGAGCACCTGGCCGGGCTGGGAGTCGAACCCAGATCTCCACAGTCCCAGGTTGGGTGGTGTCAGCTCCCAGCGGGAGGACACGCTGCCGGCATGAGCCGCGGCGGCCATGCCCTCTGCCAGCCCGAGCCGGCAACACGTCAGGGCGGAGTCCAGCGAGCTGCGCCCGGTTGCCAGAGCAGCCTCAGAGGCGCCTGGGTTCTGTGTCCCGGCATCTCCCCGGGAACGCAGCCCGGGCTAAGTGCAGCTGCCTCCCCTGGGCCCGTGGCCTCCGGGAAGCCGATCAACCGCTGAGGCTGCCAAACGGCTCCATTAGTCCTGCACTGAGCCTGGAGACTTGTGTGTGGCCGAAGGACCTTGCAGCCTCCCTGAGCTGAAACCGTCAGTGATGGAGACCCCCCCTCCCCAGCTCTGGCGCCCTTCTCTGTGGAGCCAGCGGCCTAACCCTGGCATTTCCTGCCCTCAGAGGGCTTGGCCTCCCATGGCAAGTGGTTGGGACAGGCCCTTAGCGGGCCTGTGGGAGGACCGAGAGCCCCGGGCCCCCTCGTGCTGGGTGCTGCCTGTCCACGTGGCACCGGCCAGCGCTGCAGGGAAGGCTGTGGCAGCTCAGCTGTCTCCCTGGGGCGTGGGGGGGTCAAAGTAAAATCTGCTGCTGGGGAACCCATGGGAGAGACGTAACCCTCCTACATCACCAAGGTGACAGGGAAGGGCCACGCGGGGACCAAGCCCCGGGCCCTTTTAGAACAGCCACACTCGGCTAGCTCAGGCCTGCGGGCAGGTGCCGGCCCTGCCCAGCCCAGGGAATTAACTTGGAATAAGCCAGGCGGGGGGGTGAATTTGCAGCGCAGTGGCACTTGGGGGGGGGGGGGGGGCTCTGCGGGACTGGCTTGTGCCTCAGCAGCTGCTGCAGCCCCCGACCCCACGCAGGCAGCCTCTCCGCACCTGCTGGCCTCGGGCAGGGCAGGAGCTGTCATGCGGCTCCGTGCCCCATTACGGCCGGGCCTGCACCCTGCTCGTGGGCCAGGTGCGGGCGGCAGTTTAAATCTCTCTCGCGTTTCTCCTGGGCCGGGAAGCAGTGGGGCACAGTGGTTAGAGCAGGCGGGCCGAGAGTCAGGACTCAGGAATTCCATCCCCCGCTCTAGGGAGGGAAGCCCGGTGTGTTGTGGGGGGGCGCAGGTGGCTGGTGGGGAGCCGGGCGCTCTGGCGGAGATCAGTCTAGCCCATGTTGGGAAGCAGCCGGCTTGGCAAGTCCCGCGCCGGTGCCTCCCAGGCCCCGCAAACCTGACATGGCAGTCAAGGATGGATGGCCCTTGGCGTCTGTTTCCTGCTGCAGCTGCAGGGGGCGCTCCGGGCTCAGACAAATGGGCGCGGCCTTCTCCAGCCCCCACCGTCACCTCCCTGCCCTCTCTTCCAGCTGCCCAGAAAGCCCGGGAGCAGTTTGAAGAAGCCGAAAAGTCTCTGAAGGAAATGGAGGATTCCATCCGGTAAGGGGACGACTGGGGGGACGACGGGTTTGGAGCAGTGTGCCAGGACCAGGGCCACCTGCCCTCCCACCAGCCTGGATCCAGACTAAGATGGCTAGAAATGTGACCAAGTTGGCCTCCTGCTAGAGGGGGGACTTTGTGGTTGACGCGTGAGATGGAGAGGCAGGACTCCTGGGTTCTCTTCCCAGCCCTGGGGGAGGAATGTGACCTAGTGGGTAGCACAGGTGTGGGATAAACAAGGGAGGAAAGTGAAACTGCAGGGCCTTGGATGGCTGCTGGGATTGGAGATGAACCGCAGCTAGGGCCAAAAGCCAATTAGCTTTCCCCAATTAAGCTGTTAATGAGGATTGGGGATTTTTGAAAATCCCTTCTTGACAGTGTTCCTTGATCTCTGCTGTCTCACATCCCAAGCTGGCTGTTATGACTACAGGCTTGATGGCTTGGGGGAGGGCGGGTGTTTAATAGAGACACCCGCCCACCCCCTGGGGACCCAGTGTCCCCGCAGAGCTGTTTATCTGGAGCAGGAAATTGGCTTTTCCTTCCCTCCCCCCCAGCCCTGACACGTCCCAGGAGACCACAGCAAGGTGGGCGCGGATGTTAAAAAAACCGAACTTCCCACCCCCCAAGCTGTCTCCTATTGATCACGGTGCCCCACCGCCCCGACCAGGCCTGGCGGCACCCTTAGAACAGTGAGAGCAGATGCTGCATGGGGTGCGGGGCTGTGAAGACCTTTCCCCTATTGTACCAGGCCCCTGAGTGAGTTACTCAGCACCCCTTGGAGTTTGAGTTCTGCTCCGTTGAAAGGAGCTAGCGTCGGTTACACCCCCTAAAACCACGAGGAGTCCGGGGGCACCTTAAAGACTCAGCGACGGGTTTGATCATTAGCCGATCCCCCCGGCAGCGCTTGGCTCTGTCAGTCAGGACTTCCAGCAAGTGTTTTGTGTCTTCGCCCCAGTAGGCGCTTCCCAGTCGCGAGGTCGGCACAAAACCAGGCTGTAGCCACCGAGCTTTTCTGTAACCTTTTATTCTCGCGTTCAAACCTGAGCACCGATGTCATTGGGCCCAAGCAGAGCACTTCCCCGCATGTCTGCGTTGTGGCTCTGTTCTGTAAGGTGCATTGAGATGCGATCCTAGCCCCGGTTCCGGCTCATCCCGGCTCCATCTTTCAACATCCACTCAGCTCTGTCCCCGGGGAGGACTGGACTTTGGAGAGTCGGTCGCATGTCAGTTTGCTTTTCTGAGGAACAAGCCTGTTCCAGGCCCACCCCGCGTTCCTGGCACAACCAACCCCGTGCGTTGCACTCGGCTAGCACCAGAGGAAGCTGTATAGCAAATGCATCGATCCTGGCTCGTGGCATTTAGGAGGAGTTCTTCAGACAGACAAGCGCTTTAAAATATTTAGCAGATTCACTTTCCTGGGCAAACACCTCCCCCCCTGCCCCCCGCACTTCAGATGTCTCTCACAGACGGGTCTGTGCCCACGAAAGTGTCGGCCCAAATCAATCTGTTTGCCTTGAACTTACCGCGGGACTCCTTGGTTTTGCGAATACAGGCGAGCACGGTGCCCCCCTAAAATGGCAGCAGGAGCCCCTCTTCCCAGTCCAAGGGCATTACCCAGCCCCCCGCCTCTCTGCTGCACGTGATGCCTTTGGCTGAGCCATTAGCAAGCCCAGAGGGATGGGTTAGCGGAGTAAACAGCTCCGATCCCCGGGGAGCGGCTGAGAGTGCCGGAGAACACTCAGGTGCAAGGGCAGGGCCGGAGGGGAGCCGGAGACGGGCCCAGCGTGATCCTGCGGCTGGGAACTGGAGCCAGACGTCGGGCTGGAGCTAAAGCGTTAATTGTTAATGGGGAGCGAAAGGAACTGCGGGTACCATTGGCCCAGGCTGGTGGCGGCCGGTTGGAAATCTAGATGCGGGGGGGGGAGACGACATCCCTTTCTCCTCCCCTCCCCCGGGGCTCCTGGGGGCAGCTCTCCGGCCGGTGTTAGCTGGGATTGCAGAGGCCCCTGCGAAGGGCAGAGAGGGTGGGGTTACAAACCCAGAGCCTCCCTCCCCTGCGAGGGATGAAGAACACTGCGGCTGCCCCCACTGCTGGGGTGGAGCACAGCGGCCAGGATGCGCCGGGAATGGAGAGGCACTGCTCAGAAGGGGGGCTGTGGGGGAGAATGTAGCAGGCAGGGATTGGGCCCAGGCCCCTGCTGCTCATACCCCACCTCTGGCAAAGTGCCATGCAGGGCTCTCTCCTCTGCTATCCACAGAAGGGGAAACTGAGGCATGGGAGAGCACTGTGGCTTCTTTTAGGAGCACAGCTGGATATAGAACCCAGGAGTCTTGGCTCCTAGCCCCCGGCTCTAACCCCTACACACCGCCCTCCCCCTCCCAGAAGTGGGGCTAGAACTTGTCCCCACCCCCTCCCCGCACTAACCACTAGCCCCCACTCCCCTCCCAGATCTGGGACCTCAGCTGCTCGCACTCAATTAAGCTAAGAGCTCAGCAGTTTGGCCAAGGCATCTGGCCCCTCCCCTCTTCTCCGGCTGACTGCAGCAGCCTGCCCTGGAGAGGCCAGTAATTGGCAGTAGCCTTGGCTACCGGGGAGGTAACCCAGACAGCCGCCCTCACTGACGCCAGGTGCCCGAGTCCCCTGGGGTCCAGCCCTTGGCAGCTGGCGCGTGTGGTAGGAGCCAAGCAGGCCTGGGGTCAGTGCCCCCCTCATCCCTGTCTTTGCCCCTCCCAGGGGCTGCCTGGCATCGGGCCACTATGCCCCCCAAATCTCCCCTCCCATGAGCTAGGAGCCAGGGGGCTGATGGCAGGGCCACCCCCATGCAAGGGGCAGATGAGACGAGGTCTGAGAGTCCCTGGTTGGCTCTAGGTGAACCCTGGGAGCCAGGACTCCTGGGTTCTCTCCTCCGCTCTGGGAGGGGCGTGGGAGCTAGTGGTGAGAACAAGGGGGAGCTGGGATTTAGGGCTCCTGGGTTTTATTCTGGGGGAGGGGCGGGGGCCAAGGAGTTGAGTGTGAGGGATGGATTCTGTCCCTACCTCTGGCTCAATATCCCCCGCCCCCCATGCACTGCTGCTTCTCTGCCTCAGTTTCCCTACTCTGAACTGGAGCAGGGGCCTTTCCCCTGCCTGAGGGGGGAGCTGCCATGTCTGCTGGGGCAGTGAGAATGAAAAGTGCTAGGCGGGGCGACAGGTGCTGCCCTCCACATGGGCTAGGGAGAGACACGGGGCCAGGGAAGAACCACGCTTGGGGAGGGGTGTGTGCCTGAGAGGCAGGGCCTGACCTCCCCCCTCTGTCTTTCCAGGAGCCTGGAGAAGGAGATCTCCTTCGATTTTGGCCCCCAGGGGGAGTTCGCGTATCTCTACAGCCAGTGCTACGAGCTCACCACCAACGAGTAGGTGCCGGCTACGGGAGAGCTCCCCCTCCGGAGCAGGGTGCCCTGTATCTGAGCCAGCCTGCACCCGGATTCCAGCTCTGCCTCGCAGGCCACGCCAGGGTCCCCTGGCCCCGAGCATCACAGTGCTGGAGCTGAGCTCCAACAGGGCCTGTCGCAGCCCTGCTCGGTGCCTCAGTTTCCCCTCTTGGTTGGGGGTCCAGGCGGCCCCTGGTGCCCAGACCTGGCCGTTGAGACATGCACAAGGGGACAGTGCACGGTATGATAGTGGCGGAGCCGGACATGGAACCCAGGACTCCTGCCCCAGCATGCTGCTGCTCTAACCACTAGCCCCCACGCCCTCTCTGAGCCCTGACTCAGCCTGGCACCTCTCCAGACTGCCCCTTCGCCTCTGCATTCCCGGCCGCACTGGGCTGCCGCTTGGTTCCAGCCTACCTCCGTGGGGTGCCCCAGGGGGTTGCCCAGGCTGGGCTGGGGGGCAGAAGGGCTGTGCCCATGCCAGGGGTAGGTCGGCAGTTTCCTTCCTGTGGCGTTGGCGTTGGCGCTGGGTCCCATGTTCATGAGCCAGGCTGGCATCTCCCCCCCCCCCCTCAA
>JANRFK010002741.1:4758167-4768236 GCA_030068395.1 Apalone spinifera | reverse complement strand
GATTGGGAAGGTGTCTGGGTGGGGGGCAGGGACCTTGCCAAGTCCGTTTCCACTGATAAGCCAGCAGGAAGCCAGCAATAAAACAGCAGCCCGGAGGCTGGCAGGAAGCAATCAGCCACTTCCCAGCCAGGGAGCAGCAGGGCACACTCCCGGGAATGGCGGCTCCTCTCTGACTTCCTCCTGGGCATGCCTGAGGTGGCGACCTGCCTCTGGGGCAGTTCGCCTTGTGTGTGGGGATCTCTGGGTGGCCAGAGAGAGCCTGGGTCTGCGGGCCCGGCTGGCTTCCCATTCATCCCCGTGCCAAACAGAGAAGCGGGTCTAGTTCTGTGCTCCTGTCTCTCGAAGGGTCCCCTCCAGATTCCTCCTCCCCTCCCCGTTGCAGGAGGGTGTCTCTGACCCCCCAAGGACCCTGCACTGGTCCCCAGGGGCCTGGCCAGCCTGCCCTGTGCAGTTCTCCATTTCCTGGGGGTGGGGCAGCAATTGGAGCAGCCCTGTGGCTGCTCTCAGTGACAGCAGGAGCAGGGCCCGCAATATGGGCAAAGGGAACTTCGCTCCCCTGTTGGGTAGCGCTTGTGTGTGTCCCCCCAGTACCTGCCTCCTGGTATATGTGCACTGTTCACTCGGGGGGAGGGCAGGGACTCTGTCACAAAACAGGAGCCATTTGGAGGGGGAGGGGTGAGACAGGGTGCTCATAATGGCCAGGGCATCGGCCTGGCAGGGCAGCTCCAATCTCTTGCAGAACTAAGGCCTCCCCTAGCCGGGGTTTTTGCCCTGCCGGGCAGCTGCACACCCCTCCTGGCGACGCGGCACAGATCTCGCTGCTGAGTGGGCGCTGTACCAGTAGCCAGATTCCCACTTCCACCAGTGCCGCACTGGAGGGAGGGGCCCTTCCAAGCTCCAGCCACAAACTAAGCTCCGCTTATGTATGTTGCCACCTGCAGTGGAAGGTGCTGTGGATCTAGGTTCGATCCTGCTGCCCGCTGGGCCCATTGCAGGAAGAGGGGAGGAGGGAGTAGGGCAGCGCGGGGCCCTGGGCGTGGTTCCTTGATGTAGGGGGCGAGAATGAAAAGCGGCACCGACTTGAACCAGTGTGTAGCTAGTCAAGGTACTTAGCTGGCCCTGCTCACTGCAGTATCTGGGTACCGACCAATCGTTAGTGTATGTATCCACCCAGCCGCCTCCTCCCCCCATGAGGCAAGTGAGTGCTATGCCCCTCCTGTTCCAGATGGGGGAAACTGAGGCACGGTGCGGTGAATTGACACAGATCACTCCGACTGTCTGTGGCCAAGTGGGGAAATGACCCCACGTTTCCCAAGAAGGGCCAGTGCGCTAACCACAGGATATCCTGCGCCTCTGCACCTCCCAGCCCTCGCTCTCGCAGGAGGGACCTTGCCCGGGGTGGCTTTGAACCAGTGCTTGCAGGGGCTGCGGAATGAGCAGTGCCGTTTGCACCCTTGTGATCTGCCCTTCAGCACTGCTGGCAGGGGGCTTTTCCTACCAGCAGAAGCCGGATCCTGGGGAATGAGCCAGCAGGTGCTGGGGCAGTGTAGGGGTCGCAGGGACACGTAGCCGGTGCTTCCTGGGTGCAGATCATGCCTAGCTAGGGGTAGCATCCCAGGTAGCTACGCAGGAGCAAAGACCCTGAGATCTTGCAAGGTGTATGAGTCAGAGCCCTTCTCTTGCTGGGCTTTTCTGGCTGCAGAATTGGCCGGGTATTGCCTGGCTTGCAGCAGCGTAAGGCCTGTTACCGCGCATCTGTGCCAGCAGCTGGCAGGGAGCCTCTGGTTGCTTTTGTGGTCGAGGCTGGTTCTGGTGTCTGGCATTTCTCCACGGAGGGCGGGGCGTTTGATGGAGGATCACCCCCCCCCCGCCCCCCCGGATGCAGTAGCCATTGGTGGGTGCAAATGTCAGTGCCTAGCCAAGTGTCTCCTTCCCACTGCAGGCAGAATGGCCAGGGAGGGGGCCTTTGGTGCCCCCCAAACACTCATGGGGAGAAGCTGAAGGGATGAAGGAGGCGAATCCAGCAGGGCCCGGACAGATCACTCCCCTCCCCCCACTTAAAACGTGTCCTGAAGACTCTGGCATGCCTCCCTCCAGCCATGCTCTCCTCTCAGCAGGCTCCCATGGAGCGGAGAATCCAGCCAGCAAGGTGCTGTGGCCCTTTATACAAGAGGGTGTTAAATGGGAGTCAGTGCTGCCCCTTGAAATGTTCCCCGCCAGTGCTTCCATTGGGTATGGGGTCCCCGTTTCTTGTGCGGTGAGCCTGTGGGGTGTGAAGCAGCTGCCGGCTCCCACCCCAGAAGCAGCTGCATCTCCGCTCTAGGGGAGGGAACCCTGTTTAAGCATCCCCAGGTCATGCCCTAATCCCTCAGTAGTGGGTGAGGCATCCCTGACTAAACAGCTGCCGTGCCCCAGCCCAGAGGCAGCTGCATCTCCATGCTGGGTGAGGCATCCCTGTCTAAACAGTCACTCCCCCCTGCCCCTCCGCGGCTGCATTGTGGCTCTAGGTGAAGGATCCCTGAATAAACAGCCGTCCCCGTCCATGCCCCTCCGCCCCTAGGCAGCTGCGTTTCAGCATCAGGGAGATTCTTGTCTATCCTCATCCCAGCTCTTCTGCAATACAGGTGCCTTGGGGGACTGCTACCTGCAGGGATGGCCGTGATGGGGCAGGCAGGTGGCTGAGTTGAGCTGTCATAGAGCGGGGCCTCTTCCGGTCTGGGCTCTCCTGCGTGGAAGAGATAACACAGCAGGATTTTCCAGGCAGCCGACAGGCTGCAGTTTCTTGCCAGGCAGAACAGATCTCTCTGGGCGTGGGGGCTGGGCTTTGGTGGGTTTCTTGGCCAGCCTGAGGTTCATTTCCTACCCACCCCGGAGCTGGGAGTATCCCGGGCCCCCCAGTATCCTGGGTCCAGCCACGTTAGTCCCTTCAAGGTGCTGCCTCCTGTTGTGCTCAGGCCCCTCTAGAGTGTGCAGAGGTGGTGGAAAATGCCCCTGCTAGAATCCCCCCCTTTGGATAAGGGCACTGGTGGAAGGATCCCTGGAGAAGCAGCCCCCATGTCTTGCCCCAGAAGTGGCTGCATCTTGCTGCTGTGTGAGGAATCCCTGTAGAAACCTCTGCCGTGACCCTCCCTTCTGTGGTGTCAGAAGGGCCTCTTGGGGTGCCGTAGGGCTGTTCGTGCAGGGATTCCTTGCTCGGGAGATGCAGCTGCCTCTGGGGTGGGGCATGTGGGACTCCTTGCCCAGTGCTGGAACAGCTGTCTGCTCTCCCCTGCGCTGGCGCAGCACAATGGGGCTCTCAATCTCAGCTGGGGGAGAGGGGTGGGTCAGGGGTGAGGGAGATGGGCAGGTGGGCCTCTGTTTTCCAGGGGAGTGGGCCTCTGTTTTCCAGGAGCATGTGGAGGTCTTGCAGAGGGTTGCAGAGCCTGCCCCATGCACAAGGGGTGGCACTAGGGGGCATTGGTCCGAGGCGCAGCTGAGACCTGGTAGATGAACGGGGTCACCCTTAAGAGGTGACGCCAAGGGCTAAGGTCAGCTACACAGGGGTATCGGCGTGTCCCAGCAGCTGGGCCCTTGCACTGCCTGGGCGCGCTCTGGCTGTGAATGACAGCTCTCCCGGAGCTGCCGGGGAGCGGCCCCTCTTCGAGCCTTCAGTAAACACGCCCTCGGCTTTGCCAGTCAACGTGTACAAAGCGCCAGATCCCAGCTGGCGGAGAGGGCCCGGCTGCGCTGGCTCCGGCGGGGAGCCTTGCCTGGCGCTTCGCCCTGCTGTGAGACCGGGTGGGTGGCTGGAGGGGCGGGGGGATAGGATAGGAACCGTGCAGCTCTCTCAGGGCACAGTGCTTCCCTCTCCCCCATCCCCTTGCTCTTAGTTCTTGCCCCCAAGTCTCCGCTGGGCAGGGCGGAGAGCCCAGGCTGTGAGTCAGCCCCGGTTAGTCACTCTGCTTAGCTTTGCTCTGGTCATTGGCACACGGTTCCTGGCACGCACCTGCCCTGTCTGGGCCTTGCTGCAGCGTGGCTGCGCGCCAGCTCCCAGCTGTGCCACCCTGCCAGTCGCTGTGCCAGCCCCTAGCAAAGCCATGCACTGCTGCACGCCCTCCTAGCAGACACCCTGCCATGGGCTGCTCTATGCCAGCCCCAGGCTGCCCTCCCCATCCAATACCCTTCCTCAGTGATCCCCAGTCTGTAGCCTGCAGGACCCCTGGTGGTCCGTGATGGTACTGCAGGGGGTCCGTTGAAGGTTTAAAAATAAGGATCGGGCCCATGACAGTGGGCCAGATCCTTAGTTTTCTTTCCTTCTCCTTTTCTTTTTTTCTCCCTCAGGGAGGGGGGGGGCTGTGAAATTTTAATAGATTGAAAAGGGGTCCATATGCTCAAAAAGGTTGGGAACCACTGAAATAGTTCATCACGCTGGATGGAAAAAGCTCAGAGAGTCCCAGTGACTTTGAGCGTAGGGTTTCCCCTGCCTCAGTTTCCCCCAGCAGCACTGCCTCCATGCGCAGCAGGACGGAAGCAGCCGTGCCATGCTGCCCAACTCACATGGAGTCAGGCTCTTTAAACAGCTGCGATTGGCCAAGCAAGCCACCAAACTCTTGCTGCCAAGCTCCCTCCGCCCAATGACATCGTGGCGTGCAAATTAGCAGAAGAAGGGCAGGGATTGGTTAAGCTATCCTCTGATGTCACAACAACCCTGTTATGATCAGAGTTCTGAGTTGCAACGATTGTTAACAACTTTGCTTCCTGGGACAGGGTGTTTGAGGCAGTTGCGTTATCCAGGGTTCCCAAAGGATGAAGAGCCTCGCTCGGCCGCTTACAGGACCCAGGTTTTGATCAACTCTCGCTCCTACATTAATGAGCCGTTTTCCTTGTGAATTCTCGGGCTGTGCGCTCTGCCCTGCGAGAGGGAGGGCTGTACCTCTGGGGAGGGTACGCTGGATGTTTTCATATCCAGCCAAGAGCTTGGTTTTAATGCTGATGTCACAGCTGGTATTTCTGTAGGATGACAGTATGGGCATGTCAGGATTTGATACACTGTTGGGCTGACGCGTTATTGCACACACGTATTGTTAGAGACCGCCCCTGTCCCGCAAAGCCAGCGCAGAAAAATGGGTGCTGTGGTGGGAGCCGTGAGCTTAGCTCTGTTTTGTCCGACTGCAGCTCTCCTCAACCAGCTAGGTAACCCTCTTAGTGAGTGGAGGTGGTGTACCCTGGGAGCCCCTGGCCCTGGTGCATCATGGGTGATGTAGTCCCACTGACAGCAAGAGCCAGCGGATAGAATGGGGCACTACAACTCCCAGTCCCTGCGATGGCAGATGCAAACAAATCGTTTGTGTTTGGGGCATTCTGGTTTGTTATTGAAAAAATCCAATGTCCAAACCCCCCAATTTTCCCTCAGAAAACAGCTTAATATTCAATACAGGGAATAGTCAACCAGCCTTAGACCCTGAGCTAAATCAGCACCCCGACGGAGATTGGATGGCCCCCTCACGCTGGATGCTGCCTGCACCCTGGCAGAGAGAAGCCCCTTTGTGCCGGGTGCTGCATAGACTTGGCCAGACAGTCTTGTCCCCAAGAGTTCGCTGTCTAAACAAGGAAAGCACAAGAAGGGGAAACTGAGGCACGAAATGGGGACGTGGCTCATCCCAGGGCCCTGGCAGAGCAGGGAATACAGCCCAGCTGCCTTGAGCCCTAGCCGGGTGTTCTCTCCATGGCCCCATCCAACAGCTCTAGAGGGGCAGAACTCAGCAGCTGTCAGCACAAGTTGGAGAACCAGAGCGGTTACTTTGCTTGGCTGGTCCTCAGCGGTAGCCATGCAAACCGGTCGGGCAGGTTGGGCGGGAGGCCCTGGCACAGCAGTGGCTGTTCTGACCTGCTGGCGCGGGGGCGGGGAGCGTGACTCACGGGCCCTTGGTGAGAGCTGCTATGAAGTCAGTCTTGCTGGCCCCTGCCCGGCGGCGTTTAACCCTGTCTGCCCGCTCTGCGGGGCATGGGGGCATTTCGTTTCCATGTGTTCGTGGCCTCAGTCCTGCTCTCCCCCCACCCCACTGCTTTGGGACCAGCCAAACAGGCTGCCCCAGTGCAGGAACTGGTTCTAGCACTCAGAAGGCAGGGTAGGGCTGCCCGGAGGGTAGTAGGGGCGGTGGGTTATGGTGTGGCCTGGGGGGGGGGGGGGAAGGAGAGGGGAGAATGAGTCCTGGAGCCCCGCACAGAGATGGAAGGGCTGCTGAAGGATTGGGCCCTTTGGCGCATGCTGGGGGCCCACCATGCTGACTCCGGAGTGGGGCCCCCCTCCTGATGCACGCTGATTTATTAGTGACCACCCCAATTCCACCAAGCTATAGTCGCTCGTGAAAAGCGTGCAATGTGGTGTGGTGGAAGCTCTGAGCTGAGCTTTGTATTGCTGGACTACAGTTCCCATGAACCAACTAGGTAACCCTCATAGTGAGTGGAGGTGGTGCATTATGGGAGGCACTGACCCTGGTGCATCATGGGTGATGCAGTCCCACTGATGGCTGGGGCCAGGGATTAGAATGGGGCTAGGAGGCCCTTGCACTACAACTCCCATGAGGCTGTGCGATGGCCGTGGCAAACAGAAATTGTTTGGCCTTGGGGAATTCTGATTTGTGATGGGGAGACAAAAGGGGATTTTTCTGCAGGAAGCAGATACGTTTCTGGAAAAACGTCATTTAGTCAAAAAACCCAATTCCCCCTCAGAAAACTGCTTGGGTGGGTGATGGTGGGGGGAATTCCCCCCCCCCCCCATCCCCTAGGCCACACTGGAACCCGGCCTCGCCACTTATGCCAGCTCTGAACAAAGCCAGCAAGTTGCAAGGGAAGAGTTGATCCCAGATCTCCTGCCTCGGGAGGGTGGGGGTGGTGGTCATCCCTTCTCCCTTTAGGTAAACAGGGTTTGGTTTGGTTTGACCGCAGGGGAGAGGCCAAAGCCACAGTTCCTGCCCCTTCCTAGTTAGCAAACACCTGTTTGAGCTGAGAAATCCTCCCCCGAGCAGTGCGCCCCGCCCTGATGTGACACCTCCTAGCCCCAGGAGCAGAACAATCCTGCCTGGCCTGGAAGGGTTGTACAGGAGAAGGGCAAGCAGGGAGCAACAGGAAACAGGCAATTAGCACATCCCTGAGCAGCAGGCTGACTTTCTCCCGCTTGGTCTACCTCAGAGCTCAGAGGAGGTTGCTGTACGGATCATGAAGGTGCTAATTACCCTGCTCTGTCTTTGTAGAGCACCTGAGACTCCTGGGTATGGCCCTAACAATGTACAGATGTACAGCGCCTGGTACCAGGGAGGCCTGGCCCGTGACTGGGCTTCCTGGGTTCTCTTGGGAATAACTTGAGACTGAGAAGGGAAACTGAGGCACAAGGAAGTGACTTGCCCAAGGTCACTCAGCGAATCGGAGCTGGGATTTAGAACCCGGGGGTGGCTAGTTATTAGGTGGCTTACGGTAGTGGCGAGGGGACCTGGCACAGCTCTGGGCATACGCAGAAGAGAGGCTGGTTCGAAGCTCCGGTGATGATTTGTGCGTTAACTTCCAGGCTGGGGATGCCTGATGATCGGCTGTTCCCAGAAAGGGCTGTGAGGAAGAGGAGGAACTTTGATTGCAGCCCAGAGGGAGCCTCTTTCTTCTACTCTTTCCCTCCCCCCCCCTTCCAAAAACATCTGTAATTGGGTTATAGCCTCACTTCTGGAGACCTCAGCGTGCTGTGTGTCCTAGCTCCCGGGGCAGGGGGAATTTCTCTCTGGGCTTTTCTTACCATCCGCCAGCCAGTGACAAGGCTATTTGCCTTTCTTGGGGGGGAAGCAAGTCAGCATGGCTTGTTCAAAGTTAGTTAAGTCCCTGGCAAAGCTGGGAATGAGACCCAGGAGTTCTGACTCCCATCACTATCCCCTGCTTTAACTACTAGCCAGCACTCCCCTCTCAGAGTTGGGGATAGAACCCACAAGTCCTGCCCTCCCCCACCTCTCACCATTAGACTCCTCCCAAAGCCGGAAGAGAATCCAGAAGTCCTATCCCCGAACTCCACCCAAATCTAACCACTAGACTCCACTCCCCTCCCCTCCCGGAGCTGGCAGTGGAACCCCGCAGTCCTGAAAGGCCCTCCTAAGGCTGGTGCCCCCTTTTCCTCCCTCCCCCACCCAGATGGCCTCTGCCAACGACACCCGGCAGGCCCAGAAAGATGCCGCCGACCAGAACTTCGACTACATGTTCAAGCTGCTGATCATCGGGAACAGCAGCGTGGGGAAGACGTCCTTCCTGTTCCGCTACGCCGACGACTCCTTCACCTCGGCCTTCGTCAGCACCGTGGGCATCGACTTCAAGGTCAAGACGGTCTATCGGAACGAGAAGAGGGTCAAGCTGCAGATCTGGGTGAGCGCCGGAGGGGGCGGAGGTTGGATGGAGAGTGGGGCCGGGGGTCCCAGCGGTTCAGCTGACCGCTTGGGGACAGAGGCTGTCTCTCTGTGCCCTGCCCAACTCACCGGCAGGGTCCTGGGCCATGGAGGGGGCTCCTCTGTTACTGTAATACTGACAGCAGCGAACAGCGAACAGGGATAAACCATGGCCCTGAATCCCATAATCTGTAGCAATCGGGGTCCCAGGTCAGAACAGATCCAGCATCCTCTATATTCCGGCGTCCACGCCAGACACTGGGGAGAGCAGCCCAGCCCACTGCTCCAGGCTGGGCAGTACTAAACTCCAGTGAATTCCTCCTGACCCCAAACCGGGATCAGCCTGTGCCTTGAAGCATGAGGGTCGATGACCTTTTTCCTTTCAGTTTTCCTTGCTGGGTGCTGCTCTTAGTCCTTTGAACAATTAGGGGCAAACTTTGTGCCTCCCCACAGCTGCTCTCTGTTCCTGGGCATGCGAATAACCAGCTACCCCAAGCCTTCCATACCAGGTCCCAAGCCTTCCATACCAGGTCCCTAGCCCAAGCAGGGCATATTCCTTCTGCCAGCACCCTGTTCTGTATGGCCAGAGGGCAGGCAGCTGGAGAAATTCTGCCGGAGAAATTCTGCCCTGCATTGTGGGGGATTGGGCCTGCGCCTGCTGCAGGAAGTGGACCAGAACTTCATGTGGGTAGAACTTCATGTGGGTAGTGCATGGGTGTGAAATTGGCATGTCTCCCACCACAGGGCATTTGGGAGGGGGAGGGGGAGCTGTTACCGTAATCACTGGAGTCCTGCACCACTTCCTTTTAAAATCATCCTTCCTTCCTTCCTTCTGGGGGAAACCGTTCTGTGCAGCAGACTGCAGCCATACGAGGAAAAGGCCTGACTTCCCCACCCCAAGGCAACCAGCCAGTCCCTGCCTTGGGACCAGACTGGAGCTTGCTTATATGGAGATAGACCTTGAGAGGTTATCGAGTCCAGTCCCCTCACAGCAGGACCAAGTACCATCCCTGACAGATCTGCCCCAGATCCCTAAATGGCCCCATCAAGGATTAAACTCACAACCCTGGGTTTAGTAGGCCAGTGCTCAAACCACTGAGCTGTCCCTCCCCCCCCCGATGTCCATTGGAGGGGGAAGACCCTATGTCCTCCTTCCTTATTCCCCATAGCTAGCTAGTGCCCCACCCTGGGGCTGATCAGCGCCGGGGCCCCAGAGGGGAAAGGCCTCATGTCACAGTCTGGGGAGAATGAGACTTTTTAAAACTCTCTGAACACGGGCCCCGGCCCCCCACTGGTGTGAATCAGCTTTACACCCAAGTGGGGATCTGGTCCATATCCTGCCTCAGCCCAACCAGCTGCGCTATCCCACGGCGCCAGGTGGTAGGACCAGACCAGCATGTTCCTTCTCGGTTATCTCTGGCTCCAGCCAAGTCACTAAGTGCTGGAGCTGAGGGTAAACAGCCCTCCCCGCACGGCAGCTGCAGCTGTCGCAGGCGTCCGGGGTGGGGGAGTCGCTGCTCCTGAAGGCCTCTTGTGCTCACCATGACAACGCCCCTGGCCCTTAGTGCTTTGGCTCCGGCAGCAGCTGGCGTTACCTCGACACCGGTAAATGTCACTGGGGCGCCATCCTCCAAACTTGCCACCCAAAAAAGGTTATTGCCACCCCCCCCCCC
>JANRFK010002741.1:4653550-4664684 GCA_030068395.1 Apalone spinifera | reverse complement strand
AGAGGTAGGGCTGGGGGCCAGGACTCCTGGGTTCCCTTCCTGTTTGGGCACTTTGCTCCCCCCCGCTGGTGTGGGGCAGCCCCTGAACCCAGCCCCCTGAGGGCAGGCGCGTGGAGCTGGAAGGAGGACAGCACTCAGGGGATGTGAGCTGAATGAGGTCACTAGCCATGTGCAGCAGGGCACAGACCCCCAATGCCCAGCCTCTGCTCTCCCCACCACGCCCCACCCCCCTACCCAGCTGCCGCTAAACCGCCCCATCCCGCTAAATGCCCCTCCCCAGGAGTCCAAGCAGCTGATCGCCTGTAAATCCCAAGGCCCTGCCCCCACTGCCCTGATTTGGCCTGTCTGCCTTGGCTGGGGGCGGGGGTGGGGGGTGTTCCCCACCCTACAACCGGTGTCCCGAGCAGAGGAGATTGCGCTCATCCCTCTGGGGCTGTTGGCATGCCAAGGCCCCAGCCCGGGCTGAGCCCTCGTGGCCCTGACGCAATGCGGGCTGGAAACCGACCAGCTCCTCGTGACAGCCGACCGGAAATGATGTGCTGCAACATGTCATGGGCCTGCCTCCTCTCCCCTGGGGTTGGGGGGGCAAATCCCTCCCTCGCCCTGCTCCTCCCCAGCCTCTCTGTGCAAGCTGGGCTATGGCTGAGCGCACACCAACTCTCCCGCCCCTGAGCTCTATGCATTAGGCCACACTGCCTTATCTGATTCCCTCCCCTCCATATGATCTAGCTGCATTCTATCCCTGGCTCCTGGATGGGAGTGGGGTCTAGTGGTTAGAGCATGCCGGGGGTGACGTCTAGGATTTCTGGGCTCTTGTTCCAATGCTGTGAGAGGTTTATGGTGGAGAATTCAAAGGCAGGCCCCCTGGGTTAGCTGTGTGAGCCTTTTTCCAACATACTATCATCCCTTGGTGCCTCAGTTTCCCCTCCAGGGCTCAGACTTCCTGCCCTGCCCAGGATTCTGCAAATCACATGCAGGAAGGCCTTTGCCACCTCCACCAGTCTGAGTGGGAGAAAAGCCTCCGGGATCTGCTGAGAGGAGCGCCGTCACTGATGAGGAAACTGCATGAAAGTCCCACGTGTGTGGGTGGGAGCAGCGGCCGTAGTTTCAAATTCCTCATCCAATGCACCGCCAGAGCCAGCAGCAAGTTACACCTCTAGAAAGGGGCTTTTGCAGGCTCCCTGCCTGGAGTTTCCTGCTAGACGCTCATTGCGTGTCTGTCTCTAGATCGTGCGCGCTCTTTTTTTTTCAGTGGAGTTTTTTAATTACCTCAGTTTCCCCTGGCAGGGGCAGCTCCATCCCTTCTGGGCATGGGCAGGGTGGATGTGGTTTGGGCCCCAGGGCTGGGATGTGGCAGTTTCAGTCTTGCTCAGGTTCTTCCAATAATACCTAGTTCTCAGCGAGAGCTTTTCTTCCATCGATCTCAAACCGCAAATTCCGCGGTGGGCCTTTGGGCCCAGCCCCACTGTGGTGGAGTGAGGCCCCTAAGCACTTTTGAGTAACTGGGCCAAATTGCTTGAGGGGGGTCAGTGTCTTGATCACCATTGCACAGATGGGGAAACTGAGGCAGGGAGCAGCTAAGGGACTTGCCCAAGGTCGCTGTGGCAGACTTGAGAATTAAACTCATCTTGCCTGTGCCCTAACCACGGGCATACCCTTCCTCTCCTAGCTCGGTCAAGTGACATGACTCCTCCGTGCCTCGGTTTCCCCATCTGGAACATGGGGAGAATGGCCATTCTTTGGTCCGTTCTGATGATAAACAGGGCTGCAGAGTTTCAGTTTCAACAATAACAGAGATTACATCAGCCTTCCTGGACAAAAAACATTATCGGTATTTATCCACTGAACGCCAGAAAAAACAAACAACCTGGAAATGGTGACCTGTAACCATGGGCTTGTTTACACGGAGCGGTTATGGGGGTCTGGATTCTAAAGCGCACTCATGTGCTGCTCATTAACTTGTCCATGCAGACCCTGGTTTGCACTGAGAGTTCCCAGTGTGTCACAAAGTGACTAAGGACCATCACCCAGTGGTTGTTTATTAAGGTGTGGAGAGTTGTGATGAGTCATGTATACAATATACTTTATTCAAGATAGAGAAAGTCCTCAAAACACCCAGTGTTTGGACATGGACAGAGAACACAACAATTGCTAAAAATACTGCCCAAAAGTGAAACTGATATAACTAAAAAACCCAGAAGCCTTAATTACAAATTCATTGAGCCAGGGAATGTGTCTTGTTAGGGGTTTGGGCAGCACCTGGCCCAAGGGGGTCCTGATCTCGGTCAGGGTCTGCGCAGCGCCTGGCACAATGGGAATCTGGATCCCGGTCAGGGTCAGGGTTCACTGGTGTGGTGTCCTGTCGGGTCTCCGGCTCTGTCAATGATGAGAAGGGTTCGGCTGTGTGTGTGTGTGTGCTCCTCTGTGTGTTGTGTTGTCTTGTGCAAATAGCCATCTCGGCAGGCTCTGAGAGAGCCCCCATAGACCACAAAATCAGATATGGATCGAAGGCTCCTGGACAGGTTTATTGTCAAAGCACAGTCATAGCTGTCGGCAGACTGTACCGCCACTGTGCATATATATCCCCGACAGCGGACTGCCTGTCAGTGGGCAGTCCAACTGTCCCCATGGCTGGGCAAAGACAGCCCCTCCAAGACACCACTTTTTAGACAGGTACAGACAAGTTACACCTCACTCCTGGCATGTCAGTCTACCACCCACTGACGTTACTTAGATACCACCCGTCACCCTGCACCTGGTGGTGCGTTTAGAACATTCTTGCTCCATCCTGCTGTCATTTTTAGCTCCTTTCCTGAATCCGGGTCAGTAAGTGGGGAGCGTGGGCACCAAAATCCTTTTTAACCAGGTGATGTTTCCATGGGTGGTAGGTGAAGACCCAGCTAGGGAAGGAAAGCCACAGCCCCGCCCCTTCTGCCTTAGACCCCGCCCCTCCCCCCGTGAAGCCAAGCCCTGCCCAGCCCCAGCCCTGAAGTCCGCAGCTGGTGTTCTATGCTCTCCGCCCTGTTCCTGCCCAGTTCAGGGGGCAGCGTCCTGCCTCTTGCTCACAGCTTTACTCGACTTTATCTTAGCAAGATCTTGACCATTGTTAGTCAGGCCTCAGGCCTCACACCAGGCCTGTGCCAAGTGGACTTTTGTTTCAGGCCCTCATCTTACTACCCCTGGCACAATCGGGGCCCGCTGTGCAGAAACGTGGCTGCGGAACGCTTTCTCTTTATGAGTCCATAGGGGTGGGGGGAAGAGTCAGACGCTACTCCTGCCCCCAGCACAATCCCATTGGCCTGTTTCTGGACAGAAACTGGCCAATAGGAGCTGCCTTTTTGAATAACAAGCAGCCACGAAGCACAACCCTCCTGCTCAGTTACTCACTCAAGCACATGGCCAAGCAGGCAGAAACATTTTAAGCTCTGTGGGCAGGCAGGAAGGCTGGTTTGGCTGCTGGCTGATAAGTCTCCTTGCCAGAACCTGCCTCTGGCATTCCAGCCCCTCGCTACCCCAACCCTCCGCCCCCTACTTCTGCCTTGCTACTCCACATGCACCCATACCCCCTCTCAGATCTGGCATCCCAACCTCCTGCCTGAGATCCCAATCCCCTCCTACTCTAGGTCACACCCCAAAACCCTGCATCCCAGTTCCCTACCCTAGGTCACAACCGCCTCCTTCACCCAAACTCCTTCCCAGACTCCACTCTCCGTCCTGAACCCCAAGCTCCCTTCTGCACCCAGCCTACATCCCACACCCCACACCTCCTCCATTAATATCATGGAGGAGTGAAGCCCTTGACCACTTTCCAAAATCTTGGCGTGACCTCTTGTCAAAAATTATTTAGTAGCTCCCAGCCTGGGCCACTCCCAGCAAGCCTAGCAGCATGCAGGTCACACCTGGAGTGTCTGTGCACTGGACAGCCTGGGTCCAGCAGCTCTGACCCCAGCAGCCTGTCTCCAGCCCCACACTGTCTTCTACCAGCCTGGGTTACTCCATGCAGGGTGACCTCAGCATACTCCCATGCCCAGATTCCCCCCAAACCATGTGCCCTGCAGTCTCCAGGCCTCGCCTTCACAGCGCAGAGACAGGATATGGTTGGTTTGTTCCTCCAGAGACCCCCAAACCACATCCCTGCTGATGAACTGAAGTGAGGTGAATACACCTGCCCTGTAAACCCATCACCGAGTTGGGCATAGGCACCGATTCTGTGGGTGCTCTGGGACTAGAGCACCCATAGGGAAAATATAGTGGGTGCTTAGCCCCCCCACCAGTGCCGATCAGCTCCTCCCCTTTCCTGACAGCACCTCCCACCCACCACAGCTCAGCTGTTCGGTGGTGTGGGGGGAGGTGGCGTGAGAACAGGATGCCATCTGGGGAGGGGGCAGAGCAGAAGTGGGAAGAGGCGGGGTGGGATGGGGCCTTGGGAGAAGGGGTGGAGTGGGGGCCTGGCCGGGAGTGGAGCAGGGGGGTCGAGCCCTATGGAGGGGGATTAGGAAGTTGGCGCCTCTGGAGTTGGCGTATGGTAAAATGGAATAATGGAAAGGCAAGTTCTACCGAGGGTTAAATGAGCTCAGGTCTATCAGATGAGACACAAAGAGATTCAGATAAAACAAACCACAACAAACGGTCTAAAGCTTAAGCTAGCAGGCTGCAGGCTGTGTGCATGCCGGTGTCTCTCCCCAACCATTCGTCCTCCTGGTGACGTTCCCACAGGGCTATGGGCAGTGGGAAGAAGAGGCAGGGGAAGGTCTTTCCATAGTGCCAGCCTGGCCCCGCCCACAGCCCCTGTCCCCCGCAATCAATCTTACCCAGTTTCCATGCAACCAACCCTGCTGGGGCTGGGAAGGCCGGGACCAGGCGGACTGAGGCTAGGGCGTTGTTCCCTCTAAGCAGAGTGCCCACAGCAGGCAGTGGGTGTTCCTATGGGTGGTGCACGTCTGCCCATGCCTCGGTGCACACAACAAAATGTATTCCACACATGGATGGAAAAAAATTAGAGGGCGAATTGGGCCAGGGGGAGGCACCCAACACATGCCCTCCTAGGCTGGGGGCCTGCCTTCCCCACACTGTGGGGCTGCGCATCAGGGGTAGGGGTGGTCTGCCCCTACAGTGTGGGGGGGCTCTTGGCTCCCACAGGGTCCTGGGCAGCAGGGGCACGGCCTCAGGCCTCATGGCACCAGCTTCCCCTGCCTTTTTAGGGGAGAGAGTTTTGCCGTGGTAGGTGTCTCGGCTGCATTCAGTTCCCGCGACTCCAGGCTCGATGGGCCCATCTTTCATCGCTTGCAAGGCCTCTGGCCTCTTGCATCTGCCCCAGGGCTTTCTGCCCTCGCTTCCATCTCCCATAACTCCTTGCTTCCAGGAACTTCCCTCATGCCATTCCCGGGGGCTTCCACCCCCCTGCATGCAAATGGGGATTCCACTGGCTTGAGTCCACCGCACCCATGTTCCACCTGAGACAGGTAAATACCTGCCCACCCCTCCTGTTTGATCTTTCCTTCGGCCACACCCTTTGAAACCTGCTCTCATGGAGTATTCCTGGCAGAGGGTGACTATCTACGCCTCACCAGAAGGTTAATCACCAGGGCAATTAAAGGGGCCAATTAGAGCCAAATAACAGCACAGAACGCTGAGAGCCAGAACTGGGTCTGTAAAACCCATGGGACACTTGGCCACTCCCATGACAACCAACAAACGAAAATCACGCTGGACCATGGGTGTTGCCAAACCAGAGAATGCTGGACCAGGGAAGTTCAATGTGTGTACACAGTCTCAGCCTTCATATTTCTAACTTTCTGTACGAGAATGTCCCACGCACCAAAATAGGACCCCTGGATCCAGCCAATTGTGGCATTCAAATTGATAGGTTCCAGGAGCATCTTTGAGTTATGCCTATGTATATCCATAAGCTGATTTTCATAAAGCATGGGGGCAAACCGTCACATCTACCTTGCATTGGGCAGCCAGGGTGCAATTATTAAAATTAATGGGCAAAACAGTGAAGCAACTTGAAAATGGAAAATAAAAACCCCAGTCTGGGAAACCCCTGCTCCGTGTAACTCTCAACTGCCACATTCTGAGAAAAACAGGGGAGGGGGGGAGGGAGAAAACCGCCACCACCACCGCTAACCGTAAAGCCAGTTGCGAGGGAAGAGGTTTGAAAGGAAGACTAGTTGGAAGCCCAGGGCCAGTCCTGAGAGTTTGTCTATATTTGAAATGCTGCAGTGGCCGCAGTGCGAAAGTGTGGTCACTCTGTGCTGACAGGATGTGTTGTGTTGGGGTCCACCCCAACACGAGATCTACACTGGGAAAGTTTGCCGGCAGGCAAAAGTCGGCAAAAGTGAAAACTAGGTCAAACCAGTTTTTCTGCCTCCCATTGTCGACATGGCCACATGGCTAGCTTCACTATGAACGGACACAGCAAAGCATTGTGGGTGAGCATCCTACCGTGCAGTGTTGTAGGAAGGCAGGGCCAGTCCCGACGCTTCTTGGGTTTCCCTCGTAGCTCTGGGAGCTCTCTGTGCTGAGGAACGTAAAAGCTCTCCGGCCTTCCCCCTGCAGCAGCAGTCTGCCTGCCGCTGGGTTCCTAGCAGAGCAGAACAGGAGCGCTCCAATGATTTCCTCTTTGTTTGTTCCCCACACGGAACAACTCACTCAGCTGTCAGATACTGTCTGGGCTTTGAAAAGAGACAGGCGCAGGCCTGCAGGGCAGCAGAGATCACAAAACACTGAGTAGAGCTATCAGGGCAGGCATTGTGGGA
The DNA here is from genome assembly GCA_030068395.1 of Apalone spinifera. NCBI lineage: Eukaryota > Metazoa > Chordata > Testudines > Trionychidae > Apalone > Apalone spinifera. Next base: position 4,657,923 of record JANRFK010002741.1, on the reverse strand, counting down.
TACTGGCAGAAGCCGGTTCTGTCCACAAAACAAGCAGCAAAGGCCATCCTGGCTCTCTGTCGACCATAAAGGGAGAGGAAAAGACAAAAGTCTCTCACGGGGATGGACTTTTTTGTTGCCAAAACTGGGTGTTTTTCCCCACAAAAGTCACGTGGCTGTATAAACATGCCACTGTAGACAAGCCCTCAGAAGCAGAATTATTCCACCATGAAGCGCTGTGGTTTTAGGTGCATGGGTTAACTAGGTTGCCCCGGGATGTGGATTTTTAATAGTCTCAGAGCACCCGCGTTAAACTGACCTCATTTTCTAGTGTGGGCCAGCCCTAAGTAACCAGCTGACTGCTCAGGGACAAGTGACAACTTATGGTAGAAAAGGAAATGTACTTAAGACAGATGTGGAGAACCTGAGATTGCATCTTGACGTCTATAGTCTGGGCCACTTATCTCTATTTGCTTTTCCTTGCTATCTCATCTCTGCATTGACAATTTCTCTGTTATAGAAACATCTTTGGTCTCCATTACGTAACATGCGCGTGCCAAAGTGGACCACGGGTTTCATTTCACACCTTCCGAGGTGACAAACATGCTGGGAAACATCTGGGTGGCTGATTATTAGGAACTCTGGGAGATGGAGTCGGGGGAACAGGGGGCTGGAATGGATGGCTGAGTTCCCCTGGCTAGGAGTCACAAGAAGCGTTCCTGCAATTTTGTCCCCATCCACGTGCAGAATAAATTTTATCCGGTGCACCAAGGCATTGGCAGATGTGCACCACCAGTAGAAACACATGTTGCTATTGCTGTGGGCATGCTGCTGATCTGCCGGGTGGCATCTGAATCTCTCCTGGGAGACCGTCCCAGTGCTCAGCTGGCGGGGAATGCTGGCCACAAGGCTGGTGGAAGCCAGATGAGGCCATACCCTTGTGGGCTGGCTCCTGGTGTCAGAGTGAAGAGCCATCGCAGCAGTGAGACACCCAACGCATGAAGGCAGAGGGTCTGGGTGATCCTCTAACTCCTACAACACTCCCGAGGGACACTTGCACCTTTTGCAAGAGCATCACGTTGTCTTGTGATTCACTCGAGCCCTTGAACCTCCCCGGGGATCTCTTTGTTAAAATCCTCCGTGTTCTGCTCCTGTCCTACCAGCAGGAGGGGGCAGGGCTCAGACCAGGGGACAGGCAGAGTCCAGGCGTGACGTTGGCGTATTCATAATCGATTCGTTGCTGAGCACATGTACAAGAATGTCTCTCCACCCCAGCACAGCAATGGGGTGTTTTTTCCATCCAAGGGCTCCCATTGTGTGACGTCATTATGCCTTTCATTTTCCTTCCTTCCCTCCCTGCAGCCAAGCCTTCTAGAGCCACCCAGCCAGGCAGGACAAGTTCATTTCATGTTGCCTCTAGCTGGCCAATAGGAGATTCTTAGACGCTACCGTTACCGGCACAAATTGCTCTCTCCCTTCCACACACACCTTTACACGGTTCCTAGAGCTCAAAGCGCAACCCTGTTAATTCACACACACCCCCTTACCCAATTTCTAGGGCTCAGGGCATAACTGCCGGTGGGTTTGCAGGATCTTTTGCCACTGAAAAAGCCTTACACGGTAATATCCTTATCCTCTATTTATTGACAATTCCCAAACAAGCAGAATACTCACCAATCCTGGTACAATTGTAATAGAGCTGCCGCCGTGTTAGTCTGGTGTAGCTGAAACAAAACCCAGGACTATGTAGCACTTTAAAGACTAACAAGATGGTTTATTAGGTGATGAGCTTTCGTGGGCCAGACCCACGTCCTCAGATCAATCCTGGTACAGGGAGACTTCCCCTGTTGGCCAGGCAATATCAGTCTCTCTGGATCCTAGCTGCTGCACCTCACGGTCGTGCAGAGGCGTCCTGGCAGCTCTGGTCTTAGGCTATCTTGTAGTTCTTCCAGGACTTCTCCTTTCTCCTTGGTGTTCCTTGTCTCCCTTTGGTCTTGTCTCCCTTCTGCTTCTTTCCTTCTGCTTCTATTACTTTTTGGACCCCAGTTTATATAGTGAAACCCGAGTCCTGCTTAGCTATACCTTACCCAATTATTTTAGTATAATTTTACTAACCAATCATAACAAAATTACCTAACCAATCATACCCCACCGCCTTAATTGATTTACACCTAGCAAATTAATTATACAGCAGACTGAAACAGTTACAAACCAGACAGAGATCACACAGACAAACAGCAGCAAAGCGAGGGTACTTAACCAGAGAGCGTGAATTCCACAACTGTCTCTATTGATAAGCAGTTTCTTGCCAGACAGAATGGTGTTGCTTAAGTTTTCTGTACCCAGCTTGAGTTCTGTCTCTTTATCCGATGACAGTGGGGGGCTTTCAGGACAAAATCCCCTTCTCTCAGCCTGGTGTGGAGCTATTTTAATACAATTTAGATGTGTGTGTGAGACTCCAGACCTTACAGCTAATGGCTGCTGCTCTTCAGTTTGACTGCAGAAGAAGGTTTTACCAATACGGCTACAGGCCTTACAACATGGCTACAGAAAAACCATATTGTTACACTACCATAATAAAACATGTATAGCACCCTACACAGCCCCTCGCTCTGTCCCACCTGAGTCTTGCTGAGTTAAAATAAAAAATTAGTGGAGATTGCCTATCTCCTAGAACTGGAAGAGACCTTGAAGGTCATCAAGTCCAGTCCCCTGCCTTCGCAGCAGGACCAAGTACCACCCCTGACAAATTTTTGCCCTAAATGGCCTCCACAAGGATTGAACTCACAACCCTGGGTTTAAGCAGGCCAATGCTCAAACCACTGAGCTATCCCTCCCTAAATGCAGCTGACAATGTGGGTTTTACCCATGAAAGCTTAGACTCAAGTCAATCTGTTAAGGGTATGTCTACACTGCACGGCTATTTCGGGACACCTCCGGTATCCCGATATAACTACCCTGCGTCCACACAAGACTCCCGTTATGTCAAATTTTTTTTCTGAAATAACAGGCGCGCTATTTTGCCATCTCGTTGCACAAGGGTTAAGGGATGGCTTGAAACAACGTATGATTTTGAAATTTGGTGCGGTACCGATGCACTACATTTCAAAAGAAGCTGTTTCGAAAAAAGACGCGCAAGCTGCGTTGCGCAAATTGTGCGTCGTATTTCGAGTTTAGGGTGCTGGGGAGACACACCTGGAGTCCCAAAGGTACACAGCAGTGTTATTTTGGAATAAATGATGTTGCTCCAAAATCACAAAGAACGAGTCTACACTGCCAACCGCTATTTCGAAGTAACGGCGAGTGGGAGGACATCTGACTCCGACTCCTGCACCCCTCATTTCACGGGGAATGAAGGAATCATAGAATCATAGAATACTAGGACTGGAAGGGACCTCGAGAGGACATCGAGTCCAGTCCCCTGCCCTCATGGCAGGACCCAGTATCGTCTAGACCATCCCTGATAGACATTTATCTAACCTGCTCTTAAATATCTCCAGAGATGGAGATTCCACAACCTCCCTAGGCAACTTATTCCAGTGCTTAACCACCCTGACAGGTAGGAAGTTTTTCCTAATGTCCAACCTAAACCTCCCTTGCTGCAGTTTGAGCCCATTGCTTCTTCTTTTATCCTCAGAGGCTAAGAGAACAATTTTTCTACCTCCTCCTCGTGACACCCTTCTGGATACCTGAAACTGAAAGAATTGGGCTTGTTTAGTTTGGAAAAGAGAAGACTGAGAGGGGACATGAGAGCAGTCTCCTTCATAGCTCATGTTCTCTAGACTGTTCATCATTCTTGTTGCTCTTCTCTGGACCCTCTCCAAATCTTTTTTGTAACGCGGTGCCCAGAACTGGACACAACACTCCAACCGAAGGGAAAGCCTAATCCTGCTTTCCCTTCGACTTCCTGCTGTGTGGATAGCGGCAAAACTCAAATGAAGCTATATCGACTTCAGCAAAGCAATTGACATAGCGGAAGTTGCGTAGCTTATTTCGACTTTTGTCCTGCTGTGTAGACACGCCCAGAGGTGCCACAGGACTTGCTGCTGGTTTCACACATACACACTAACCCGGTGGCCCCTCTGAGCTGAAACGCCTTCTGGGAAGCTTGCCCGACGTCTCCTCCAAGCGAACGCGGACGCCCAGCGTGAGCAAGCGCCGTTCAAGAGGGAGGCTTTCAACAGTGAGGCTTTTCCATTCCCTTTCCACCGGCTCTCCGAGTCACCTGCATTTCAATCCTGTGACCCTCCCGGGCAGCACTTTCGGGTCACACGACCTGAGCGAAAGGCGTGAGCTCAGGCGATATTGGGGGCGGCTGTTTACACATTTCAAAAAGGCCGGCTCAGCACGCCAGCTAAATTCACGTATTCCACCCGAGAGGCTCGCGAGAGGAA
>JANRFK010002741.1:4535769-4553906 GCA_030068395.1 Apalone spinifera | reverse complement strand
CCGGGTGCCTGGGGGCGGGGCCATGCATGCGCTGGGCGCCCGGGGGCGGGGCCATCCATGCGTCGCACTCCTGGGGGCGGCGCCATGCTCCCAGAGCTGGAGCGCACAAGTGGCTTGGGCCAGCCCAGACCCTAGGTAGTTATTTTGAAATAACAAGCGGAGCATCCACATGACCCAGCCTGGTGTTTTGCTAGAATAACTCCTTTCCACGAGGAATAACCCCTATTTCAAAATAGCAGTATTGGGGACACGCCACTGCTGAGATTTTGAAATCATTGCCCCCCAGAGTCATTCACAGGAACGGTTCCCCGGGGCTCCCTGGGGCTCTAAGTCGAAGTAGCGCTATTTCAAAATAGTTATTTGGGGAGTTATTCTTTCAAAAGAATGTCCCAGTGTAGACATACCCTTTGAGACTAAGGGTGCGTCTCTGAAAATCCAGCAGTGACTCTAGGACTACGGATCAGAGGGGGAATTCTGGCTCTAATTTGTGACAAATATTCCAGCTGGAGCCACTGGGGGAGACCCACCGACTGCACCCCGCCACGTCCGAACGTGTCCCTTTGATGAGTGGGAGGGGCACGGCTGCGTGCTCTTACCCCAGGTCATTGGGGCGGTCGGTCAGGTGCTCCACTTGCCAGAGCCAGCTCTCTGGGAACTGGCTCCGGGAGGTGATGTCCTCGTCCGACAGGAAATCTTCGTCCATGTCACCTGGGAAGTCAAAGCACCAGACTGTCTGGCTGGGCTGGGACACTGGCTGGGGGGAAGCAAACCTGAGGGGGCCCAGGGGGTGACCTGCTCTAGGACTGAGCTGGAAGCCTCCATGATTTGCCAGGCATTGACGCTGACGGCCCAGAAGTGCAGGAATGGCTGGAGGGGAAGCCGTGGGCGTCTGCTCTCGGTGCCTGCTTTGCTGCTTCCCCATCAGCTAGACTTTTGTGGGCTCCTATCACACCCATATAAGCGCCGGGCTCAGTGTGCATGGGCACCCCTGGGGCAGTGGTTCCCAACCTGTGGGCCACGGACCCCTGGTGGTCTGCAACGGTACTGCAGGGGGTCCGTGGACCATTTAAAGATAAGGATCAGGCCTGCCACAGTGGGCCCGATCCATTTTCTTTTCTTTTCTTTTCTTTTCTTTTCTTTTCTTTTCTTTTGTCTTTTTCTTTCCTTCCTTTTTTCTTTCCTTCCTTTTCTTTTTTCTTTTTCTTTCCTTTCTTTTTTCTTTCCTTCCTTTTCTCTTTTTTCTTTTCCTTTCCTTATTTTTCTTTTCCTTTTCTCCCCTCTCCCCCTCCCCCCGTGAAATTTTAATAAATTGAAAAAGGGTCCGTATGCTTGAAAAGGTTGAGAACCACTGCCCTAGTGGATTGCTCACAAGGGGTAAAAGCCTACTACTTTTTCTAGATAGCGGAGTTCCCCCAGTATCTCAAACGGTGGAGGACTGTGCTCTGGAAACAGAGCTGAAAAGGTTAACCCTCAGTGGTGACCAATGAAGAGGTTATTACGCTGGGTCGCCTTATTAACATTCACTGGCTTGCCACCTCTGTGTCTGTGCACACCTCGCCCCCCTGGGATCTGTGCACATGAGCAGGGATGGTTCATGAGGCATGGCCTTATTTCCCTGACAGCGCCCCGCTGCTCTGAGTGGCACTGAAACCCTGGTACTTGCTTCTTGACAGTTGCAGGTGGAGCTCCCGTTGCATCTTGTCCCGCACGGTCTTGATGTAAGTGCAGCACTCGAAGAAGGCCTGCTTGCATTCTTCCGTATCGGTGATGTATCCGAGCCTCTTCTCGCAGGTGTGTCCCATGGGGTTCTCGTGCATCCCGTCCTCGCAGCATTTCTTCAGCTTCCGGTCGTGGTACTCGGCCGCTGAAATGCACAAACCAGACGGTCGTTCCTACCAAGCTTCTATTCCTCGCTCCCTCCTTAGAGCTTCAAAAGGGTCTCACCAAACTAAGGGACTGGGCAACAAAATGGCCAATGAAATTGAATGTTGCTCAGTGTAAAGGGATGCACATTGGGCACTTCTGCTCTCTCTAGTGTAGTATTTTATCCTTAACAATGATTAGCACCAGCAGCTTCAGTGGAAGGAGCAAGAAACCCCACAGCAGAATAACCTGCCTGCAGAGAAATTTCTTCCTGACCCCAATTAGAGGTTGGCTCATGCCTTGAAGCATGAGGGTGTAAAGCTCTTCTTAAAGGATTGAGACCAATGGAACCTCCTCATTGGTCTCAATCCTTTCTGGAATCATTAAAAAAGGGATAGAGAACAAGACAGAGAATACCTTACTGCCTTGATATAAAACCATGGGACACCCACAGCTTGAATAGTGTGTACAGATGTGGTCGCCTCATCTCAAAAAAGACATATTGGCAGTGGAAAAGGTTCAGAAAAGGTCAACAAAAATGATTTGGGGTTTAGAATGGGTCCTATATGAAGAGAGATTAAAAAGACTGGGACTTTTCAGCTTAGAAAAGAGGAGAGTAAGGGGAGACAGGATAGAGGTCTATAGAATCATGACTGGTGTGGAAAAAGTGAGTAAGGAAAAGTTATTTACTTGTTCCCAAAACGTAAGAACTAGGAGTCACCAAATGAAACAAATAGGCAACAGGTTTAAAATAAACAAAGGGAAGTTTTTCTTCACGCAGCGCACAGTCAACCTGTGGAACTCCTTGCCGGAGGATGTGGTAAAGACCAAGACTTTAACAGGGTTCAAAAAAGAGCTTGATAGATTCATGGAGGACAGGTTCATCAATGGCTATTAGCCAGGATAGGTAGGAATGGTGTCCCTAGTCTCTGTTTGTCAGAGGCTGGGAATGGGGAGGGATCATTTCCTGTTCTGTTCGCTCCCTCTGGGGCATCTGGTATTGGCCACTGTCGGCAGACAGGACACTGGGCTAGATGGACTTTTGGTCTGACTCAGTCTGGCAATTCTTGTGTTCTTATTAAATTACTACTAGACATGGTTAAAGATCCTAGGAACTTGCACTTCTGCTCTCTCTAGTGTAGTATTTTATCCTTAACAATGATTAGCACCAGTAGCTTGTGAAAGGAGCAAGAAACCCCACAGCAGAATAACCTGCCTGCAGAGAGGTTTCTTCCTGACCCCAATTAGAGGTTGGCTCATGCCCTGAAGCATGAGGGTGTAAAGCTCTTCTTAAAGGATTGAGACCAATGGAACCTCCTCATTGGTCTCAATTCTTTCTGGAATCCTGCTTGGCCCTTGGCCTCCATACAGTCCCATGGGGTGAGCACTGTGGCATGAAAATAGTTCCTTTTATAGATTCTTAATTAGAAGCCATTCGGTCTGGTTGAGGGTCTCCTTATGCTTATCTGGGCAGTTTAACAATTTGCCTGTTGTTGTTATTTGAGCTGTGGAAGCACCGTGGGACCACGAACCCACTGTGTGCCCCAACACAGAACAGAGACACAGTCTGTGCCCTGGGCGAGGTACCGTTCATTATTTTCTATATCCATCACAGCCCCTCTGGAAACAGGCTAGATCCAAACTCCTCATAGGGAAATCTATCCAGACTCCCCCCGTCTCCTGCTACAGGTAACGCAGCTGGCAGGAGGCTGTGGCAAGAGTAAAACTGGTCCCACCACAACAGGGGTGTCACATTATTGGATTCTAAAAATCACTTTGCACCCATGGGGGGGAGGTTGCCCCAAAAGTCTGTACAAAGGGGGTTATGTGAGGTGTCAAATGAAAGCTTGTGTTGTACTGATTCCGTTTATGCTATTCATGTACTTGTATAGTATCTGTATGTGGAGTTATACAAATGTACTCTGTGTTGATGCTGGAAAATTCTCTGAGATGGAGCAATAAGCCAGGACTGTTTGTTCAGCGTCTATGCTAATTAGCAAGGCTCCTGGGACAGTGAATCTCTAGGTGCCAATACACACCTGGGGAATGTGTCTGGAAATCTGGATACTTGCAAACCAGCCAGGGTATAACAGCTGCCAGCATGTGGGGATAGGTCACTAGGCCATGTGAGCTGCTCTGGCCAGGAAGATGCTGGGAGAGATATATAAGTGCCATGTGGCAATCTCCATCTGGTCTTCAGTTCAGCTGCTGATTCCAGATGCAGCCTTGTGAGGAACAGCGAGCCGGAAAGAACCATGGACCCATCCTGACGTAGGATGTACACCAGAGACTTATAAGCTAGCAGTTTATAACATCTCTGCTAAGAGCCTGTATCGAGAACTGGGTGATTCGATGCATGTCATGTATTTTCTTTAACAACCTTACTCTCATGGTTTTCTTTCTTTTATTAATAAACCTTTAGATTTTAGATTCGAAAGGATTGGCCCGGCGTGATCCTGTGGGTAAGATCCAAAGTGTAAATCGATTGGAAACTGGCTGGTTTCTTGGGACTGGATCCAGAGTGCAAATTGACCAGGAAACTGTGGCTGGTTTCTGGGGAACGGAAGAACCCGTTCGGGCTAGGTGAGATTGGGTTCTAAAACCCATCACCTGTGTGTAGGCCCAGGGCTGATTGGGGCACAGGAAGAGCTGGGGTGCCAGAGGGGTTTTTGCTCGTGAGGCTTCTGGTTGGCCAGATTGGCAGCTGAAGCGCTTGGTGTGACTGGTTGGTGGCCTATTTGGGAAGGTCTCCAGTCAGAGGCTGTAAGGAGCTCCGAGTCTGAGCAATTTGCCCTCTGCTGTGCTCAGACCCAGCCCGGTCCATCACAAGGGGTGCGCAAGATAAGGCCCACGGCCGAATCTGGCCCATCAAACCATCTGATGCAGCTGGTGGCTGCTCCCCCACCCTCAAGCCAATTGGGCCCAGGGAACGGGGCAGTGAAGTCTCCACCCTCTTGATCAGGGTGTGCGGCACCAGAGGGAACCGCTAGCTGTTCCAATCGGAAGGAAAATTATTGCCCGCCCCTGTGCCAGGAAATCGCATTCCACCCTGGCCTGCTTGCTTGGACCAAGGCTAGCGAATCCCTTGCCCCCATCTGAACGGTACCTACTTTTGTTTGCCTTGTACTCAATGAGCTGGACGGAGCGGCGCCGGCGTTTTGCAGGCTGGGGACACGCTGGATCTGCAGAAGGAGGCGAGACACAAGACATGAAACCCAGCCCCGCCGAGAGGGGCCCTCCACTTGATGCTGTTTCTGTCTGGCAGGCAGGGAATCACTTTCTCACACCGCACCCGGCCAGTTCCCCAGTGTCAAAGAACAGTCCAGGCCAGCGGTCAGCAGCCAGCAGGTCGGGATCTACAGGTCGAGCCTGGCACCTCTGACAGGGGATCTGGACCGGGTCAGTGTGCTCTCGGAGGGGAATGTGCTGGTATCGAGGTGCTCTGCTACCCCCCTTCTGGGCCGGGCCTGTGCACATGCTCTGTGCCTAGCAACACCAGCCAAATTCCTCTTGCTCACAACCTCCCTGCGCTTTAGATCAGCCACGTTTGGAGCCCAGGCCTCACACCAGGCCCCTGAGCCAGGGGCTTCTGTTTCAGGTCTCCTCCCTGCTTCAGGAGCCGCGAAAGAGCTGTCGGGCAGCGGGGCAAGCAGGCACAGAGGAGAGCAGCGGGAGCTTCCTTCCGTCCTCCCCCAGTGCGCTGAAGGGAGGGCAGAAGCAGAGAGAAGGGAACTGCTGCTCACCCGTCCCTTCCAGCCCGGCAGGTGGAAGGCAGGAGAAACCAAGTTACAAAGACGAGAAAGTCTTTGAATCCCCTCGTTGGGACCATCCCATTCGTAAAAGTAACGCGGGGGGAGGTCAGCGGCTTATTCTCATCTCCGCTATCCTTCCATTCCGAGGCCGTTTGGGGAGGTTTTTTTTGGGGGGGGGGGTTCGCCCGGCCAGACCCCTGTCTCGGATACGACACTTTACTTTGCCAACCCTGTCCCCCCTTCCCCTATCCCGCGTGGCCGCTTGCCAGCAGTCCCCAGCGATACCTGTTCTCTGGACCGTCGAAACGCCACCGCTCGTCTCCAGGGCCAGGCCGGCATCTGTAAAAACCCCCTTATTGTCCTTTCCGCTGCCGGGTGTGCAGCCAATGTCACTCTTCTCCACGGAGTCCCAGATCTGTGAGGGGCAAGCACGGGGGAAGGGAGGAGGGCGAGCTTATTGTTAAGATTGGCACCTCTCTTCTCCCCGGCGCCAGTCAGCAGGATCCCAAAGCACTGCACAGGCTGCAAGCCAGATTCTGGGCTCGGGGACGTCCGTGCAATCTGCAGCCGCTCCCCGGACGCCCCCAGCTTTGCTCTGGGCTTGCCGGGGTGTAAATGGAAGCAAAAGCCGACCCGTCAGGAAAGGGTTTAGTGCAATTCAGGCCCCACTGAAATGCACCCACCTCTGGGAGGGAGCGCAACAGCCATGTTGCACCAGGAGCACAGCCGATTGCGGGAGGAGAACAAGAATTATGCAGCCAGTTGCAGCCAGATGGTGGGAAATTAAATACCCACGTTGCAATTCAGCCAGAACACCGGGGGCAGGATGACAGGACGGTTAATGGCCAGAACCTCTGCTCGATATGCCAGCTGAGAAATGGCACATTGAGCAGCGCTGCATCCCTGAGAACCCGTCGCTAGCACTTTCCCCAGGAACGCAGCACCCCCTGGCACTGGGGTTAGTACGGGCTCTGAGAGGAGAGTGCCCCCTACTGCTGCATCGGGTTCCGCACTGACTGGGAGGAGACAGCGCCCCCTGTCCAGCCCCCCACTCCACTCAATGCAGCACAGCGCCCCCTAGCGCCACCTTGGGGACACTGGGTTCAGCTCGGACTGAGATGGGAGAGCGCCCCCTACTGAGCACGCCCTGGCACACAGCCCCACCATGGGCACTGGGGTGAGAAATGTCTCTGAAGGGAAAGTGCCCCCTACTGCCTCACCCACACCATTCCCTAGCGCACCATCGGGGTCAACACCGTCCAAAGGGCAGGCCTGCAAAGAAAAAGCTCCCTCCAGATCCCCAAGCGGCACCTCCGGCCCTAACACACCCCAACGTCGTTCATGCCCCCACCTTAGATTGTGTAATTTTGTGTTTTTTGTTGAGCACGTAGACGCCTTTGTCCACGGCCACCAGGCCGACATACGCTTTGTGGTCTCCTTCCAGCTTGAGTTTCATTTGGGTTCCAGGCGCATGGATTGCCCGGTCTTCCTCGGAGGCTCCTTTCACCACCAGCTGCAGGGAAGACAGTGAGGGGAGACGTTTTGTTTTAAAGCCGAGGGAGCTTGGAACAATTTGTCCTTGGCAAAGCAGAGAAGGAAGAGAGGAGAGACCAGGCTCTGCTATGGGGGCAGCTGTGTAAATCTACACTACTTCTACAAACTTCCGTGCCCTGACTCCCTATCCAGGCTGAGCACCGAATCTGACCCAGGAAGAGGCCTTTCGTAAGTCCCTTGCCTCCAGCCCCGATGGAAAGGAGACTTTGTCCCCCAGGCAGCCCTGGGAAATGTACCAAGACGTTTGAACTGCCACGAATCTGCTCCGTGGGCCTGATCCGGATCTCAGCTGGGTGTAAACCAGATGAAATTAACTGGCTCGCAGCATAGCATTGCAATTACCATGCAATCGGGTCCCCTTTAGGCATCTGGAGTCACATAAGCTGGATCACGGGCCAGAAATAAGCTTTTCACTCCTGTTAGCCCTGAACAGCCTGGAGATGGAATTTACTCTGATCGCTAATGGTGGCGCAGCTACACGTCAGCTCCATCCATGTCCAGCCACAAGCCACCGGGCCTTTGTTGCTGAGCTAGAAGAGACCACGGTGTGACTCCCGGATCCTGGCGTGGGTGGACAGCACGGGTTCGTGGGGAAACATCTTTGTATATGTCAATGGACCAAATCTGAACCGGAATGTGTTGGGAGACCACCACTGAGAAGCCCACGGTGCCACGTTTAGAGTCTCTTTTTGAGAAAATGAATCAGTATTTTCAGGCTAAGAAAAACTCCCCCCCATACTAACACCTTCCCAGGAATTAACAAAGCGCTGGCTGGGATGATTGACTTGGGATTGGTCCTGCTGAGAGCAGGGGGTTGGACTTGATGACCCCCAAGGCCTCTTCCAGCCCTCACCTTCTGTGATTCTATGTAGAAGATAGGGACGGACCCCTTAAATATCAACCTACCGTTCCCATGCAAGTATCCTTGATGTCCAGCCAGACCGAGTCTGCTACAACTTCCGAAAATCCTACTTGGTAGTACCCCACGATGCGGAACGACGGGATGAGGTCGGGCGTTATGGGCAGGGACATGGTCACCAGATTTTGTCCCGCCTGCCTGGCTTGTCTCCCTACACGGATGATCTTCCCTTTGTTCAGGATCTAACAGGGAAACATGAGACGTGGGTCGTTACAGACCCCAATGGGGAACCCAAGGGGTGATTCAGATTCCGTGAATCATCACATCCACCTGTAGTAAGAGACAGTCACTTGCAACGTTTCAGAGAGGCATTGGCATCTGGGGAAGGGGGGGAAATAAGCTAAAATCCATGTGTCACAGCACTAGGATCGAGACGTGGCGGCACTAATATTCACCAACACTGGGTCCCAAATCTGAGTGTGTTTCACCAACATAGACCACCCCTCCTGTGCCCCATCCCTCCTGTTAGAAAAAGAAACTGCTCCCCCAGTAAAAGGTTTGGCCAGGCCGCTTTTGCTATAGTGGGCTGCAATACTCCTGGGGAGAAACCGGCCGCACCCTTCCTGTGTACCAGAAAAAGGGAAGGTGTGAAAAGGGGAAAATAGCCTCAGAATCTCCCACCCGTCACCTTGGCGTGAGAACTGCGGGACTTACCTGGTCGCATGAAACCTGCACAGTTTCGGCCCAACCCCTGGGACACAGACCCCCACTTGGTAACCTTTGGGCCATATATGGTAATATGCAAGCGCAGGAAAGCGATGTGCAGATTTGGGGATAAATGCCCATCGCACAGTTCGCTCGAGGAGGTCTTCGCAACACACCTACCACCGTGCGTTTGCCTTCCCGTATACTTCAAAGCGCTGCCGGCCTGATCAACCGACCAGCCACCTCCCCCGACTCTCGGGCGTAACCAAGGCCTTCGCAACCGAACCGATATCTTTGAAATGTTCCGTGTGCTGTGTCAGTTGGTATGTAGGATTTGATTTTCTTTGTTGTATAAGCTTAGTGTTGTCATTTTTGGTAGTACATAGATTTTGTGGTTATTATTGTTATTAATTAGTGTAGCTGGATATTTTTAGAATAGAGACTATTCCCCTTGCCATTCCCATCCTTATATCTCTGACACGTTTAACTAGAAATCGTAGAATAAATACTGTAAATTCATTATTAACACGGTCTATTAAAAATCTTAGAATAAATACTATAAATTCATCACGGTCATAAATAAATATCCTTTATTTGCTAAAACTGTCCACCTGGTTCTGTCCTTCCCCCCTTGGGTATGCATCATCGGACCTGTGGTTCTCGCGACACCTCCCACCTAACACACTTCATAGCAGTACTCGAGGGCGACTTTATTACTTGATTTATCTGGCTCTAGAAATAACAGCGTTGACCTCCTATTCTGCGTTGAAAAAGTAGCATTGAAGTCTAGTGTTTAGGGCAGGGACCTGAGCACTAGGACTCTCTAACCTCAGTTCTAAGAGGCAATATGGTCTAGTGGTGAATGCCCGGGGAGGAGTCAAGACTCCTGGTTCCATCGGATACTCGAAGAGGAAGTTCGATTAAGTGGCAAGTGCAGAAGGGTGGTTGTGAGAACTCCTAGATCAGGGGTGTGCATTAATTTTTGTAGGGGGGGCCACGTCACGAGTGTTGATAGTGGTCACTGGCCGGTCCTGGAAGAGGTGGGGCCTTAGGCAGAAGGGGCGGGGCCTCAGATGGAAGGGGCGGGTCCCTCTAGGTACAGCATGCGAGGTGAGGGGAAGAGACTTTGCGTGCTCCCCTGTGGGACAGGGGAGCACAAGAGGTCTCCCCCTCTTCCCCTGTCCTGCCAGGGGAGTGCAGCACCCAGAGGGAATCACCAGCCGTTTTGAACAGCTGGTGGTTCTCTCTGGCACCGTGCGCCCCTGCACGCCCCAAATTGGCCCGGGGACAGGGGCGGGCTGCAGGCCGGATGAAACGGCATGGTGAGCAAGATCCGGCCCCCGTCTCCAGCTGCTGGAGGAAGTGTGCTCTGCTGATTATCTGTCAGTCACCAGAAGGGGGGAAGGAGCGACTTTATTTCATTCCCACCCCACTGTACTGCATGGCTGGGAAGAATTCTCCATTACAGGTTCTCCCTTCACAAATATTAAAGGAAGGGGGGGAACTCAGATGATGCCGAAGCTCCAGGAGATGCCAGTGCCCAGGAACACCCGACTTACTATGTAGGTGAAATACTTAAGGTCGTTCAGAACAGCTGCATTGTTGCTCTTCAGGTGGAAATTCACAGGTAAGTTGTCTCCAGGTTTGAGCTCGGACGCCGTCACCGCCAGATGGAGAAAGTTTTTAGAGTTTCCCTGGGTCTCATAGGCTTCAGCCACCATGGTCTTCTCGGCCTGGCGGTTCGGCGGGAGGGTGGGGTGGGCAGTTTTGATCTACAGGGGAGGTGGAGATAAAGTCTTGGCTGAATCTGGGGGGGAGACCAGCGTCTATAGCCCCAGCAGGCTATGGGCAATAGCAAAGCAAGCTACCTCGAGATGCCACCGCTGGGGCAGCGGGCCGCTAACAGCCATTCTGGGCGTGGCACCTCAGAGAAACGCAAAAAGCCACTTAGAATTGGCCTGTAGCTTCAGCACAGCCCTGCCGGGGCCCCAGATTTCCGGACTGTCAGAGAACCTCCCTGAACAGAGGAGACCCGCCTGCCCCTTGCAGGAGGGGCGAGAGGTGACCCTCTCGGACTCTCTCAAGCGGCCAGTTCTCTCAGGCTTCATAGCCTGAGGCTGCTGTCGCCTCACCGGGGCTGCGTGCTGGTGCGTTGTCTAGAGCGGGGGGGCCCAACCGGCAAACCCATTCCCAAACTGTTGGCGGACCGGGACCATTTTATTTGCATATTTGCATGTATAATGTAGTAAATATGCAAATACAATGCTGCTGGTCCCGCCTCTAGCCGTTTGTCTCACACACACACTCACACACACACACTCACTCCTTGCAGGGTCCCGCCCTGCCATTACTTTTTGTCTTCTCGAGGCTGAAGAAGGGAGACGGGGGGAGGGAAGGGGGAAAGGGAGGGGTGTCAGGGCAGCGATCGTCACTCCCCTCCCCTCACAGCAGCGACGCCACCGCGCAGGTGCCGAGCGAGGACCCCGGAAGGGGGTGGGGACAAGGCCGAGACTATGTAGCACGTGTTGGGAAAGCGCGCAGCCAGGGGGGCTGCCTGTTTGGGCCATGCACAGGGGCGGTGGGGGCTCCCCAGCACCCAGGCTACCTTGCAGATGCGCTAAAGGAAGGGAGGGGGCAGAAGCTACAACCAGACCCATCTTGCGGCTCATCCACGTGCTTCTCCCCAGCCCCGCCCGCTGAGTCTGGCAAACAGCTGGTTTCAGCTGCGGTAGCCGCCGCGGACCGGCAGCCAGCGGTGCACGGACCAGCACGGGTCCGCAGACCGGCGGTTAGGAACCACCAGTCTATCCGGCTCTTTTGCTGCATGATGGGCAACTTCCGTGTGAGTGGGGGGATAATCTGGCTCTGCTCATGCCCATGTCGATGTTTTCTGGGATCTCTTCTGGCCCCACTGTGGAGCATCGGTTACGTGACGAAGGGGGCATCTCCAAAACCAAATGGCATACATGAGACTGACCCCCGGCACAGGTGGGATGCACAGAGTTCAGCTATCCTTCTGCATGGTGCCTGGGAGGGAAGAGCATGCCACCAAGAGAGCAGTTCCCTTTGCTGCATATGCTACTTAACTCAGGCTCGGCCTTCGAAGGTTACTCACCGTGATGTGAACCTTTGGCTGATCCCCGGGCATGTTTATAATCAGCTTAGCAGTTCCATCTCCCTGGGTTGAACCTTGTGACGCGAATTGTTCGGCCTTTACTGGGACACGAGGGGCTGGAGAGCCGTCGGGGTTAGTGACAAAGACCTGAAAGGCATGATGCAATGGGATGTGTCAAATAAAAAGTGCCGTACTCCCTGCAGCCTAACGTCAAATCAAATTGCCTGCAAAGCATCTCAGGTCCACAGCCTCCAAGGTATTTAGGGGCCTAGGACTTCAATGGGAGTTAGGCACCTAAATAACGCTGAGGAATGGGGTCTTAATGCTTGGCTGCTTCACACCACAAAATGCACACACCTTCAAAAACTACGCGCGCGCACACACACACACACAGAAACCACGTCAGCTCTGCTCCGAAGTTCAGCTTACACTTTTGTAACACCCTGACCTACACAAATGAAGAATAAACTGATTCATGTCGGCCCTTGAGGAAATTCATTTCTTTCCATGTTTTGGCCCCCAGGCAAATAAGGCAGTGGCCCATCTATGCCAAACACGCTCACTGCCTCACAATTCACATTGAAGAGGCAGCTGGAAGTAGAACTGATTGGAGTTAGTCAAGCCAGTTAGTCAGGACTTCCAAATAGTTCTTGGGTCTCTGGATGCTCTTTACATAAGGGAGCTAGGGAGACAGATTTGTTGTGCTAACACCCAGTGGTTTACAAGGATCCTCGACTGGAAGGTTAATTCAAGTTTTCACACTCTAACTAGGGTATGTCTAGGCGGCAGTTGTAAGCTGTGCTTCCTGGGAATGGCACCTCGTCCCCCTACACTACTTAGCCACTAATGAGTCTGCTAAAAGCCTTAGCTACATTTGGTGTGGCTTTTAGCTCATGTAGAAGACTCGTGCATATAACTTCAGACATCCCAGCTTCGCTCCAGCCTGCCAATGATCCAGGTCTATTAGCTTTACACAGTCACAGAGTCAGAGCTGTTGATGAGGGAGGGCAAAGGGGGCAGCTAACCTGGGGCAGGGGTAGGTCCTTGGGGGCAAAAGGTGGAACAGGGCAGGTCCTGGAAGGAAGCAGGGGCTGAGCCCGACCCCACCAGGAAATCAGAAAGTCAGCACCTCTGGAACATCCGGCCCCTGATTTCTACCCAACTGGAGCACCACAGACCCAGGAACAGCATCCCGCGTCCATGAGAAACCCTGTGGGCTCCTTGCATCGGCTGGAGCCAGCTCTTGTTATGCCAGTGTAAACCTAGAGCGATTTAGCGGTCTCACACCAGAATTCATTTGGTGAAACTGAGGCCCGACTACGGCCTTTTGGTTCTGTTCTATTCAAAGTCCTTATACCACCCTCATCTCCCTATTAGCCGTCGTCCTCTCCTGTTGATACCCGTCAGGCAACTGGGGCATGAGCCACAAAACCAGCTATTACCATGAGTTCAAAGGGCATCCCCGGCTTGAAGTACTTGGGTGTTTTTGTGAAGAGGATCTGATAGGGAGACTCCACGATGTTAATTCCGGTTCTCTCAGCTTCTACCATGTCGCTGCCTGCGGAGAGAAGCACGCAGCTCAGTTCAAACTGAGCTAGGGAGTAGAGATTTTTGTCCCTTTGAGCGCGTCTACACAACAGGGCTAAAGTCGAATTCAGCTACACAACTTCAGCTGTGTCAATTGCATCGCTGAAGTCGAAATAGCTTCGCTCGGCTGTAGGCACTGTCTACACAGCACGAGGTCGAAGGAAGAACACTCTCCTTCCGTCTTCCCTCGCTCCTTGTGAAATGAGGGGTACAGGAGTCAGAGTCCAAAGTCCTCCAGCTTGCTGTTATTTCGAAATAATGGCTGGCAGTGTAGACCCGCCCTTTGTTATTTAGGAACAACGTCCGTTATTCCGAAATAATGCTGCTGTGTCGACGTACCCTTTAGGTCCAGGATAAAACACAAGAAATGAGTCACACTCAGATGCTGATTCAGGGCTGCTGGTTCTTGCGATTTTAGTGTGAATCTCCTGTTTTAATCCCTTGGCTTCCAGCCTGCCCTGCGAGATTCACCATATGGCAGAGAATTTCAGCTGTCATTTAAAACAGGAAGTAGGTTTCTAACCCTCCCAATTGCAGAAAAAAAAAAAAAAAGCTTGAAAACATGTCCCAAGTATGACCTAATGCCTCAAAAGCCAGGCGGGAAAGAAAAAAGCACCCACATTTTATTATTTTTTTAAAAGCTCATGATTTTTAATATGATCTCATGATTTCGGGAGCAGGGGGATTGACTTGTGATTTTTGCATGTTTAGGGTAGGCATTACTGCAGGCTGTTGAGCCTGATTGTGTTCTTATGCCAATATAAATCAGGAATCATTCCCCTGTAGTCAGTGGTACTGTAGCAGTGAAAACAGAATCAGTCTCTTTCATGCTAAAATGACTCACTTTAGCTTTCAAAGAAGCAACAAGAAAGAACAAAAACAAAGTCTCTGAGGAAGAGAGAGAGCCCTAGGTGTGTGGGTACGGGGGTGTAACAAGATTCCAGGACTGTCACTGTGTCCATGTACCGCTCTGAAGCCTAGAATGTCTGTTGAGTCTGTGTAAAGTGATGGAAGATGCTATCTAAGCAAGAGACGGGAGCTTTTTATTTACAGCGTCACCAGGTTCACTAATCCCTGAGAGTCACAGCCTGTTACCAGCTGATTTTAAGTTCCCAGCCATTCTGAATTTATGCCGTTCCAGGAAGGGATGTGCCATGTGCCCTAACCCATTGTAATTATGGTATCAGATACAACTCCATGGTCCAATCACCACCTTCGCGCTACAGTTAATTTGCATGCTATAAAGTCATTGGTTGTATGGGGGAGAGACCACAGATGATGGATTACTTGGTCCAGCTGCTACATCCCTGCAACGGCAGAGGGTTTCAGCCACTAATTTCTTCTACCTCTCCCTCCAGTTTAGCATCATCCGCTCCGAGTCAGCTCGCAGGACAGTCTAGACCAGGAGTGGGCAAAAGGGCCTCTGCGGGGGCCCACCAAGCAAGTTGATCCGGCCCTCAGAGGCCCTGCCACTCCTCCCACCCCCAGGCCAATCAGGCGTGAAATCTCCTCTCATCCTGCCCCCGGAGGGCCAGGCGTGCGTGGTGCTTAGAGCCATACGCTCCGGGCAGGGCGGGAGGAGACTTTGCACACTTTGCCCCACCCCCAAGCCCTGATTGGCCTGGGGGCAGCAGGGGGGAGCATGTGAAGTCTCCTCCCACCACCAGAGGCACAGGGACCTAGAGGGAACTGCCAGCTGTTCAGAACAGCTGGCGGTTCTCTGGAGCGGAGGAAGACTTTGCAGCTCCCCCGCCCTCAGACCAATCAGGTTCTGTGGGTGGGGAAGCACGGAGGTGTCCTGGCCCCGCCCCTTCCACCTGAGGCTCTGAAATGGCCCCCGGTCAAAACTTTTGCCCACCTCTGGTCTAGGCATACATAATCCTGCCTCAGAAAGGACCTCAAGAAGTCAGCTAGTCCATCCCCCACGGAGGAGGTGGTTCCGTTTCCCAGGCCAGGAGCATCCGGAGTGCAGGCAGTAGGGGCAGCAACACTCCACCCCCAAGACGCCTAAATTAGGCACGCTGGGGACGGGGTGTGGGTGTGGCCAGGCTGGCAGTTAGGGAAGGCAAAGCCTTCTCTTGCCTAAGGCACCGGACGCCCAGGCCAAGCAGATCAACTGTTCCAGTGCCAAATGGCGCACCGGTTCAGAACACTTGGCTTTGCCCCTATCGCCGATACTCACCAGTATCTGTCAACACCGTGACCGAGACGTAGAGTGAATGGCCAATCAGTTCCCGTGGGTTTGCAAACCGGGCCCGCAGCATCTCTCTGGTCAGAGTGGCTTCCCCCTCGCCATCTGCTATCTAGAAAAGGGAGGGAGAGTTTCATGGCCTCACCCACGCAGTGCCCCAAGCGGCATGAATCTCCCCCAGCCGAGAACGGGAATTACCGAGATTCTCTTGAGAGACTGCGGGATGCTCCTCTTCTCGTCATCCAGCTTCACCCCAAAGAGGACAAAGGCCGTGCCTTGTAGCTTTTTCCCATATAGGTACCTGGAGGAGATAAGTATGGGTAAGAGGAGCCTTAAGGAAACGCACTGCTAAATGCTACCATTTTCCTCTATAGGGTCGGCTCCTTGGTTGGTCTACATCTGCCATGATCCACCATGGTAAGGAGACGTGGACCATCTTAGCAGTCCTATGGCTATGGTGCATCATGGGAGTTTAAGAGCTGGCCCAGCCCCTGGAGAAGACTGGAAGAATGAAGTATCCAAATAGCAACTCCCTGAGGCACCATTTCCCAACCACCAGGTTTACAGGTAATTTTTTCCTGGTTTTAGGCATCAGTTTTTGGATGAAAAAAAAATCAGAATTTCCCATGGAAAAGGAGCAGTCTTCCTGCGGGGGGAAAGAGCATGTTGTGGAAAACATTCCTAGCGTGGCGCAAGACTTCAATTTCTTTCCGCACCAAAACCTGTAGTTGCTACTCCTGCCAGATGATCCCTTCCACCCACTCCCAGACCCACCTTGCAGCGATGGAAACCCTGAAGTCTTCCTCGCTATCGATGTACAAGAACTTCTCAGATGGTTCCAAGATGACTTCAAAACTCGGCAACACTGGAGAAACAAGAGGAGAAGCTGGGGCGTGGAGGACAGAGCTAGCAAAGCCGAGGAAAATGGGGCACGGGCTCCACTGTGGGGCCAGGACCACTCCCTGAGCCTGGGTGCCATGGGAGCTGGGTTCTTACCATACTCCTTCACGTCAAACTGCGCACTGAAGCTCTGCTGAGGGGAATCTTCATACCTGGCCACGATCTTCCAGGTCCCCAGGCTGGAGGAAGGAAATAAGAAGGAGTATTGATTGCAACGAACACACACAGTTCACAAGGTCCAGCTGGCTCATTTGTTTCTCCAGGTAATTTTATTGGCTCCTGAAGCGAAATGTGAACCATATATGGAACCCACGCCTTCTTCAGGGCAGCCAACCACCGGGAATCTAGGGCAAGTATTTTTCCCCCTGCCCCTTGGTGTTTTCATGAACCAGAACTAGAGGTGGGGCTCAGAACAAAACATTCGATCCTCCCAACCTTTGGCCAAAGCTTGTATCTAAACTTTGTGGCTGGCGCTTGTTTCTACTGTCTGCATGGACCAAACCCCTAATCCAAATCCCCCCAAACTTCAGGAAACTTAGATCCCACCAGATGGAAACGCCAGGCCAGTTTTACTGTTTGCCAGAAGCTGGAAATGGGCAACAAGAGGATTGTTGTCACAAGGCTCCCTTGGTGATTGCTTGCTTTGTTCATTCTCTCTGAAACCTCTGGCATTGGCCACTCACTGGGCTAGGCAGATCTTTGATCTGACTCAATATGGCCATTCTTATGTTCTTATTCATGAAATGATGCATGGAGGAGTACAGTACGACTATGTTCCCAGTAGTTGAGTATTCATTAATCCTACCGAATGGGAGCTAGGGTGTTCAGTGCCTTTGAAAAACAGCTCAACAAGACCTGATCCTGCCTTCACATGCTCTGGCATAAATCAGGAGGACGGGCCAGGAAGTCAGTGGAGTTTCATTCTGGCATCTGCGTTGACTTGGAAAAATTATTTTTTTTATCGACAAATGTCATTGATTTTACCGTGCACCCAGAAACCGACCGAAAAACATTTCCATCTGTCATCTTGAAATGTACAGAGAGGAAAATCAGAAAAATGCCACTTAAGAATTTATCCCAGTTTGATTTAAGGCTTAATGCCTTGTACGTTCTGTTTCAATGGCTGTAAAGCGCTCGCCATTTTGAATCTCAGTGTCTACTGTCATTAAATAATTACTGCCAGGCCCCGCCGCTGTGGTCTGATCCCCATGTTTTCCCTCACTTATGAACATTTAAATTGATATCAGTCAGAATGAGGGATGCTAACACCCCATAACTGTGCACACTTGAAGTGATCAGAATTGAAAATAAATGCCTACAAATAAACATGATTTTGTATCCATCAAAACTATAAAAATCAAGTTACACCAAGACTGGATATGTGGTAGGAGCATTTGGTTTCTTCACATCACTTAGAAATGCCTCCAGAAGAAGAACTAGTGGGTGGGCCAAGAGTAGGTAGGGTAACCACCACCAGGCAGATTTGAACCTAGGACCCCTGGAGCTTAATATAGACACCTCTACAGTTTGAGCAATAAAGCCAGACAGCTTAGAGTGGGGACTGTGGTGCTCCCTTGTTCTTACCTCTGGGGCTGCATCTAGACTGGCCAG
>JANRFK010002741.1:4329241-4342496 GCA_030068395.1 Apalone spinifera | reverse complement strand
TATTTGAGCTTTCTGTCCGGGAAACAAATTGAGAAAATACCGGACATAAAAATGTCCGGTATTTTCTAATTAAGGAAGTTTTATTATGATCATGTTATGACGTGACTTGTGCGTGAGTATTCTCGCTCGCTCTCTGGGCCTGCTATGCACTACTATGCCGATTCGCCGCTTGGATACGGGTCTCAGTACGTAGTTGCGTACTACCTGGGTGCGGGAGCGTGTCTACCAGCCAGGCAGTGCGCAACTACACACTCGGGCTGAATATTTTCCTTTTATAGACGTACGATTCGCGACAGTGTTGTCCTTTGCTTAGCTTTCCTCTTTCTCGTATCTCGCAGCGCTCTTTTAAGGTAAGGAATATTTGGCAGCTTTATCAAAAAAGGCTGGCCACCTTAAATCAAGAATTTTTTCATTTCATTTAAGATCTTGATATCCATAATGAGCAATGAAGATGAAGTTTTTGAAAAATAAAAAATTGATAAAAGCTGCACAATCTAATGTAAAATATACAATGTAATGTAGATTGTCATCAATAAGCTTCCCATATCATGTATTTTTTTCTTTTTGGTCGACAAATTTTTATCAAGTGTGTCCGGTATTTTTGTTGAAACCATCTGGCAACCTTACTTCTGCTGAGGGTCTGAGGTTTGGGACTTCCCAACTGTTCTTCCCCATGCTGCTTCCTGCCCCCTCCCCCCCAGCTTACCCAGACTCAAGGGCTTCCCTGGGACCAGAGCAGAGCTGGTGGGTGCCCCCCTGGGGCATGCAAACACACACAGCTGTGGAGGGGCACCTGAAAAATTGGTGCCCCAAATTTTCGGGTGCCCTACGCAGCCGCGTATTTCAGGTATCCCTAGGGAAGGCCTTCTCCCGCACTGTTTAAAACTGGCACCTTATTTCCAATTGGAACGGGCCTGGCTTTACCTTCCAACCATTGTTTCTTGCTGACCCTTTAGCCAGTAGATTAAAGAGCTCGTTAATAGACAGTTCTCTTCTACCTCTAGGGGCGTGTTGTCTCCACTGCCCAGTCTGGCATGTCTACACTGCAGTCAAAGATCCACGGAATGGCCATGGCTGGCCCAGGTCAGCTGGGACTGCAGAGCTAGCAAACTGCAGTGTGGATTTTGGGCTCAGGCTGGGGATGGGTCTCAGAGCCCAGGAGCCTGCCTGAGTGTTTACACTGCCCCAGCCCTCCAAGCCCAAATCACCTGGGCCACAAGAAGACTTGCGGTCGCGGGTTTTTAATCCCAGTATAAACGTTTCCCAACCCTGGGCTCTGACTCTGGTTTCAGTCCAAGCTCCCCTTTCATCAGCACGCCCATCAGGGTCAGCAAGCAGTCTGCCCCTCGCCCCTCCCTAGAGGGCTGCATTGGAGCCCAAGTCCTGCCGTGACGTGGGCCCAAGCTCTGTCATTTTACGGTGCAGCTGACCCTAGTCAGAAAGCCTGCACAGTGCAGTGCGGACACATCGGTGTGGCTATGAGAGCCGGGCCCAGCCACAGCAAATGGTCAGGGGGCAGGGGCACGTGGCTTACGAGGACAGGCAGAGAGATTTGGGCTTAGTTAGTCTGCAGAAGAGAAGAACGAGGGGAGATTTGAGAGCAGCCTTCAACTCCTTGAAGGGGGGGTCTAAAGATACTGAAGAGAGGCTGTTCTCGGTGGGGACAGGTGACAGAACAGGGAGCAATGGTCTCAAGTCGCAGTGGGGGAGGTCGAGGTTGGATATTAGGAAAAACTATTTCCCTAGGAGGGGGGTGAAGCATTGGAATGGGTTACCTAGGGAGGGGGTGGAGTCCCCATCCCTAGAGGTTTCAAAGTGTTGGCTTGACAAAGCCCTGTCTGGGATGATTGAGTGGGGGTTGGTTCTGCTTTGGGCAGGAGGTTAGACTAGATGGTCTCTGGCGGTCCCTTCCAGCCCTAACCTTTCATGATTCTATGATAACTGGCACACAGTGCAATATGGACAGTCAGACTCAGCCTGGGAAACTGAGTCCACAAACAGACCTGGGCTTCCTGTGTGGTTGGAAGGGCAAAAGAGTCAGCTCTACCTGGAGAAAGGTGGACAATCCCGAAAAGGAGCGAATGTATGGTTCAGACGGTAGGTCCTGCATTTCTAATTGTTGACACGAGGTCCCTCCACTTGAAATAATATTGTAGTTCTTATTTGGGGGCATTTCCACACTCAATCTCAAACGCTTTGCAACAGAGTGCCATCAAACCCCATTTTATAGTGGGGAAACTGAGGCATGGTCTCCCAGGGCCTTCAAGGTCTCACAATAGCAGAGCCAAGAACAGAACCCACATTTTGCAAGGGGTAGTTCAGTGCTCTGTCCACTAGATAGTGCTGCTCTTGATGGCAAGCTGCTCTCCTTCGAGATTGTGAATGTCACAGTTATGTAATAACCTTGCTTGCACTGAGAACTCCTGCATAGTCAAGCATTCCAAATCTGGGAGCCAGATTTCCAAATTAATCACCAGCCTGGCTTACAAATCATAAGATTTAATAATAAATACTACCACATGTGGGGCACTTTTCAGATCTTTTGTTTACCATTTTAACGTGCTCTTTTTTTTAGTAAAGGGGAAAAATTCAATAAAAACATGGGCAATAATTTTGAAAAAATGTCAATTTCAGTTAAAACGCCACTACAATTTTCACTCCCAAATAAGAACATATTTGGTCAGACCAAAGGTCCATCCAGCCAGCACCCTGTCTGCTGACAGTGGTCAATGCCAGGTGTCCCAGAGGGAGTGAATCGAACAGGTAATGATCAAGCGATCTCTCTCCTGCCATCCATCTCCACTCTCTGACAAACAGAGGCGAGGGACACCATTCCTTACCCATACTGGCTAATAGCCATTTATGGACTTAATCTTCTTGAATTTATCTAGTTCTCTTTTAAACCCTGTTATAGTCCCAGGCTTCACAACCTCCTGAGGCAAGGAGTTCCACAATTCATTACTATTTTCAAATTTTTGCACATGCTGTCCCTCCAACGTGCGAAGATTTTCTTGAAGATTTTCATTATTTCCCCCCAAAAGTCACTGCTCTCGTCATACATTTCCCCCCAAATCTCTCTCCCCAGCGCCAAAAGAATCACTAATAGGATCCTGAATAGTTTCAGTAATCTCACCACCCAATTTTCCACCAGTATCTCCATTCAATGCATCGCTGATGTTTTCACACACAAAAATGACTATGGTTTTCAAGAAAATCTTCATTAATATTTTTCATGACAATTTTCATCCCCCTCACACAATTGGTCACTAAAGCTTTCACCAATCTTTCACACAGAAAAAACGGGAACTTTTGGGGTGGCAAATATTTTCTTGCAGAACACTGGGACACAGGGGTCTGTTCCTAGCCATGTCGACCTGTTGATATTTTTCACCAAATGGGTTCAGGGTTTTTCAAGCTGTGCGAAGTGCTAGCTGTGACTCATTGAGGCTGGGGCTAGGGGGAAGGGGAGGTGGGTTTGGGAGGAGTATGATGCTTTCTGAAACTATTTGAGAAACCTCAGGTGTAAAGAGAAACTGAAAAATCAAAAAAAAAGTTCTACTTCTTTGGTGTGGGTGGATGGAGGAGGGGTGAGATTGGGACAGTCTGACTATGGCCTGCTAAACACAGAAATTGCCTGTTTTTTTGGATATGGGTAATAGTTATACTGTGCATTATCTATACGGCAGTGGGGTTTATCAGTTACAGCAAGGGGTAGAGCAGATGAGAGTCAGGACTCCTGGCGCCTGCCCACAGCTTTAGCGAGGAGGATGAGGGCTAATGTCCAGAGCAGGGAAAACAGGGGTCTTGAGTTCTATCACCTGGTCTGGGAGGGGAGGGCAGTGGGGTCTAGTGGTTAGAGCAGGAAGGCTGGGCGTCAGGACTCCTGGGCTCTGTTGCCAGATCTGAGAGAGTAGAGGTGGCTAGTGGTTAGGTAGGGGGCACTGGGAGCCGGGTCTTGTGGGTTCATCACCAGCTCTGAGAGTGAGCGTGGTTTAGTGGTTAGAGAAGGACACTAGACGGGGATTCCTGGCTTCTATTCTTGGTTCCAAGGCTGATGCACTGTGCGGCTTTTCATCCAGAAACTTTCCCTCTTTGAGCCTCAATTTCCCCACACACCACCTCAAAGTCGAGAACAAAACCATTCCCTGCTCTGCCACAGACTTTCTAGGGGACCGGGAGCAAGTCACTTAGCCATCCTGTACCTCTGTTTTCCTATCCGAACCCAGGGAGATTAGCACCTCTCTGCCCTGCAATAGGTTGGTGGGGACAAATGAATGAAAGCCAGTGGGGGGCACCAAGCAGTCACTTCTCAACCATCCAAGCATCGAGGCTGACCTTCCCGAAATCCCGCACGTCGAAGAGATCGAAGACTTCGAAGAGCTCGTTCTTGCGCAGGCCGAATTTCTCGCAGCAGGTGGAGAGGAAGGTGCGGATGTTCTTGAGGCAGAGGAACTGGAAAGAAAACAGGAGGTGGCGCTTAATTTGCGAACTCATCGGGGCAGCGACTGTCGTTTTACACCCTGGGGCACCCAGCCCCGGGGGGCCCTGACCCCTGACTAGGGGCCCAGAGGCTGCTGCAGGTCACATGCATGTGAATAAATTAAGAGTGGGAGGCCTTTTCCTTAACAGGGGTGACGCTCTATGCGGGGACTGGCGAACAATCAGTAAAGCAGCGTTTTAACCCACCGCTCAGGCCCCAGGTCATGAGTCTGCTACAGCCAGGGCAGCGACAGCCTCCACGGGGCGCTAAGAAAGGTGGGGGCCTGGCGGTGTGCTCCCAGAACGGGCGTGGCTGAGAGCAGAAAGGGAAGGGCTGGAACAGGCAGCCCTCCACACTGCATGTGGCCCAGCGCCCTCCCCAGCTCTCCACACCAGACGGAGCCCAGCGCACGCCCCCCCCCCTCCACACTACATGGAGCTGTGGGTGCGCCTGCTCGGGAGAGAGGGGGATCTGGGGGCAGAGACAGTGGGGCCGTCCCAGGGCCTAGGAGGGTCAGACGGATGGTCAGGCCTAGCTTAAGGAGGGGGCGTGGAGCTCGGAGGAAGGAAACGGGCAAGGCTGGAGAGTGCAGGTTGGCTTCCTCCGTCCCTGCAAGTTCCCCCAGGGGCAGATGGTGGTGGGCTCCGGCGGGGAGAGATTCCTCAGAGAAAGTGAGCCTCACACAAATCCATCCCGCCCCCCTGCAGCAAAGGGTGACATGGGGCAAAGCCAGGTCATGGCATGTAGTTGCAAATGAATATGCAGCTTAAGACAGACTGATGGGGGGGAGGAGCCGTTACCATCTATCAAACGGTTCGTTAATGCTTCCAGCTCCATGTTGGATTAGATTTGTTCTTCGAGTAATAAATACAATGCTTAATTTTCAGTCACTCTAAGACTAAGGCCTGGTCCACACTGAACACTTAGATCAGCCCAGGTACATAGCACAGGGGTGTGAAAAATCCACCCCCCAGCATGGCATAGGTAGCTGACCTAACCCACAGCGTAGACAGCCCTAGGTCAATGGAAGAATTCATCTGACCTCCTGTATAAAATAGGCCATAAAAATGTTCCCAGAGTAATTTCTAGGGCAGATCTTCTAGGACAGGGCTACGCAACACAAGGCCCACAGCCTGTTTGTTTGTGGCCCGCGGTGCGGTTTCGGTTTACACAGGGCTCGACACACAGCCCGTAGGTGGGAGCCAACACAAAAAAGTCATCAATATAATGGTCTTCTGTTGATATGCGCTTTAGTAGTTAAATTCCTGGACTGTCGTTGCCCATTAAAAGTGCTGTCATATGGGTGGAAATCGGGTAAAAACTGCATTTTATTAATATCAGCAGAACTGACTTCAGTGGGGCCCATGTGTTGTGTCGTCTTGCTTTACTCTTTGTCCGTCAATGTGAAAGAAGCTATTTGCATATATATTTGCATGTGTATGCAACCACACTAAAGTTGCAGCCCTCAGCATGTGCTGTGAGTATCATTGTGGCTCCCGGAGTTTCCAAAGTTGAGTAGCCCTGGTCTAGGAGAAACATCCTCATTTCCTCATTTCCAGCATCTTGGGCCCAGCTCATCAAAGGTATTTGGGCTCCTCGCTGCCATGAAATCAGTGGGAGTACGTTGCCTAAATATCCTTCAGAAGATGTGCCTTGGGTATTGACTGGGAGCGGCCAAAAGGCTAAGGGGTGAGCCCCCATCCTGTCCCTGCATTCTGAGGTCCTACTGGCAACTGGAGCCATTTAGAGCAGCCTCCGGGCTGCTCTAACTCTGCTCCGCTAGGAAGCTGAAAATAACGGCAGTGCAGTTCCCATGTGGCTGGGAACATTGCTGGAGGGCTCTTACAAGTGCTACACTGGTCCCCGTCGTGGGGAGATTCTCAGAGAGATTGTTTGTGACCACTTTAGGGTGCCTCTACGCTGCACAGTGTAGCTACAGTGGTGGCTTAAAATATCACCATAGACACGGCTCAACTTTCAGCCCTATTTTATTCACCACCACTGAAATAGACTGAGAGGTGTCTTCAAAGCACTGCGAGGTCTCGGTGGTTAGATACAACCCCTGAGACATTCAAAACTGGCCTGAGATTTGTGTCTGCTAGTTGACCTAGAAGAGATGGCTTGGACAGGTGGCCAGCGCGTGCTCTGAATGAAAACCCAGATGGTGTTGCTGAAACAGTTAATTTTTGGCTCTTTGATGCAGGCGGTGGACGCGACCAACTCCCTCTGCAGAACCAAGGCTGGGCTGGATCCAGGTTTTTTCCATCTTGTAAAATATTTTGAGATTCCAAACAATTTGTGTGTCCTAAATTGGGGAGAAAAGTCAAAAATCTTCGAAATGTTAAGGAGTGAAGACCCCAATTTTTCTCTCTCTTCGGGCTGATCAAAATGTTTCATTTCAAACTTCTACTGTTTTGTAAATTTCAAAACGAAAAAGTCTTTTTGAGCCCGGAAACCAAAATCTTTTAGAAAATGTCAAAATGAAGCATTTGGGGGCATTTCGACAAAATTTTTCAAACATTTTTTTCGAGGCGAGAATATCATTGAAATTGACTCTTTCCCATGAAAACTTTCAAGGGATTGGCATTTGGACAAAAAATAAAAGTTTCATTTAAAAATTCCAGAAAAATCTGAATTCTATTTGGGGTAACTGAAACAGTTGCTTGTGAGGATTTCACAATATTGCCTATCCATTTTGATCATTTTGATTTTTTTTTAAATGTTAACTCTAATTATCTTACTTTCTGAAACCAAAAGTAATTTGGAGCCAGCAAAAATGGAATTTTCAACATGTGTCGCACCTGCCCTGTCCCGGGAATCCCATCTCTTGTCTCTCTTCTCAGACTCCCCCCCCCCCAACACATTTTAACCACAGTTGCCCACTTCTTGCCAACTTTCTGTCCCCATCAGCAAGCTGGCTCCATTCTACCTCGAGCAGCAGTCTGGACTGCTGAATAGGATGCTGAACTAGGACTCAGTAAATGTATGGTCCATTCCCAGCTCTTTCACTGACTTACTAGGCGACGTGGGCAAATTGCTTGACCTTGCTGTGCCTTGGTTTCCCCTCCCACTATAAACCTTTTGGGGCAGGTGCTGTCTCATGTGTGTACAACACCCTCGCCAAGGGGCTATGGTCTTGGTCAGCATCTCTAAATGTTACCGTAACAGCCTCATGAGCCTCCCTTTCTCATCTTGGGAGTCACCCTGCAACATCGGGGTGTCCTGGCATTGCCGTCCCCTTCACAAGTTTGCCAGATGTAGCCCACTTTCCTGTGGCGTTCTGGAATTGGGGGGTACCCCTTTAAATATGGAGCGCACCCTCCCATGGTGCTCACTGTGCTCTGTATTTTAGATGCTACAGGAAATCAGCCAGGGCAAGCTAGGGTTGGCCAAAGCTGGGCCCTGTGTGAACACAGTGGGTTATTTGGTTACACCCATGTGGTTCCTTCCGAGCCTGTTCTATGTAAAGAGCAGAAAACACAACAGCTGGCCTGGGAGCTTATCCTGCAAGCTGCAGCCGATGTGTGAGCTGAACTCTGCTGAGAACCTGGCTATCTAGGATTGGGCCAGAAGAAATCTGATGAGGTTCAACAAGGACAAGTGCAGAGCCCCAAGTGATGGAAGAATCCCAAGCACTGTTACAGGCTGCGGACCAAATGGCTAAGTAGCAGTTCTGCAGAAAAGGACCTGGGGATGACAGTGGATGAGAAGCTGGATATGAGTCAACAGGGGTGCCCTTGTAGCCAAGAAGGCTAATGGCATATTAGGTTGCATTAGAAGGAGCATTGCCAGCAGATCCAGAGGTGTGATTATTCCCGTTTATTTGGCTCTGGTGAGGCCACACCTGGAGTACTGTGTCCAGTTCTGGGCCCCTCACTACAAAAAGGATGTGGACGCATTGGAGAGGGTCCAGCGGATGGGCAACCAAAATGATTAGGGGGCTAGAGCATATGACCTATGAGGGATTTGGGCTTGTTTAGTCTGTAGAACAGAAGAGTGAGGGGGGATTTGATAGCAGCCTTTAACTCCCTGAAGAGACGTTCCAAAAAGGATGGAGAGAGGCTGTTCTCAGTAATGAGGGATGGCAGAACAAGGAGCAAGGGTCTCACAGTCGGGGAGGTCTAGGTTGGATATTAGAAAAAACTATTTCCCTAGGAGGGTGGTGAAACACTGGGATGGGTCCCTAGGGAGGGGGTGGAATCTCCATCCCTAGAGGTTTTTAAAATCTCGCCTTGACAAAGCCCTGGCTGGGTTGATTTAGTTGGGATTGGTCCTGCTTTGGGCAGGGGGCTGGACTTGATGACCTCCTGAGGTCTCTTCCAGCTCTGTGATTCTATGATCTATTCTGGGGCCTAAGTAGGAGCCCAGATCTTGGGAAATCTGGCTCCGGCTGAACTAGGATCTCTACACGGGTCACCGGCGGCTGGTCTGTGTTATGCAGATGATCAAACTAGATGATCAAATGGTCCCTCCTCATCTGAAAAGCTATGGTGATGAATTTCATTCCCGAACTCTCTGCCAGTGAACTGGAGGCCTGGCTAGAAAGATTCCAGACCGCTACAGCCAACTGTGCCTCCAAATTAGGGCTGTCAAGCGATTAAAAAATGTAATGGAAATTAATCACGTGCACTGCCCCTTTGAAACACTGTGGCGGTGTTTCAAAGGGGCAGCGCTGCAGAAGCCCGGGATCAGCTGGAGTCCTCAGCTGACCCCTGGCTCAGTGCAGCTGCCCTGGCATTTCCAAGACACCATGGGGGCCCAGGGTCAGCTGGATTCCCCAGCAGCATTCAAAGGGGCAACGCAGCATTAACGTCTGCGATTAAGGTGTTAAAAAAAATTAATGCATTAATCCTTCCCTGCATTAATTGCAGGCGTTAATGCACATCAATTGGCAGCCCTCCTCCAAATACCTGCTTCTGCTTTTCATTCCTCCACTGAGGCGGAGGGTCACACGCGGGCTGTTGCAGTACAGGACCTATGACACATGGGTGGACAGATCTTATATTTCACTGCTGGCTTTTTAAAGGGCTGCCATGAGACCAGGCTTCCAGGATTGTAATAGGGTCTCCATCCAGCCTCCCCCAAGCCCAGGCTGGAAGCTGCCAGGGTCAGCTGACCAGGACAGATCTGCTGGTGGACTGTCATAGCTGCCCCCTGAATAGCCTTTACCCCAAAGACACAAAAACCTCCAGACATGATCCAGACAGGTGCATAAAAGAGCCGTTTGGCTGATGCAGGCAAATGGTCCAGGGTCCAGGTTTGCATAACAAATCATGCCGGTGCCTGGCATTGTTTAAGGGTGGATACAAGCCTTATGTTTCAACGCACGCAAGGATAGCTCGGGGACATCGCATTTTGGGATCCTGTGTGGGGAGACAGAGTTCGTTCTCCTGACCCACCCTGGCAGCTGGAACAGCTGGAACAGTACAGGTACAGTAGAGGGTTTTTTGAATGCCCTGCTGTCAGCGCTAAGACCTTGCATGGAGATGCAGGGCTGCTTCTGCTGACGCACCATGGTGCCAGGACCATGCTCAGAGAAGCCAAGTTACCTCTGCCAATTCCCCCTGATGCCAAGAGCTTACACAGAAAGACACTGTGCTTTTTGCTGACTCCTTTTGCTGACTCACCCCAATGCCAGAGGACGCCAATGATTCACTACGGGCTGTTTCATCACTTTCCTCACAGCAATTGCTCAGAAATGCAGCAGTATTCCTGCTGACTCACCCCAATGCCAGACTAGGTGGTTCTTAGGCCCTGGAGGAGGGGATGGATTGCACCCCCAGGAAATTCACGGGTGACACTAAGCTAAGGGGAGAAGTAGCTAAGCTGGAGGGCAGGGAGAAGGTCCAAAGTGGCCTAGACAAATTGGAGGGTTGGGCCAAAAGAAATCGGATGAGGTTCAACAAGGACAAGTGCAGAGTCCGGCCCTTGGGACAGAAGAATCCCAAGCACTGGCACAGGGTGGGGACCAAGTGGCTAAGCAGCAGTTCTGCAGAAAAGGACCAGGGGGATGGCTAATGTAGGCATTCCAACTTGCAAATGAAGCCCGGGATTTAAATATCACTGCAGGAGGAGTAATGGTAGTTTGAATTAAGAGTGTTAATTTGAACTACCTAGCCTGTGTCACATGTAGCCGCAGGCAGGTAGTTCGAGCTACTGGGCATTTAAAAATGGCGGCGCCAGGAACATGCAAAGGAAGCTCAGGATATTTAAATCCCGGGCTTCATTTGCAAGTTGGAATGACTACATTAGCCACCCTAGTTCGAACTAGGGGCTAGTGTAGCCATACCCCTGGGGATTACAGTGGATGAGAAACTGGATATAAGTCAGCAGTGGGCCTTTGTAGCCAAGAAGGCTAACGGCATATTGGGATACATTAGGAGGAGCATTGCCAGCAGATCTAGAGAAGTGATTATTCCCCTTTATTTGGCTCGGTGAGGCCACATCTGGAGTATTGTGTCCAGTTCTGGGCCCCCTATTACAGAAAGGATGTGGATGCATTGGAGAGAGTCCAGCGGAGGGCAACCAAAATAATTAGGGGGCTGGGGCACATGGCCTACGAGGAGAGGCTGAGGGATTTGGGGCTACGTCTACACTACGGGTTTTGCCGGAAGAGGCAATGCAAATGAAGTGCTGATTAGTGTTTTCTTGTGCTTCATTTCCATAATCTCTTCCGATCCATTTTTGTTCAAAAACAAGCCGTGTGGATGTTTCCTTTTTGTGCAAAAACCCCTTTTTGTGCAAGATCCTTCTGCCTCCAGAGGTCCTTAGTGGGGCATAAAGATATTATTTAGTCTGCAGAAGAGAAGAGTGAGGGGGGATGTGACAGCAGCCTTCCACTCCCTGAAGGGGGGCTCCAAAGAGGCTGGAGCGAGGCTGTTCTCAGTGGGGACAGATGGCAGAAGGAGGAGCAATGGTCTCAAGTTGCAGTGGGGGAGGTCTAGGTTGGATAAGGTTACCAGATGGCTTTAAAAAAAATACCAGACACACATGATCTCAGAAGGGGGTGGGGACCAGCTGGGAGGGGATCAGGGCTGGTCAGGAGGGGGTCAACGGGAGCAGGGCTGATCGGGGGGCGGGGGACTGGCCTGCGGGAAGCAGGGCTGGCCGGGAGGGGGTTGGGGGAAGCAGGGCTGGCCGGGGGAGATCGGCGGGGGTGGGGAACCAGTCGGCAGAGAGTGGGGCTGGCTGGGGGAGATTGGGGGAAGGACCTGGCCGGTGGGAAGCAGGGCCGGCCGGGCGGGGATCAGGATGAGCAGGGCTGACCAGGGGAGAGGGGCAGGGGGACCATCTGGCAGGGAGCAGGGCTGGCCGGGGCACATGCAGATCCCGGGATGCCACCCATCCCCTGCACAGTCCCAGTGGGGCGCACAGGCAAGTCTGGCCCTGGGGATTCCATCTCGCCTCCTCTCTACTGCGTAGCTGAGTTCTGCCTGGGTGGTAGACAGTACACAACTACGTACTGATACTCACGCAGTACACAACTACGTACTGATACTCATGACAACAATACAACTTACTTAATTAGAAAATGCCGGACATTTATATGTCCGGTATTTTCTCAATTTGTTTCCGAGACAGAAAGCTTAAATACCAGACTGTCCGTCCGGTTCAAAACCAGACACCTGGCAACCCTAGAGTTGGATATTAGGAAAACCTATTTCCCTAAGGCTGCTGAAGCACTTGGATGGGTTTCCTATGGAGGGGGTGGAATCTCCCTCCCTAGAGGATTTTATTTCATGGCTTGGCAAAGCCCTGGCTGGGATGATTGAGTCGGGGTTGGTCCTGCTTTGAGCAGGGGGCTGGACTCAATGACCTCTCTTCCAGCGCTGGGATTCTATGATTTGAACCTGGGAGTATAAAACAGCAAGTGCATCCCAGAGATAATTAAGGTCAGGAACAGAGGCGGTGTTATAAAAAAGAAACTCAAGCTTAAGGGAAAGCTTAGGTTGAAGTTGATGTTTTAGTGTTGTTCAGATGAGGAAAGGGCCCAGCACGGAGAAACCGTGGTCGCGTGTTGGTCCTGAAGAGGCTAGAGGCCGGAAATACTTTCTGTAGTCCCACTATGGACCAAGCAGAGCTGCTCATGTTTAGCTTCTAAAATCATGGCAGATCTCATCTCCCCTCATTACAGAGCCCGGTCTGTCCTTGGTCCACAGAGGATATGAGTGTATTGCAGCAGGAGCTAGAAAGTTTTGACACTGTGTCCATCCAAACGGTGGCTCTTATATTAACCTGGTGTGAGACAAATGCAAGTTGGGAATTTTTCAGGAGAACATTTTTTTCACTGACAAAGCATGTCTTAGTCAATACAGGAACTTTTCACAGGAAAGGGCTGGTTTTCGCCATCATTTCTGCTAAGAAGAAACAGGCGAAACCAAGTTTTCAGCTGAAAAAAGTTCTGAAGTTGCCAAAAGTTTCCGTGCTGATGCAAAAGATTTCTCAAGGAAAAACTCTGGTTTCCTCTTTGAAAACGCAAGCAACTGTAAAAAGTGGCTTTTCAGTAAAATCAGGGGCAAAACCAAAAAGAAATATTTCAAAATGATTGAAGCAAATATTTTAATTGACCTGATCTGGGGCAGCGGGATTCTTGGCTTATCAGCTTGTGAAGTTTTCTGAGACTGTAACCCAGTTTGGGGAGAAAACTTTTGCCAGGAGCCACGTCCTAGCCCTCCGGGGCCTGACAAAGGCTGAGGGCCGAAAGGGGAAGAGCCATGATAGCGTGGGGAAGGATGCGCCTCCCAGTTCTGGGTAGTGGGGGAGGGAGAGCGGGGG